>JAWZYV010001055.1:0-587500 GCA_038373885.1 Cheiracanthium punctorium | reverse complement strand
TTGTGATGATATTATAGTAGATTCGTCACTACTTTCTTCTTTGAAAGTAAATATTTTACTATGTAGATGTTCACTGATTTCAGTTCTGTCTTCAACATCTTTGCGCTAAGTTAAGAAAAAAAAAAATAAATACACATATTAATAGCATGCATAACATACGTATATATTAAAAATGCTAGAGACACTTCAGTCCTTTCTTGCTTAAGTAGTATCACATTGTTCAATTTTTGCAAATGTCTGGTAATGACAATTTCTGACACCAATTTAATGGAACATCTATAACTTTTCTGTAAAACTGCATAACAGTTTGTCATCTTTTATCATTTTAAGCATATCTCATTATTATCTGCCAAATAGTTAAATGAAAATTGACTAATGCTTCTGTATTTTTAAGGATTTAATGAATATTCTGCTGCTATTTGGCATTTGGCTCACTTACCGAACATTTGGTCTGGTAGAATAGTACATAAATATTTGGCCGAATATTTTAGGGATAGTAAAAGAAAGTAGTTTTATTTAAAAATAGCTTTATATATATGTGTAAGCTTGAAATCTGTTCAAAAAATAATTTTTTATATAAAAAATATTTAAAAGACATTAAAATAAATCATAAGCAAAGTTAACGAGCGAGGATCAACAAACACCTTGGAAAACAGTGCCATCCGATTTGCCATACTGTTTACAATTGGCATCAGTGAGGCAAACTTGGTTTGGTGACAAGATTTTGTCACCAACCCGAAATATCACCAAAAGGACCAATACTAAAGCTGTTCCCAAATTTCCAGCCTTTCATTATAAAATGTCTCATTCTAAAATGAGATATCTTTATAGATTATCTTATCTATAATAAGATGGTCAGGGGCTACATATGAATTTGAATGTAAATATTCATTGCTAGAGAGCAAAAGTATTTTTTTCTTTGTAATTTCCATACGACCCCTGAAATGAGATCATTAACATTATTTTTTTCCTTTCTATAGGCAATGAAAAGTGGTTCAAGTCAGCATACATTTATCTTTGACAATTTTCAGCATATAGTTTTTAAATTTTGTAAAGGACCTCATAAGAGGGCACATTTCACTATTTTTTTAAAAATTTATTTATATATTTTTGTATAAATACAAATTTAAAAAGTAATTTTTTCATAACGTAATCTTTTTTTCCCCATCTTATTTTGAACATTTTTTTCAATTTATATTGTTCACTTATCTGTATTAGGGAAGGAATTAAACCGACTTATCACCTTTTTGGGACAAATTTTTTTAATCCTGTTTCCACTTCATCAGGAGGTTGCCAAATAATTTGTATGTTGGCCCTACTAAAAGTCCTTTTAGAAAGGTACAACAAAAAGTGACTTTTTTTTCTACATCAGATTACTTAGCATTTAAGTAAAAAAAAAAAAAAAAAAAGGAGGAAGAAATTAATGATACATAAAATTCCCAAAATAAAATCTGAAAGTTTTTTAAAGTTATTTTCTAAGGGACATTAAACAATTTTTAATGAAATCAATAAGTTATGAAACTTTTTACTTAAGGTGATATTAAGAAAATTATAAAAACAAATTATATAAAATCATTATACAGAGACTCAACTAATATATATATATATGCAAAACCTAAATACCTTACAGAGCTAAAGTTATTTGCACAAAATTTAATACTTATTCCTTTAGGACCTGGACTTCTTTTACTTCACTTACAGAAAAAAAGTATCTAAGATAAATTTGTTATTTTTGTTTTGTGAATAATTCATTAAATAAATAATAGTGAATAATTCATTTAGAATAAACCACAACTCAAAAGAAATATGAAAAATTAATATTTTAGACCTGATTAAATTCTTATGACAAATAAGATTTTATATACGAAATCGACTTAACTCTTTACTCACACTTGAGTACTTTTTGAGTGGATTTTGACCATCTACACAATTCTGTAGTTCAGGGCTTAAAGGGATAAGAGTTCATATTATGCTTTTTTCTTAAAAACAAAATGAAAATTACTTTGAAACATTTCTCTTGTATAGGATCAGACTGCATAAATCGGAAACTTAGTATATTGTACCATTTTATTATAGTACTTTCTGGAGAAAAGTCAGCTAGGCTTATCTGGCAGCTTCCCTGGAAAAGGAAGAGGAGGTTGAAAGTGAATAACAAAGAAATACTGCACATATTTAAGCAATAGAAAAATCAAAACTCATTTTGATTTTCACTTGAAGGTTTGAAAAGAGAAAATTCTATAAATAGTAAGCAGACATGTTCACAAAATGCATTAAATGAAGCTACTTTTTTTTTAAAAAAAACAAACACATTTAAAAAAATATTATTTTAGATTGATTTTAGATTGCAGAAGATCTACTCTTTCTGATGTAAATGAAAAATACAGCTAAATACTAATGTAAGTCAAAGCTCACAATTTAAAGAAGGGGAGGGAAGAAATTTTCTTAACTCAAAATATAATCATCTTTACAAGATAAATAAGTTAATTTTTAACATCATAAGGGGTAATTACCCATTTTTTTTAACCTTACCAAACTCATATCTATAATGAGAAATTCTCACCCTTTTCTCCACCCGTAATGAAAAACCTGTTTTTATTCCTTATGTGCCCAATCTTCTCTACACACATATATACAAAGTTTCTATGCTTCTAAGAAACTGTACATAAAAAAAAACAGCTTTAAACTCCTTTTCATAAATATTTCCTTATCCTGTACCCTTGCCACCACCATTTTCAACTTACACAGCCAATTCATTGATGGTCATTGTTGCTGCAGTATGATGACATACAATGCATTTCTAGTCAGCAATAAAATTTTGTAAACATGGTGCGATTCTTTTCATCAAACACAGAGCAAACCACTGACCTACAGGTGTGTGGTGCAAACAATCCAATTTCCCCATTCTTTAAAACCCCCTTATTTCTATGCTTAAAGATATACACTGCCCGACATTGAAAATGCAACACCCATAAGGAGTGGCCAGAATGTGTTGAAACTCGGCAAGCAGAGATTGACGGCAATGAACAACAAGTGATCTTTATTTCAAAATGATATGCATAATACAGAGGGACAGCAGTGTCGTCTTAGTAAGTTGTCGGATCACCGTGGATGGCAATACACGAAGCAACACGTCTAGGTACCGAGTCAATGAGAGTACAGATGCAAAGACGTACCCACAAAAAAATTTCGGAGGGGGTCCAAACAGTGAAAAAGGCAGAATTTTTCACAAAGACTTCATCATTCTTATTTTGTTAACAAAAACTGAAATTTCGGGGGGGGGAGGGGAGGTGTTTGGACCCCCTGGACCACCCTCCGAGTACATCCTTGTACGGATGGCGTCCCGAGGAATGTTTCTCCATTCCCTGTCAACCATCTGCCACTAGCCCGTTCTAAGACAAGAATAAAGTTTTTACGAAAATTTCTCTAGCAGCAATACTTTCACAAAAATTGCCCGTTCTACTGGTTCCTTCCCATATATATTTTTCCATGTACGGTACACTGGTGAGCTGTCAATTTTAAATCATTAGCATAACTCGGCAAGGTGCATTTACCCCTAAATTTGCAGAATTCTCTGACTACTTCTTGGTGTTGCATTTTCAATGTCACACAGTGTATAATTCTGTCCATAGACAGGTTGAGACACTTGCATTTTCCTAGCAGAGGTAATAAAAAAGGAACAATAATGCATATACGTAGTTTCACTATTTTTGTGTTATAGCAAGCCTACATGAGGGGTATCTGCTTACAATGGGGTGCCTTGGGTAGGAAACATTTAAAGGGGTTCTAACATATAATTATGTTACACCTGGAGAAAACTGCCCAAAACTTAACAAGTCACACAGTAGGCCCGAATGAGGAGCTTTCACACTTCAGCCATCTACAATGTTCAGTGTTATATCCACTCAGCCATGGAGGGCACATGGTTTTATAGGAATTTAATAGCTTTTTAAAAAGGTCAGTAGTAAGTGGTACTACTGAGAAATGTTTCAAACAAAAGAAAGTCTTTGAGAGGAGAGGAGCTCTGATTTTGAATAACTCAGTAATTTGGTAGAATGGAAATTTGCATTTTTATTACTTTTCTACTACCTCTTTAATGAAAATTCAAGTGGATGCCAAACTCCTCTCCTTCCATATCCATACCATCTTGTTTCTGTGATTGAAATGTAACCATATGTGTTTTCACTTCACATGTGTTTTAAAAAAGAAAATACTACAAAAGTTTTTTTTTTAATATTTTAAAATTCCTTATATATAACAGGGACAGGCACAACATAATGGCATGAAACAATGACATTCAAGGGATATGGGGATGTTTTGGTGGAAAATTCTGAAAGGATAGTATCTTAAGTGTAAAAATAGTAGTTTTTTAAAGATTTTTGAGGTAAAATAGTAAACACAGACTGGTGCTGACAAACAGCTTTTTAAGTAGGCAGTTACGGCCATGATATAACTTATAACCTTGCTACTTCGCAGCCTCTTCAAAAATAAAGTTCATTACTTGTTCTCCTAGACAGGGGGGAAAAATGACAATCTGACTTGTAAAATAGTACACGATTGCAAGTGCATCATCACTTAATAGTTGGCATCATTAACATACAACAAATGAGTAGTTGGTACATGTGGGAGGCTTTTAAAAAGATTATTTTTAAAAATTATACACTTTTGACAGGAAAAGAAATGCATATTCTTTCTTTTCCTCTTACACTCAGAGTCGTGTAAATACAAACACAGTATAGCAAATATTATACAGGAGTCTTAAAATATAGATATATCCATTTTTCCTAGGAAAATGAGGAAGGGGAAACTACTTACCAGGCATTCTTCTTCAGAGTTATTCATTGACCACACATTCACTTGAAGAGTTTTGGTGCATAACTTTATAAGTGGAACATGAAAACTATATGTTTCGCCTATACTGGGTTTGTTCAAATTTTCAAGAGCTGTAGTTGTAAAGGTACTTAATTCATCACATGATAGTGGTAAAAGTGCAATTTTTATACATCTGAAATTTAAAAAATTTTTATACTCAACTTTTGGAAATAAACAGATCAATAGAAAAATTAATGTTCTAAATCCTTAAAAATGTTTTTTAAGGCATATCATATTTACTACAAAATTTGTTCCTGAATTTTCACTAAGAGTATACCATTAGATTAATTCAAGAAGATAATACAGAAAAACACTACTACATTTAGCTTTGAAATATCATGGAATACATTCACCATTTGTCCTGAACTAGGGGCTTGGATCTTTATACTGTGTTTAGAGTAATGCAGTATAAAATTGGTACCCTTTAATACAGGGTGATCAATTTTAAGAGAATCCAATGGTTTTCTTATGACCCTTAAATCTGACGGATGTGGCAACTATTCTAACATTGAAATATAATTATTTGAACCTTGTTTAAGTATGGGAGACAATATCCAACTCTCAGAAGTTTATTTGTGACATAAAACTGAAATGTTACTTCACAATGTTACTTAATCCAGTGATAATTTTATTTTTAAAAAACATGATTTAATTCAAACTTTTTATGTTATCATTCTTCACAGCAAATGTTGAAAATGTTCACAACCATTTTGAATGCAAACACAAACCAAGTTTCCTGACACTTTTCTCAACATAGTTGGTGCTATAGACGAGATTTCTAGTTATGGTTTGTTGTAATTCATCGATTTTTGCAGGACTTTTCAGGAAAAAAAAAAAAATCAATTATTTTTATGTTTGCATCATTTCAAAATTCATATTTTGTATAAAAATAAAAATCGAGGAAATACTTTTACAAAACCCACCAAAAGATTCTTCATTAATTTCATCATCTGATAATAGGTCTAACAGTTTGTCATTGAAATTAAGTCCGCTTTCAAAAGCACCTGAAGCTGAGGGATAAGATACAGTTAATGTTGAGATTCATGTGCAGAACAGGGTTATTTGAGGAAGGGAGGCACTTCCTCAGGATTTTTCAAGATTCCAATTTGTTTAAAAAGCAAAAACATTTATTAGGAAGGGCAGGTTAATGGTATATTACAGTAGTCATTAACAAGAAGGATGAAGAAAGAAAATTTCTCCTGCCTCTATAAATAAATTTTGAAGACTGATAAATAGGAAATTTTCGTTTATTATTGGATTTTCAGAGCAAATTAAAAATATTGGAGAAACTCCGACAACATCGAAGCACTTGGCAGCTATGTAATAGCATGTTATGAGTTATAAATTTTTATTCAATAACATAATTATAATTAATATTTAGGGACTGAAAATATACGAGGAATACAGTTCATGGACATCACAGCATATACACACACTTACACTTTATGATATTCAGGTACAGATAATGCAGTTATATTTCGGGCCTTTTCTATTCCAACTTGAAGAATATTTTCTTCCACAGAATATCTAAAAAAATATATCAACTATATTAAATCTGCTATAGTAGAAATGAGAACAATAAATGTTTTAAAGTGTTTTTCAAAAGAAAGAAAGCACATAAATTATGCTTCAAGAAGTAATTTTCAACACTTAAAAGAGTTAATCCAGGAATTTTTTCCCCCAGGATCCCATTTTTATGAGCTCTCAAACTAATTTTTGTAAAGGTCACTTTTTTGTTAAAATAACTTAAGAAATTAAAATCTTGGGTAAAATGCTACTGAAGGACTATTTTATTCAACTGAACTTTTGTTAAGGGGCCATTTTAATCAACTGTAATTTTGTGAATAGACTGCAAAATAAAACTATTCATCTCATACTCGAAAAAGTAATTACAGTAAAAGCTTGATTATCCAGCATCCAAGTAACCGGAAAGCTCAAGTAACCGGAAAATTTTCAGCTTCCCTCTATTTCTTTTTTGTGTCTTCTCAAAAGATTGATTAGTACGGTGGCCCCTCCTCTCCAGCTGTCCAAACAGTACGGTGGCAACAGGTGCAAATTTCCAATTACCAGAGAATACTAATATTTCTATAAATTACAATGGTGTGTTTAAAAATACGAAAGAAAAACAGCCTAAATGATTACAAAATACAAAAACACAGCATTTCACTGTTGCGTCTGCAAGCACAGAAGGGACAACCAGGAGATAAAACAGTGATCATACTGTTCATTACTATAGCAATATGTTTACATTATTTTCAAAAAGTTCTTTTATATATTTTTTAATGATTAACTCAGAACTATGATATGTTTCATCTTTCGCGCTAAAATAAACACATAGCAGAAATGCTGATTGCAGATTATTTAAATGTAGTGATTCGTGACCTACTTTCCGGCTTAAGCATTCCAATGATTTGACTATGTTATCTCTGAACAGAAACTGAAGAGGAAGGAGGGGGGGGGGGGGGCAGGAAATAACACTCTATTTATTATTATTATTTTATCACTCTCTTAGTGTAAAGCTTTTAAGCATTGAAAATCGGCAGGTGTTATTACTTTAATTTATTATTAATCTTCCCAAGGATGCAAAGAATATTATAATAAAAGTCTTGTAACGTCTTTAAACTCTGCAATATAACATGCATTAGCATAAATTCAATTAAAATCTTGTTACAAAACTGCATAAATAAAAATTGAGCAGTATGCACACGCATAATGCCCCTCTCCCCTCCCCCTCTGGTTTTGCCGGCGAATGTTTCTATCTTTCTTTTTTACAAGCTCAACTATCCGGAATTTTCACTTATCCGGCATTCGACGCTTCCCGTGCTTTCCGGATAGTCGAGCTTTTACTGTATTTAGAATCCTAGTTCTTTATCACACACACATTCTTTTTTCTCCCATTTTACTACAGATTTTCTCTTACATGATCACACAGGTTACTATTCAGTCAATTAGTTAAATATATAGGGAATAAATAAAAATCAAGATATGTAAACACTTTGAATATCCTATATATAAATTTTTATACATCATTATTTGACTACACTAATCTACAAAATAAAGCAGAAGTGACTTATTACAGAGTTCCTTCTAGGCATATTTCGTGGGATGCAGCTCCCTGCTTGCCCTTTTGTTAAAATAAGTGCCTCCCTGCCTGCCATCATAAAAAAAAATTGCACCTCAACATGCTGCCTTGTAATCAATGCTTGCACCCTGCTAAAAATGTGCCCCTTTTTCAGAAATTGTCTACTCCATTCTATGTAGAAACGATCCACCTTTCATGTATTCTATTAGCATAGTGTTGACTTTAGACCGATTTGGCAGGGCACAGTTCCAGGCAGCCCACCTTTTCTCTGCTTTTTAGCAGCCAGCAGCCTTTTTTCTTTTTCTACGCATGTCTGCTTTCGCATTTTTATTATTATTTGCCTACAATTATATTTTCTTTATTTCTTATACACCATTTTGGGTTTGTTTTGCAACCCATCACAAACATCTATTAAAACGGGCCATTCACAGAAAGACAATTGATTGCAATAGCCCCAATCATGCAAATAGAATTGATTGAATATGGCCTTTTTACAAAACTACCACTTATGAAATCAGACCTTTCTCACAGACGTTACTTATTAAAATGCTTTTTTCAAGTAGTGTTTTTTTTAATTGAAATATTGTTAGTATCTTGTCTTTATTTTCATTTGCGCGAGTTGAGTAACAACAAAAATGGCTCTTCTGCCGTGTTTTGTTTTGTGCTGACTAAAGTAAAAAAGGATGACCATAGAGCTACGAGCACATTTCATTTAAGAAGGAGTAGAGGGGAAAAGAAGTTGGGAAATTCAAAATTTTTCCCGATTTGATGTGTCTACCCTCAAATATTGGTAGTTACATTTGATAAATACATAGTTGCAAATTATTAAATAATTGTTATTCCAATGTTCATTGCCAATTGCATAGTTATTGCTCTTCTCGATGTTCTTACTTGTTTTGCACACTAGCAAGCTTTATTTTTCTTTCTTGAACGATTTACTTTATTTAACTAACTCCCTTATTACACATGATTCATGTTTATTACAGATATTTACTAACCATACAGAATTAATGGTGGTACAGAAAGTACCTTAGCAAAATGATGTTTCGCAACTGTGAAATTTTATGAGGACCAATATTTCTCTAGATTTCTAGAAATTGCATACAAATCAAAGAGGAACCAAAAACGCCGTATCTCCCATTCTAGTTGACTAATTTTGATGCAACAAAAAGCAAAATTAAACTATTTGATATGTAGACTATGAATTTTAAACTATTTTTAACCCCAGAACAGTGGGTTGCCCCAAAAATTCATAAAATTGGCCCCTTCCAAGGAATACATGTACCGGGCATTACAATCCCCAGTTAGGTCACAAACAGTTACAATACATAGCCTTTAACAAGATCTTAACATAATTTAAGCAAGTAATCAATAAACACAATAAGCAAATACACAGAATAAATAATAAACAAATACACATTAATAAAAAACAATATACAGTCGATTTCAGCTATAGTGAACCTCTGGGGGGCGGCAAATTTTATTCACTATAAGCGAAGTGTCCCCCATATGAGCAAGGAATGCATTATACACATAAGTAAAAAATAGTGTTTTATACCTGCACTGAATATTGGAATAAATCAAACATAATTCATCATAGTTATGTCTCATTACTTTTAAGTGCAACAATAATTTGGGAGATAACATTCAACTGGCCAGAAAGTGCTATAGTAAATCAAGCAATAGAGAGCAGTGGTAATCTTTAACCTGTGCTAATGCACCGGGAATGGAAAATGCAATCGTTCAAGGACAAGAGATACGTTCGTTTTTGTTCACCATGAAATGTACCATACTTTTTCTTAAGTGCTTAGTAGCCGAAAAATGCCACTGATTCTAACCGAATAAGAATTTAATCCCCTTTTTAAAACGTCCCCGGATAGCAAGCATGAATACAATTAGGAGGCATGAATCAAGGGCGGCTCCAGGCTGAATTTTTGGAGGGGGCCATTAAACTTTTTAGATAGTCTATAAATTGTTTAAAATGCCAATTTAACATGAGGAATCGTAAAGTATACGAATCTAAAGTTCAAAAACAAAAAGTTCGGGGGGGGGGGGGGCTATGGCCCCCTCGCTGGAGCCGCCCTTGGCATGAATACAATTGGTTTAATGAACTGGATTGAAATGCTTGTGGTCTTTCTTTCTGGTCAAGAATGAGAATGAAAAAATTTGCATGTTTCTTTTAAAAATTGCCATTGCTACCTTCTTCATTGTGGAAGTGTGGGTGTCATGGGCTTTCATGCAGGGTGGAAAAGATGAGCTTATCTTTCAAGCATTGGGGGCATCGGACAAAAGGAGTACGGGGAGGAATACACCACAAGACTTGGGCTATTTTGCAAGGGAATTGAAGAGCTAAAGATTAATAAGCATCACTGCAATGAATAAATTCCTGGTTTCACAGCGGTCAAGAATCTAAAAGTCTTTTCTCTAGTGTGCTATTGTTCCCCTCTCCCCCTCGCCATGTTAGCCCTTCAGACCTCAGCCTAGCCAATGACAATTCCTCTGTATTTTGGAACACATCCTTGATAATCTCTTTGTGTATTTATCCAATGCAATATTGACAATCTTTGAGAATGTAGACATCCAAAAACTTCATTTTCACCATTTCCAGAATTTTTGAAGTTCAGTTTTTAGGTTCACTATAACCGAAGTCATGTTCACTAAAACCGAAAAATGCTAGGCACATTTTTAATGTAAGTGAATCGGGACTAATGATTTGCATTCACTATATCCGGTTTCACTATAACCGGACTCCGTGGACAGATATTATGTGCCCCAGATAATGTACTTCCCGACGAAAAAAGTTGCATTTAGATTGACTGTTTCAACTTTGCCTCCTTCAATTTTTGTAGAACCTTCCGGATGTTCTCTAGACGTTCTTCAAAAGTTTTTCTAACGATAATGATATTATCCAAATAAACGAGACATCCTTCAAAGGAAAGTCCTCTCAACACTGTCTCCATTAGACGCTCGAATGTAGCCAGTGCGTTACAGAGTCCAAAAAGCATAGCTTTGAACTGCCACAATCCTTGTCCCATAGTGAACGCAGTCTTTTCACGGTCATCGAGATGACTTTCTACTTGCCAGTAACTATTCTTGAGGTCAAGTGTCGAAAATCATTCATTTCCCAACAAAGTGTCTAAAGTGTCATCTATTCTGGGAAGAGGATAGCTGTCTTTCTTGGTAATGTCATTCAGACGTCTATAGTCAATGCAGAACTGGGTAGAACCATCCTTCTCCAGGACCAAAACAATTGGTGAGGCCCAGGGATTAGTCGATGGCACAATGATGTTATCACATTGCATCTCCTCTAAAAGTCTGTTCACCTCTTCTTGCTTAGCAAATGGCAGCTGCCTAGGATGTTACTTGATGGGAGAATGGCTGTCTGTGTCTATTCTATGTTGCATTAACCTCGTAAGGCCAAAGTCACCTGAAGTACAAGAGAAGAGATCTTCAAATTCAGCTATTACTTTCTCCACAGCGCTTCTCTGTTCTGCCGTTAACTCCACGTCTTGTAATAATTTCTTTGTCAGAGAGTCAGATGATTTAGCTGTTGTTTGGCTGATGTTCTTATTAATGCAGGTAACAGGAGTGCATGTCGCCAACACTTCATTTTTCTTTATCACCTTCGACTTGTCCATCACATTTACTACTATAACTGGAATGTTTGTTCTCAACATGTCCACAAGTGTTGCTCCCACAAGTACTCCTCTGACAGAATCACTATTATTTGGGTGTTCGATTAATCCAAAACAGAACTTAATCCAAACGGAACTTCAAGTAATCCGAACCAGAATTTATTGATTTCTTTTACTGTTCCAGAAATTTTGAATCAGTTCTTGGGGGAAGTGTGACATCAGACTGGGCTATTATTTGCTGAACAGGTAAAACAGCTTCAATTTTAATGTCGAACGCAGATATTTCTTCAGAGTCTGAACGAAGCTCATTATTCTGAAAGTCCAATTTAAATTTATGTGATTTTAGAAATTCCAGTCTGAGAATGAAAGAGTCCGTAATATCGGCAACATACCACATGATTGTATCTGGCATTTCCAAATGTGATTTCTACTCTTGCTTTTCTGCCCACTTTGATCTTGTCATTTGTCACAGTCTGAAGGGGGTGAGCAAAGGCGAAGCCCAGATAGTTTTCAAATTGAATTCTTAGCCGGATCAGTTCTTATGATGGTTACATTAGCTCCAGTATCGAAGACCCTGTGGCATGGAGAACCATTAACATATCCGAGTGCAAAGAGTCCATTACTGCTGCCATTCACCAAGGAAATCTGTAAAACTTTTAGGTGGGGCTTTTGAATATCTGGCAACATCCGCCCTATGAGATGGCCACCTCCTAGTTTTCCTCCTTCACATTCAGAGAGTTCTGTTGCTGGTCACGGGACTTTTGACCACAGTACTTTTGTATGTGACCCTCGATGCCACAGTTCCAGCATTTTACTTTCCTTGCGATATCTCTTGTTCAACCGGATCTCAATTTTTGTTCTACGAGATCCTCAATTTTCTTCACCTTATTTTCAAAGCTCTCTGTATTTGTATCAGCATGCTCTTGGACCGTCACTGCTCTAACAGCATGCCGATCTTTGCTTATGGCCCGCTGAGCTGCCTCTAGCTTCATGGCGAACACGAGAGCAGACTTTAATTCTTGATAATCCTCCAACATATGTGCCTTCTGGACGGCTTTAATAAAATGCCTCAAGGCCATTTCTTCTCGGACATCAAGGTGGTCCATGTAGGCTAGGTGACACAGTCTATCTATATCCAAAACCAGCTCTTGAAGGGTCTCGCCAGGTCTTTGCATCCTTGACTTCAGTTGTATTCTGCTGTACTCTTTCTGACACTTCTCTCCAAATTTCAGCTCCAAGGCACTGGCAAGGGCATCAAAATCTCCTATCTTTGTCGTTCCAATGGTTTGCAAAACGTTAATGGCATCTCCACTAAGGGAAGACTTAAAACCACACAGCACTTAAAAACCAGCTTCAAAAAGCAAGCAGAAATAGCGCTTCTATAGCGTCAATACAAAGCGTAACACAGCAAACTCACTGAAAGAGAGCTCGATGAACACTGACTGAACTGGGCAACCAGCTTCCCTTTTATAGGTGACGTAGATGAAGCTAAAGGAAATTACCTGAAAGTTCCCCTTAAAGCACGAATTTTGATTACAACATAGGAATACAGCTGAATCATTAGGCTATTATTTGATTTTAACTCAGAAAAACCAACTTTACAAGCCCCCATAGGGAAAATTGTGCCAAATGGGCAAAATATCACCAAAAATAAGTCCCCAAAAGTGAAGTTACCGAAGGCCTAGGATCAATATTTCTAGAGATTTCTAAAAACTACATATAAATCAAAGGAGAAATCAAAACCTCCGTATCTCCTGTTCTAGTTGATCTATTTAGATGCAAACAAAAAGCAAAATTTAACTATTTGATGCATAAAATATGAATTTTAAACCCTAGAACAGCGAGTTCCCCCAAAATTTGAAAAAGTACTATGCATTCTTGTAAATAATAAATAATGTATGTAATGCAATTTCCCAAGAAAAAAAAAAATGACAAAATTCATATTACGAATTAATTGTATTAAAGCCTCTCTCTCTTTTTTTTTTAAATCTAAAACTTCTAGTTTTGTACAGATTTAATTAATCATAACATATTTTATTTATGTCATATTTAAGGCAAAATGATGTCTACAAATAAATTTTCCTAGTTTGCTTAGTTTTACAGGAAATTTTCTCCAAAAGAAAAAAAAACAAAAACTTAAAGTATGCTAGGGAAAAAAAAAAGCTAACTATGCATTGTACATCAGAACACATATTACAACCCTACATGTTAAAGGTTTCGGGATAAATCTTTGTCACACTGAGATTGTTATAAAACAGTTTCTATACATGTTATGTACCTGTAACATTCTTGTGGAACTCAAAAACACACTTTTTTCTACAGTCAACATTAGCCTATGAGTACATAATCAATCGTTTAGTAAAATGAAAATTATAGAAGTGCCCTTTTTAGAACTTTGAGCAGCCTGTCCTTTTTTTGATCCTAGAATGAACTCTTACACCACAACAGAGAACACTCTCTTCTGACCTAGCCCCCAAAAAGCTGAAAGCTGAGAAATCATAAAAAGATGCGTAACAGTAATAAAAAATAAAATTCAAAATTTAAGATTCTTCCATTTTTAAAATCACTCGCTGGAGAATAAATAATGTATGTAACGCAATTTCACAAGAAAAAAATGAAAAGTTCTTAAATTAAGAATTAAAAAATGCACTTTAAAAATTCACCTTAATTTAAGTTGAACTTGAGCAGTTTCTAAATTTAGCTGACAAAGTCCAAGTCTATCATCAGCCAATCTAAAAAAATACATATACACATATAAAATTATTGTAGTTAACTATTCTTATAATTAGTTATAACCTACACTTATAAAGCACTCACTACCAGTGGCGTAGCCAGAAATTTTTCATTGGGGGGGGGGGGGGTATGACTACCACAACTCGCATATATGCATACATGTGTGTGATAAGGGAGTGAAAAATATACATTTTGTATGGCAAAAGATTCCTCATGAGGGGGGGGGGACCCCATATCCCCCCCTCCTTGGCTACGCTCCTGCTCACTACTGCTAAACTCCACATCTGTATCCACAGATCTATGCAGAAAAACAAGCAAGCAAAAGGGGGGTTTTCTTACGTTTTTTTAATGAGAGATTTAAATATCATTTCATTAATCTTGTTCAGAGCTATCTGATGGTAAAGGAATTAGTTCATGGTCTTTTAGACCATGACTAATTCTGACTTCCCCCCCCCCCCTCAAATACCATGTTGAAGATTCCTTTTTCCTATCCCAATAACAGATCCAGAAAAATGTTTTTGAAGCTTCTCTAAAATTTGCCAAATACGAGGAAACTTTTTTTGCTAGCTAGCTCAACAAATGAAAGGAAAAAAATTTTGTTCATATTCATACCCACATATTTCCCTTTTCCAGTTTACTTCAAATGTAAACGTATTTCATAATTTTTAGATTTAAACAGTATTTTGTATTTATGAAATCGGACATGCCAAGTTTACAAAATTTAAAAGCCTGAGATCCCTTGTTTCTTTCAAGTGAAAAAAGTTTAGATTTCTTATGCATAAATTTTCAGCAAAAAATACGCACATAATCAATACAAACAAAAGAAATTTGTTTCTTTCCTTAAGGGGAGTTGCAACCTTTAAACCTCCAAAATATTGAAAAAACTATTATTGCATTTTTCAAAAATTTTAATCTTTCTGAATCGTATGCTTCAAACTACATGAAAATATTCCTATTAGAACACGAGTAATTGCAAAAGAAAATGTGGATGCAATGGAGTTTAAAGAGGGGATTTAAAACTTTGAACGCGTTTTCCTCAAAACTGCAATTTTTCGACTCGCGCGCATGATTGTAAAAAAACTTATGCAGGTATTATCTTGAAACTTGTTGGGTAAGTACGTGTTATTAATGTCACCTACACCTAAATAGTATTTTTAATTTTCAATTTTTTTCCCTCAGGATTCAATAAAAAAGAAAATGAAAAAATCTCTACTTTTCACAACATAAAAATGTTATTTTTAAATAATAAATAGGTACAAAAACATGAAAAAACAGGTGTAGGTTATAGACATTAATAACACATACTTACCCAACAAGTTTTAAGATAATACCTGCATAAGTTTTTTTACAATAATGCCCACGAGTCGCAAAAATGCAGTTTTGAGGAAAACGCGTTCAAAGTTTTAAATCCCCTCTTTAAACTCCATTGCATCCACATTTTCTTTTGCAATTACTTGTGTTCTAATAGGAATGTTTTCATGTAGTTTGAAGCATACGATTCAGAAAGATTCAAATTTTTGAAAAGTGCAATAATAGTTTTTTCGATATTTTGAAGGTTTAAAGGTTGCAACTCCCCTTAAATGAGTTCTTAAATTACTTGAATGGTTTAATATAAATAAATTTATTTTAAATTTGCCCAAGAAATATTGGAAAATATAAAACATTAATCAAAATACATACAAGCAAAACTATTCATATCTAAAAATTATTTCAAATTTTGCTATAAGGTATTTTTATATCTAACTTTGTAATAAAAAACACCTTAACTTGTATTTCAAAATTTTTACATACATAATGAATATCCATTACAATTCAAATTCTCTCAGGTTGTTTAGCCTGATCAACATAAAAGGAGCAAGAACTGATCTTGCAAACCCAATAAAGAAAATTGGGAAAGTTGAAATTTCTGAATTAACTCAACTTTAAATAAAATGCCACCTAAACTTTGATTTTTGAACTATGAAAAAGCCATGAATTTTTAAATACTTGAACCAGCAAAAGTTTGTGAATGTTCAGTTGAGAGAGATTTTTACAGATGCAAGAGTATTTATTTGCCCGACCTCTGATCCTATTTATCACACACTTTATTTGGCATTTTGTTGACATTGTGTCCTACATTTAATTAATGTTTTACTTTAGTGGTGGAATGAGCTTTTAAAGTAAAGAGGTCATTCTTTTACTTCTAACCAAATTTTGTTTGATTCACTGCAGATATTTTAATATTATGCCTCAAGAAAATTTTGCACAGTTTTTACAAAATCTAAAAAAAAGAAAATAAACATTAAACAATGAAATTTGTTCATGTTGAATAGATAATATAGTACCCACAGTTAAAATGTAAAAACACTTTAATAAAAGACTAGCACTTTCAACCGTCTAATGCAGTAGTTATCAGGTCTTCAGAAGTTGACTTTTTTTCTGTTCCTCCATCCTACATCAAGCCCGGAATGCATCATATCGTTTAGACTGCCCTCTACATAAAAAATTTCAATAGTTTCATGCTGTATTCTAGTTTTGGTTTCTTTAGTTTGACAGTTTCTCCATATTAACGAAGTCTATTTTAATTGGGATGGAAAGAATAAGAAGTGATAAGACAGTAGATTGTTTTCTCAAATTTAATGTTGTGATAATGTTTTTATTCTTTTTCTTTCAGTAACTCTTGGTGTAGCAGCCATAGGATTTTGTATTTTCATAAAGCAAGTTAATTTTATAAACACCTGCAGTTTTTTTGTAGATTAATATTATCTTTATTGGTCCTTATTCTTTTGAAATTTTTTGTTTCTTTCTATTGGAATTTTAATGTTGTTCTTTAGGGCTACATTTACTATTTTAGATATGATGCTCCTACAGAAAAGTAGTGCATTCGTTTCTTTGGTTTTTAAGCATTTTCTATTATACTTTAATATTATGCCTCAGATTATGTAATGTAAGTATTTATGTAAAGTAACAGATTATGTAAAGTATTAAATGATATTACTTTACATAATCTGTTTACAATGTTTGGGTTTTCTGCAGATTTCAGGGATGAGATGCTTTAGCATTTTAGCTGATTTCAGCTTTTTGTGAAGTAAGAGGAATTCACCGTGTCTTTTTTTCTCTGAAAATTTTGCTTTTTTCTGTGAATTCCTGGTAGTAAATATTCATTAAACCTGTATTATTTTTATCTTATAGCATGTTCCGATGCTTTGCTTTTCAAAACTTCTTTCCCATACATTATATACAAATATCCTGTGTACAATTTTTTTGCTCTTGAATGATTTCAGTTTTTTTTTTTTTTTTTTCCAAAATCATGAAGTTATTTGTGCAAATTTTTATTACTCTATTGATGTGGGAATGGACTATTGATATTTTATATTTATATGGGGTATTTGATTTGAAATCAACTTTTATATTATTGCTTGTAGGTTTTCTATAGACTGCAGTGGTTTTCATCATTATTTGTACTTACTTTTACACTTAGACAGTTTAGTGTTTTATTATCTTCTTTTTCATAAGTAAATTGTATGTTTTTGGTGTTTACAGCAGCAAAAACATAATCCACGTAATGTGACTAAATTTTTATTTTATTTTTTTTTTTTTTAAGTTTCATTAAGAAATCATCTTTAAAGGTTAGGTATCTATTAGACATTGATATAATTCGTTGAAGAATTGATTGAAATACTTTTTCAAGACTGTAGTTTGGGCCTACAGTATTTACTTGCTATTGGATTCAGGGAGTGGGGGAGTTTTATGATCTTTACATTTAATGAAAAATATAGTGGTGCTATTGCATAATTATCAAAATTAGGTGTAAACTGTATCTGCATTCTTATCCACGGATCATATATTTATATCTTTATTTGTATTTGTGGATCTAAGAAACTAATTATCAGTTTAAGGGGGGGGGATGGGAAGAAATTTTTTTTTTTTTTTTTATAATTGGCAAATTAATGAACATTAGAAAGTCTAAATACATGTGACACCAATGCCATAAAGACAGAGTGATAGAGGTGTGCTTGTAATGTTCATCTCCCATCGTGTGAAAGATGAGACTGTTGTAGGTGGTTAAAGAGTGACATTTGTCAGTAGGATCTTTGATTTTGGGTACAGAAAGGATTTTAACAGGTTTTAATGCGATTGTAAGAGGGGCCAAATATATCAAATGGGTACTCATCTTACAGAAAATATAATGCTCTACAACTTTATAATATACCTGTTCATTTTTTGTGAATTTCAAAAAACACCCTTCATTTTGCAGAATTTAATGCTTGCTTCAGTAGAGAAAACGCGACACTAAAAATTTCATTTCTTTTTTACACAGATGAAAAATATCTAAAATAGTTTCATGAAAAATAATATTTCAAGGAGTTTACAAATTAGATATCATAAATTGATCGAGAGCTCCTGGCAGCAGTGGGATGTGAACCCGGGCCTCTATTGAGATTGGTGCTTGAATTTCTGGTACAGAAAGGATTTTGAAAGCACAAATGTGATAGTAAGAGGAGAATATCAAATGCATGCTTATTTTATGCAAAATTCAATGCTTATACAACTTTTATAAATAATCCACAAATTTCTTATTTTTAATATAAGTACGCCTGTAGATATTGCTTTATGTCCATAACTACTTCTCACTTAAAGGAAGTCTGTGTATACCAATGTCTAAACTGTCCAAATAAAAATGACTCAAATGCTCTAAGGGAGGCAATTTTGTTATGGTCTTCCTCTATCCTGCAGAGATTGAGACCTTTAGTCAGCGGGCATGTCAAAAGTTTTTGATTTCCAATATAAAAAAGATTTTGACAGGTGTTACTATGATTAAGATGAGCAAAGTATACCAAATACGTACTCATTTAAATATATACCTGTTCATTTTTGTATGCGTTTTTTGAAACATTTCGGAAAAACTGCATAAACACTTCATTGTTGGTCATATTTTTGATTGCAGAAGATCATGCTCACCTCAGCAGTTATGTTGGGACATAACTGAAGCTACTACAACAATAAAACCTTTGCCAACAATTTTCTTTGGATTGTGCTTTTTTTTCCCCCCCTCCGTAGCAACTGGCCTATCTTTTGACAGGTTTTTGAAAATTTTGAAATACATTTTTGCAAATCCTTTTATTTACTTTGGGGAAAAAGTTCTTTTTCTTCAATTATTTAAATCTCGCTTAAGCAAACTATAGTATAAATAATAATAGTAAGAATTTTTTTATTACTTTACAATTTTTTCATGTTAGCTTTTTCTGACAATTTTGCAAATCCTTTGATTCTTCCCGTTTTTTGTCATTTCCCTGCAACTCCTGTGATTTTTACCCATTTTGTAGGTTTGTAGAAATCTTAATGAGATTTTTGGATCTGTAAATGGCTATGCATATTCCAAATTTTAAACACCCTAAAACTTGCAAAGATATTTTTTACCTGCAAAAGGTGACAAATATCCGGATTTAAGGAGACACAAAAAAACAGAGAAAAGAATATATTTTTTTGGCTACACAGGTTTCAATTTTTAAATCCCATAAATAAATCTTATAAGTGTTTAGATTTGTATACAATCATTCATGTTCAAATTTTTTAGAAAATTTGTGAATGTTCGTATTTTTGTAAAAGCAAAAGGTGAGTCTTTTACCCACTAATTCTCACAAAATTTGTAAATGCTTTAATGAAAAATCAATGAAATTTTATTTATGGACCTGTAAAAGACCTTGCCCTCTTTCAGAATTTTAATTAGGCCATGAGTATATTCTCATGGTAGTAAATCTTATGTACCATGACACAAATGTTAAAATATAGAAACATTCACAAAATTTTTAAATCTTATTAAAAATTATAACTCTTTGTGTGATAATTGTATAGGACTTAATGTTTACTGCAGAGTAAATATAATTGAAATTTATCAGTATTGTAAAACTGAAATGGAAAATACAAACCTTTTATTTGAAGCTTCAAACACACCACTGTCTCCAGCAACTGATTCATCACTCACAGCAGCAGAAACACTCTGCTTATTAGAGGGTGCAAAATTACAAGTCTGATCATCACTTCCTAGTTCACAAATAGGACTTAAAGGTGGATTAAGTAAATCACTGGAAACTTCTCCCAAGTTCCTTAGATTTGAGTTTTGTTCAGATAAATATACTCCACACCGAATAATTTTTTGATCATTTCCTTCATTCTGATCAGTCTGCACCATATCTGATGCGGATGGAGCTAATTTCAGATCAGATATTTGCTCTTCTAAGCTAGTAGGTAACTGCCTTTGAAGTCTTTCTAAATGAGTCTGTTCATAACTTGGAGGAGGTCCATATTCATAAGGAGAAACTGGTGGTGAAATAGACGACAATGAAGAACGTGGTGACAAAGATGAAATACTATGACCAACAGAATGTGGAGTGTTACTTGATTCTTCAAAATTTGGAGGAGCATTGGTAAAAGTTCTATTTTGTAAAAGATGTCCAACACGTTTTTGTAGATCCTGTAAAGTAGGATCAGCTGAACACTGAGGAAGACCATATATATCAGTAAAACTTAAGCTGCTTAATGAACCTTTGCTGCTGGCAGATAATGATCCAGTGCTTAATGATCCCAGAGAACTACTAGATGAAACCGATAATGTACTAGCAGACAAACTAAAAGAAAATAAAAGCCTGTTAACAGGAAAACTAAATACTGTTCTAAATAAAGTATAGAGAACTGAACTGTAACTAAGAGTTTATTAGTTTATAATTTATAATAATACAACCATTAGCAATAATATAATATTGTTGCAGCAAAAACTCAGCTTTGTTTTTGTGTTCGTAGCTTAAAAATCCAGTGTAATTGTAAAGTCCTAGTAATGAATTCACCTGCCAGAACAGAACCACAAATTTTATTGGTTCTAGAAATTAGATGAACACTACACACCTCGCTGAAATTAACAAGCAAAAGAAGATTTACAACAGTCAGCTTATCACAGATACATTCTGAGACGCTGTATTTTGCAAACAATAAAATCCTTGCACAGTCTTAAAACTCAGTGGAAATTCTCAAGCAAAGCTGTCATCTACTCCTCAGCATGCAAAACAATAAAGAATTCACAAACAGCCTTCTTATAAAAATGCACACAATACAGAGCCTTAAGGCTCTCGCAGATATGCATTTTCAGCGAGCAACTCACAACTAAACTGAACTGCTGGGACATGATCGGCCCTTCTTATATAGTCTCTCCGAACTTTCAAGCAATTTCATAAGATTCCATTTCTAGAAAAACCCTAATCAATCACGAACCCTGATTATGAAATACTAATGCTGTAGCACAATGCTTATACAACAAAGCAAATATTACAAGC
The DNA here is from genome assembly GCA_038373885.1 of Cheiracanthium punctorium. Taxonomy (NCBI): domain Eukaryota; kingdom Metazoa; phylum Arthropoda; class Arachnida; order Araneae; family Cheiracanthiidae; genus Cheiracanthium; species Cheiracanthium punctorium. Next base: position 565,874 of record JAWZYV010001055.1, on the reverse strand, counting down.
ACCATGAATAAAATTGTGCAAAATATCTCCAAGTTTGGTGACTTTTGATGAAATATAGCCAAATTTGGCATAAAAAATAAGTCTCCAAAACTAGTCAGCTAAGCAATGTTGTGAATATTTGGCAAGAAACTTCCAAACACTAAAGGGGAAAAGCGAAACTCTATTTCATTTTCTAATTGACAGATCTGCATGCAACACAATGCAAATTTTTATTATAAGATACATAGAATGTGAATTTTAGCCTAAATTTTATCCTGAAGAACAGATCACTCCAAAAATTTGTAACAATTTAAAATATTATTGGTTTAGCTAGCACTGATCATGCAGTGCTGATAAGATGTTAAACTTTAAATGCATTGGTGCTGATAATAATGCATAGTAATAGTTTTGAATTTGAAGCACTTGCAAGAACTGCGAGACAATTCTATTTATTAGTCCACCACTTTGATAAATAGTGCCTAAATTCTTAAATACTATAAATTCTATAATACAATAGTAGCTTTTTGTAATTTTTTCATGAAAACAAGATTTTTAGTAGCAAACAATTGCTTATTAAAAGCTACTAGAAAACCTGTTAATGCACAGACATAACTGGATAGAGACTGGGTGCTAAGGATTAGAAGAATGTTCTTAGGCACCTCTAAAAAAATTAATTTTTAGTTGCAAGAGTAACATAACCCTTTAGAGGCATTCTTGTAGCCTGCTATACAGAAATATCAAAAATCCTTATCTGATAACAGTAGTACTTCAATGTCAATGAATAAAAATAATGATTATAATGACTGACGGGAGAGAAAAGAGAAACCTACACTGGTGTAAGAAATTAAGAGAATTTGCAGACTTTCTATTATCTCTAGAACTACTGGACCAATTTCAATAAAATTTGATATGTACATACATTGATACAATACAGAACAAATAACCATTCAATAATTGTAATACACATGCACGATCATGCGTAACACACGTTAGAGTCCGAAGATATGAAACAACGGTTGCAGAATTAAAAAAAAAAAAAAAAAGGATTAATAGGGTGCATGCTCCCCTCATAGATATACAGGTCTCGAAGCATGATTTCATAATATTTCTTGAAATAAGGCGGTTTATCATTTCCTGTGGCAATTCATCCCACTCAAGTGTCCAGAGAAAGTACACAAGTTGCTTTTTCATATGATGCGCTACTTGAATAAAATATTCAACATTAAAATTTCAAGGTCATCATTTTAAATTTTAAAATTTCAGAATCTTCAATTTTTTTTTTCAAAAAAATATGTTATTCTACTTATTGTAGATAATATAGGAAAGTCTCAATCTGGGACTGCAGTGGGCTTCCGAGTAATAAATTTAAGAAAATTTCTAACATCACAATTTAATTATACCACCAAAAGAACATTTCTATATTTTGAATTAATATTTCACTTTTATTTTAAAACAATGTTTTGAATAAACAAACAATTATAAGGGACGTTTACACACTTTTATAAGGGGCGTTTTTAAAAGATGGTAGAGAGTATCATCCCCCCCCCCCCCTCAAACTATAAAAATAGTAATTTTTCTATAAAAAGCAATTTGCAGTCTTAAAAAAAAGTTTTGAGATTGGACAGTTTCCAAACAAATAACTTTGATAATATTTTACAATACTTTTATTGGGAGTACTTTAAAAGGAAGCTGGGGATAACATCCCCCCCCCCTATCCAATACAAATAGCAATTTACAGAATTTTTTACTAAATTTGCTTTTTTTTTTTTAATTTCAGGAACATGCGATATCAAATTTGTTTTCTTCTTTACTATATGAGCATTTTGCAGTCTTTATGAACATTTATGTGTAACAAAGGGTGATGGAGAAACAGCATTTAAGGAAAAAATAGAAAAGTGAGTTAACTAGACTAAATACAAGATGAATTATTATTTTTTTAATAACTTTTTTCCTACACAAATAATTTTTTCTTTATGGATTCCCTCTTTACATTTCCATGCTATAGACAGTCTGAGTTATACTGTGGTGCTCTTATTAATCAGCCCCTTTTAATAAAATAAATTGCTACTGATAACCTCAAAATTGAATTATTTAGCTGCCATACCAGCAGCAGTCATGTAAGACTGGCAGTACCTCATTAGTTTCTTTCCTGGTAGCTTTAACTGATGGGAGTGCACATGTGGTTGGGGGGAAACAATCTCATATTTTAAACATTAAGTTACTAGAGTTAATATAAATATTTTATATTAGCTGTTTTTCATATCTTTTAACATTTTTAAAGGGGGTCCTAGGCTTCCTCTGCCCCCTTAAATACACCCCTGTTAACAAGTAATGTCTGCATGTCTTCAATGCATATACTTTATGAGTGATAGCTTTGGTATGTTGGCCATGTGCTTCTGCATCCTTATTCTTTTTAAAGAGAGGATAGAATGCTTTTCTCCCTTGCTTTAAAAAAAAATAACCTGATATTGAAATAACAGTCTTTATAAAATGAGTTCTTTTGCGTTTTACCTTGGATGATGAGAAAAATTGAGAAAAAAAATGTGATAAATGTTGCAAAAAGTCAATGCAGGAATCTCCATTAGCTGAAGCAAATACAAGCAAGATTTCTGCACTGGTAGAAAAAAATCTATGAGCAACATTAAAGGAGTGATAACCCAACAATAAAATCTCCCACTTATGAATGCGAAATGATAATTTCCTCTTTTGGTAAAAAAATTCCGTAAATTTCTATTTATATTGGAGGGGGGGGGGCAAATCTCCCCTGCTGCCTTTTGAAGTACTCCCAGTATAAGTATTGCAAAACATTACAAAAATTCTTTGTTATGAAAGCTTTCAAAATAAAGAAGAAACTCCCACTACAAGGAAAAGATCATCAGAAATTTATTTTAATAAATGGCTGATAATAAGATCACCACAGTATAACCCAGACTGTAAATAGCAATGGAAATGGACAAAAACTTGGAAAGAGGGAATCCAGAAAGAAAACTAAATAACCTGTGTAGGAAAAGAGTTATTAAAAAATAATAATAATTCATCTATATTCAGTCTAGTAAATGCACTTTTCTATATTATATATATATATATATATATATATATGCTGTTTCCTCATTACCTTTTGTTACACATAAATATTCATAAAAACTGCAAAATGATTATCTGGGAAACAAGAAAACAAATTTGATATCCAATGTTATTGAAATTAAAAAAAAAAGAAAATTATTTTAGTAAAATTTCTGTAAATTCCTATTTTTATTTGGTTTGGGGGGGGGGGGCAAATGTCACCACCTGCTTACTTTCGAAGTACTCCCAATATAAGTACTATAAAACATTATCAAAATTCTTTGTTTTGATATTGTCCAATCTCAAAACTTTTTTTTAAGACTGCATATTGTTTTTTGCAGAAAAATTATAAAATTGATATTTTTATAGTTAGTAGAGGGCATCATTCCCCCTCTCCCATCTTGAAATACCTTCAATAAAAATTTCATAAAACAAAAATTCTTTGCTCACTCAAAACATTCCTTTAAAATAAAAGTGAAATAACAATTAAAAATACAAAAATTTTCTTTTGGTGCTATAATTAAATCAAGATGTTAGAAATTTTCTTAAATTTATTACTCAGAAACCCATAGCAGTCCTAGATTGAAAATTTCAGATATTGCCTACAATGAGAAGAATAACATTTTTTCGAAAAAAAATTGAAGATGTGGTTTTTGAAATTTTAAAATTTAAAATGATGACCTTGAAATTTAAATGTTGAATAATTTATTCATGCAGCACATCATATGAAAGTGCAACTTGTGTACTATCCATACACACTTAAATCAAGTTTCTACTATAACTAGAACAGAAACTAGAGCTGATTTTGTTGTGCAAGAATTTCAAAAATTTGATGAATTTTACACATTTTAAAGTTAAATATTTCAAAAAATAATAGTGATAATAAGGACTAAAAAATTTACATTTATTCATTTCTCTACAGATGCAACAAATGTACCAAATTTCAGTGGATTCTGAACAGGTTGGGATAGAAATCCTAATTTTTTTGGTTGTTCTGAAATTGAATGACCCATACACATACAGATGGAGGACAAAATAATAGGAACACCTGTGAAAGAGTATGACGTATTTCACACCTGCAGTATAGCCGTGCCACCTGCAACAAAAGTCTGCCTAGTGAGCGTGAGAGGAAGATATCAGTTTCTCAACAGCAGACACTTGCATTGCATGTTTCTATCGAACTGTCTGTGATAAGTTGAAATGTCAGACCTGTTAGAGTTCCAAAGAGGAATGATAGTTGGAGCGTGTTTAAGTGGAGCATCGGTTACGGAAACAGCAAACCTTTTGGGGTTCACAAGGAGTACGGTATCAGCCCTTATGACAGTATACATGAAAGAGGGTAGGACGACGTCTTCAAAGCACAACAGTGGATGAAAGCTAAAGCTTGCTGATAAGGATAGACTGGTCTTGAAGCGCATAGTAGTCCGAAAGCACAAGCAATCATTATCAGAGATAACATCCGAAATGAACAGTCATCTCCAGAACCCCATTTCAACAAAAACTGTCAAAAGGGAACTTCATGCTGCGAACATTTATGACAGAGTGGGCAATTCGTAAACACTTGGTGAAAGCAACTAATGCTTTCAAGTGACGCCAATGGTGCAGAGATCATAAAGGCTTGTTTCCACAGCAGTGGCAACAGTTTATACGGTCAGATGAATCAGGGTTTCTACAGATTTCACAGCTTTTGCTTCCCTGACATCTATCATACTCTTCCCTGACTTTTTATCTAACATGCTTTCCTGAATTTTGAGTTTCTATTTTTAATATTTCATCCTTTAATTAATAACTTTTTATATATTTTGCCCCTTTTTTACAAATAATAATAAAATCAATATAAACAAAAATATTGTTTGACATCACTGAGTTCTAACAAAAACCATGTTTGATAATAATATGGGATAAATAAGAATAGAAATAATGAAAAAGTTGAAATAATTTCAACTGAACAAGATATGTTAATAAAGGACACATTTAAAAATTATTTATAAGGTTAAATAGAAAATGAAAATAAAACAATTTCAACAATTGGGTTCAAACAGGAAGTATTTTCTTGATTTTGCCACAAAATTCAAATATTCTTGCTTTTCCCTGACTTTTTTCCCCAAATCCCTGACTTCCTGACCAAAACTCATTTCCCCGACTTTCCAGGTCTGTAGAAACCCTGTGAATCCTCATTCACCCTATTTCAGATGACCAGACACATAACTTTGTTCCCGATTTCCACCCCCATCCGGACTTTCGGAATTAAGAGACCGCTCTGCAGGAGGAATGGCTTAATATTCCTTTAAATATTGTCCATGACCTTTATGCATCTATCCCATGTCGCATTAAATCTGTACTTCAGTCAATGGGTGGTCTAACCCCCTATTAAAAAATATTTTCCATTATTTCACAGGTGTTCATATTATTTTGTCTTCCATCTGCATGTTCTGCATAAGTGGATAAAAATCTACATATTATTTACAAAGGAAGACAAACAATATCAAAAATTAATCAAACCTTTTCAGCTGAGACTCTAAAGACATGGTAACTCTCATAGAATCACGAAGTTGTAATAGTAATAAATTCTTCTGCTCGTGAAGTTTCAATCTATCATATATAAAATGAAAAATTTTATATCGAAATTTAATACTCACATAAATATTGCAATACAATTAAAGACAATTTTTAAAAAAAACACACTAAAAGTGAAAATAGCAGATATTATAAGTGCTGATAACAACTTGAGTCTTGATAATTATAGCTGTGTAATAACTCACAAATATTCAATTATAAACTGGCACTTAGGAATAAACAGAGAATCAAAATCAAATCTGCTCCCCCTTTCCAAAAATGTTCAGACAACATTTAATTCACATCTGTTTAAAACTTTTATAAAATTGGTATTATTTCTTTTTTTAAAAATCCCACAGGTGGAACCTGTTAAACATACCTATCTGCTATTGCTCTATTTGACATCTCCATAGCATTTCCTAGCTCTTGCTCAAGTTTGTTAATTTCCACTTGTATGGCAGCAACTTCTGCTTCACTTCTACCTTTTATATTGATACTGCGCAGTTCTCTAAGTAGTTGCTCTTTCTCTTGAATTAGAAGGAGTCTACACAAAAAATATATTTAGTAATCAATTTTAGAGAGAATCAAAATAAAAATGATTTAAGTAAATTGTAACCTCAGGCAAAAAAAAAAGCTTTTTTATTTGAAGTCTTAAATACACTGCTGGCCACCCAAATTGCAACACCAAGAAAAACAAGAGATATCACAACAAAATTTATTGTGTAGATAACATGTTGACCAAGTAACAAATGATTAAATTTACAGCATTCTATGAAGCGTGGTTCCTGCCAAAATCAGTACCCAGAGTAGCCGCCGTTGTTGGAGATCACAGCTGCCACACGCCTCGGCATTGATTCAAAGAGACTTTGAATGTGTTCTTGGGGTACAGCAGACCAAGCAGCTTCCACACGTTGCCAAAGTTGATCTGGTGTGACAGCTGGGGATGAACTCTGGGTCAGTCGTTGAGCAACCATGGACCACATGTTTTCTATCGGCGAAAGATCCGGAGAGCGCGCCGGCCAGGGAAGCAATTCAATCTGGTGATTGACGAAGAACCCTTGGACAATGCGTGCCACGTGTGGCCGTGCATTATCCTGCTGAAATATGGCTGTTGGCAAGCCCTGAAGGTAAGAAAGGACAACTGGCTCCAACACCTCGGAGATGTAGCGCTGGCTGGTTAAAGTACCGGCAATGCGTACTAGAGGAGTGCGAGAGAGATATCCGATACCGCCCCATACCATAATACCCGGTGCAGGACCAGTGTGACGGTGCATAATGCAGCTGTTCAGCATCCTCTCTCCACGGTGTCTCCAGACTCGAATCCGACCGTCGTGGTGTTGCATACAGAAGCGTGACTCGTCAGTAAAGAGAATTTCATTCCATTCTGTCGTCCACATCCTTCTTTCATCGCACCATTGGCGGCGGAGACGTCTGTGGTTCCGCGTCAGAGGTAGACAAAGCAACGGACGTCTTGCGGACAGACCATTCTGCTGTAAACGACGTCGAATGGTACGTGCAGACACTGGATGATGCGTTACAGACTGAATCTGCTGTGATATGGTTCGTGATGTGACTGAGCGGTCCGTCACTGCCATGCGTACAATCTGCCTGTCATCACGTGACGTGGTGCACTGAGGTCGATGCGGTCGATCACGTCTGTCCGTCGTACCCTCCTGCACCCAACGATCACATATCCGCATCACAGTTGTTTGGTTTCGTCCAATACGACGACCGATTTCCCTGAAAGATAACCCACAATCTCGGTATGCCACTATCCTTCCTCTGTCAAACTCGGATACTTGATCAAAAGATGATCGTTGTTTCCTACGAGGAATAATTTATCGTTTTTTTGAAAAAAAAGCAAGAAAAACACAATTGCTGTACTTGAAACCGTCGAAATCTCCAAGCCTTAAATAGCGCTTTGAGGTGGCGCCACAGGCGCGCTTGATGTGCGTCTGCGCTGAAATTCTAATCATTTGCATATCTCACCTCAGCTAATGCATGTTGTAAATTTCATATTATTTGCATGCTTCCTTCAGGGTGTTGCATTTACGATGGCCAGCAGTGTAGATTTACAAAGAGAATATTTATTTTTTTAATTACAAAAGGCTTAAACTTTTGAAAACTTAACATAAGAAATTAGATAGAAAAACATTACATGAAATTTTAAGAGTAATCTATAAATATATCAATAAATAAATTTTATAAATCAAATGTATAAAATATTAAAAATGTTCCTGCAATATTAATCTTAAACAATTTTTAAAAATATTCCTTGCTTAGCTGAAACTAGCTGCACAATCCAGCATTGCCTGGCGGAATACATATTAGGAATTATGCTGGCTTTAAAAATTGCTCATGTTTGATAATCTTAGTTTTTCACTGCTACAAATGCATAAAGTTCTTAGCTCTTGTTCAGAGCTGAACCTGAGTGCTAACAAGAAAACTGAAAAAATGCTAGTGAAAAAAATTGTTTGAATTACTAATAAAAATAAACAAAAAATTAAAAGAAAAAATCATTTAACTAAAAATATATTTTAAAAATTCCCAAAGTCCCAGTACCAAAATACAGACACATAAATCTTCAGGTTCCACTGTTTAAAAATTAAATCATGACACAATGTCCATGAATAATGATAATAATTTAAAAAAAATAATTTTGCTGAAAATTGTCAAATTATTAAATAAGAGTTATGCTCATAGCAATTTCAAATGTAAAATTAATTTTCAAATGCTGTCATATTTACTAGTTTTTTAAATGTGGTCAAGATACCTTTCTGTTTTAGAAAATTTCAATTCCTATAATTAGAATACAGGAACTGTAAACAAAAACATTTATTTTCTTATAAAAATCTGTCCAGCAATTTTTATATTAATAAGAACTACATTAATGTATTTTAAAGTTTTTCAAACAATATTTTGTTAAAGATATGGCAATAAGGTAAGGTTGTACATTTTTTTCATTATCAAGAGTAATATTTCACAATTTTTTAAAAAATCAATCTGTTATTTTCTTGTTTGCCATATTTTTCAAATTTTTCCTTGGCATGTCACTGCTCTTACACATGCTTATGTATAGAAAATTTTTCCACATAAAACGAATGAAACAAAAATACAGAATCTAGTAACAAAAATTAAAAACTGTACCGGTCTTTATCAGATTCTGTTTGACCAGGAGACATTTTCTCTTCTAAATCTGCAAGATCTTGTTGAATTCTATGGACCTCTTTACGAGCTTCATCATACTGAAGTCTCATTCTTGCCATTTCAGCCAATCGAGCTCCAATAGGTGCAAACTGAAATGTTAAGTTTGCGATTTGTATATTCTAAGACACATACACACACACAAAAAAATCTTAACGATGAAGATGTGAATTAACAAAAAAATGAAATAAGTAACATACTTCTCCTGATAAATCTGTCTGAGAAGCAGTACTGAATTTTTCTACTGGAATATTTAAAGGAGACAAGTCTGGAGAACTTGGTTGTAACCGAGATAAGTCATCCTTAAGTCTGGATAAACTCTGAAAAATATCACATAAAGGATATACATTTCAACACAGCAAGATAACTATATTTTAATGGCAACATAAGAAATGTATGATAGGGTGGACCGAAAAAACATTTTTTCAAAATTGCTATACCCTTAGTGTAGAAAGTATGTGGCTAGTGGTATTTATTAATAAAAAAGAACTCCGTCAGAGAAAGTCTTCAGCCTGCGCATCCAACTCAAAGTTTTGGATTTTTACTTAAAAATGTGAAAATGAAAAAAAAAAAATTCTAAATGCTCCAAGACATTCAGAAACTATTGCATGGTCGGAAATTCTCAGAAAGGGTCGTATAACAACTAGAATTGCATGTTTTTTAAGTCTGAATTCCTCCAAAAGCTCTGAAAATTCAGCAAAAATCACCAAAAATACCATGTTTTAAGTATTTTCAGCATAGTGCATAACACGCTAGCAGAGTGGTAATAGGATTGTGTTACATCATCTAACCATAGTGAATGAAAAAAGTGAAGAAACAGGAAAATTTTTATAGGCAGACGAAACAGCAGGAGCACATTTCTATAATCGAAGAGCCTGGTTCAGTTTACTTTACACACGTTTCTCCTGATGAAATCGATGTGGGTGGAACAGCCTCAGCTATAAAATGAACTATTTCATTCGAGAAGGTACAGATCTGACTGAACTCATTTGCATTGGGTTCCACTAGCGAAAGAAAAAACACTAGCGTACATGCCGGCGTTATTTGTCTTTCAGAAGCGTACTTACAACAACTACTTCAATGGATTATTTACCAGCTACATTCCAATGAATCGCCATTAAGACATCTATTTGAAAAAAATTGACGGGAAGACATCAGGTCCAAAAAGTTTTCTCGGAGAAATAGGTAAAAAGCTTCCCACTTGCCACAATCAACAAGACGTTGAATTTTAAAGTATTTAATCATCACTACCTGTAATAGAAATTAGTTTGCTAAACAAAGATCAGGCTCCTCTTTACAGAATTTGTCAGGCTGTATCGAGTGTTTGTTGCCCAAACCATCTGGCCGAGTTAATTCCTGGACCTATACACCACACTAAATGGTTGACTCTTACTTGCCACATCGTGAGAAACTACATATCTACCAAAAGTCCATTCCCAGAACTAAAGACATTGACAAAATTCGTCATCAAAGTTTATACCCCAGGTAAAAATGCTGCAAAGAACTTTTGGCTGACGATTAGAAAAGTGGATTATTCACCTGAAGATCTTAAGTTTCTTTACGTCAAACTCGAACACCATGCTTTCTGGGGCCATACAGAAAACATACTAGCCAATATGTTGGCAGACATGCGACAAGATGTTCGGCAGCAAGCAGCCAAAAGAATCTAGGAAGTAAGGGTGATGCAAAGTAAACCATTCAGGAAAGCATTATGGAAGTTTACACCACCAAAGATAAATTTCCATGCTGAAGAATACACTGATTTACTTATTTGGGCGAAAGAGAAGATAACATCACCTCCAATTGTTGATAGGCTTACCAAAGAAGATCTAAATAACGTTATCGCCGGAAGTTGAAGATTCATTGAAACTCCAATTATTCAACGTTACTCCCAACGACTCCAGTTACTCTTCAACTTACCTTGCCACAAGGTTGAACAGTGTGTTAATAAAGTGACAGCTGCCTCCGCTGCAGTATGTAGAAGAAATGCTCACAACGGCTATATCCAGGCACGAATAAAAGATCGACATGTGATGCCATGGTTTGAGAGCAAGTCCAATTTTAGGATTTAAGTTAATTTAGTCTAGCGGGCAGTACTTGATTTGCTGCCACCTCCTTGGGATGAGTACTGGATAGTTGATTATTCAAAGAACTGAGAGCTGCAGTTATTCCCTCTCCACCCAAACACAATGCAGAGTAAAAATTTATTGGAAAGTAACTAAATAAAAGTACATATTGACTTAATACATCAATTCCATAATTGTTAAAAATTTCACTATATTTGGTGAGTTTTGTTGAAAATTCAAAGCCTTTGGAGGAACTCAGACATACCAAACAGGCAATACTAGTCGTTATATGACCTTTTCCGAGCACTTCCGACCATGGAATAGTTTTGTAAATGTCTAGCAATGTCTAGAAAATTTTTTGGAAATTTCACATTTTTAAGTAAAAATTCAAAACTGAGTTGAATGCACAGGCTGAAGGCTTTCTCTTACAGAGTCAGTTTTCTTTTTAATTGATAAGGCCCACTAACCACATACTTTCCACACTAAGGGTATAGCAATTTTTTAAAAAATGGATTTTCAGCCCACCCTAATGTATAATCCTTACCTGCATCAATTCTGCTTTTTCTTTTTCTCCGCAGCTAAGAGATTTTTGTATATTTCGCAGTTCCTCCATTATAGCTTGAGCCTCAGCTAAAGTATAGCTAGTTGACTGTCCAGAAAACTGTTGATCAACCCTAAAAGAACATGCAGATTGAGTGAAACAATTTTCCACTTTAATAAACATATTAACACTTGCATGACAATCATCATTTAAAAACAAATAATAAAATTATTAGCAATTACAGTTGAATACAGTTACAAACAGTAAGTTTCAGTCTGTCACTAATGACTGAAAAACTTTCAATCAAAAGCATTACTGATGTAATGGTCAAAAATGTGACTGACTAAACTTCTTAAATAATGATCAATATAAAACTTTGACAAACTACTTACAAAAGCATACAAGTGAGAATTACTTCTGTGCTCAATGTTTTGGAGTTGGAAAATATTTCTAGAATTGTAGTTTGCAGGATTTAGAATATTTTCTCACAAAAGATGGTAAAAACAAACTAAAAAAAATTTTTTTTTAATCCAACTTAAGGTATAACAACTGAATTGTTTATTTCAGAAACCAGTCAAGCAACAAAAAACCTAAATTTGAGCCCTTCAGCGATTAGTGTTTGGTAAAGGTAAATACATCATTTAATGAACAAAGATGTCAAATGCTGCCCCCATGTGATAAAAATCCTTATTTAGTGCAGAAAGGAGTCAAGTGACAGTGCTTGATTGGTTTCTGCTTCAAATGGTGGGATTTTTGGCATTTTTTTTAGTACTTTACAAATGATGGTCCATCAGGACAAAAAAATCACACTGTTGTTAGATTCTTGATGAATCCATGTGATAATGGAAGATTTTTGATAGTATCATAAACAACGCAGACACTCGTATCTACCCAGTGACCGAGATTTCAGTGCTATTAAATGTAATATGACCGAATGTACACTACAGAACAATATGCAGAACTAAAACTGAAGGCCGGTAAAACAGGTCGTTTCAATATTCACAATGTGACTCCTCAAGACATTAAATCTTTTAAAAAATGGTGGGAGAGTTCATACAAAAAAATATCAAATTCTGATGATAACTCTGATGATAAGACTTAAGATTTCAACTTACAAACAGTTTTGTTATATCAAAGCCATTTTATAGATGGATATGTATCATCAACATTGACTTTGCAAAAAATACATTCTTTCCCTGCCTTACCTACAGAGATTGCATATCCTTCAGGAAAGGTGAGTAAAAAACAAAATACTTTACACTGTGTAATACTATAGACCCTAACCTAATTTATTTGTGAATGTTGTAGGTCCCTATAAATTTGGCAAAAATACAAGATTCACATATTCTAAAACCCTACTCGATTAGATACGAAAAGCTTTGAGAATATTTTTCAATGGCCTACAACAGAAGTAGAATGAATGCTCTGTAGAGCAGAGTGCATGATGATGGATAGTCTTTCCAGAACAAATATGGATCTATGGCAATGATGTTATACTCTTTAAAAAGTTCATTTTTCATTTTACTTTTTAAGTCCCTAATGAAATTAGAATATTTTATACAATATTCACACTAGTGATGATTGTTTCAGAAACCAATCAAGTGCTAAATTATTAATTTTTACATATTTGCCAATAGATAAAAAAGAATTTATGTTTATCAAACAGTTACACAAATGGGTAACTTTCATAGGATGCTGTTGTGGGATTAAGGCCAATTATCTACACGAGGAATCTAAGCCTGTGGGTGGGTGTCCTCCTGGGGGGGGGTCTTTCTAAGGGGTCCTACCTATATTTACGCTAAGTTTTTGAGAAAACCATGGAAAACTCCAAACGGTTAGGTTGCCGGACGCAACCTGAGTCTGAAACAAGCACCTTCCATCTTCTAGTTCAGTGCACAATGCACTATGCCACTGGTAGGTCGTAACTTTCATAGGAAAAAATATCAATTTTCAAAAAAAAAAAAAAAAATCCAGGTTGCTAGGATGTTTTCTTTGATTTAGCCAAAATGAACAATTTGTTTCTTGACTGGTTTTTGAAATAAACGATTCAATTAATGAGCCAGATCATGTTGGTGCTGTGTGATACTTAATGATTTTAGGTTAAACTCATATTTTATCTATGGATAAAATACTTTTAATTTGTTAAGAAGATAAAAATTTAATAAAAATACTCATAACAACCTTATAGATTTTTTTTGTACCTCAAAATACATATTTATTTCAACTGCAATAAAAAGAATAAGCAGACTTATTTTTACTAACCCTGCCCTCTAAAGAATAAAAAATATTTTGTTAAGTATTTTTAGCAGTAAGAAACATTTCTCTCATCAACAAATGATAGAAAAAGAAAATTTTCCTTAATAGCTGCACATCAGAGCAATTGGGTACTAATTCTAAATACATTATTTCAAGCATAACTAGAACACAGTTATAAATATTTTATCAAACTTACAATAAAAATAAAAACTAAATGCTTTCAAAAAAGTCTTACTGAGATAAAGCTTCAAGTCCTTGTTCCTTAAAATACATTTCAGTACGTATTTGTTCCAATTCCATTTTCAATCTTGCAACTCTGTCTTTAGCCATAGCAACATCTGCTTTTAATATATCAGGATCGAACTTGGTTGTACAGCTACTAGCAGATGATGCAGCTGAACTAGATGAACACAGACTTATGTTTGAAGTACAAGAACTCAATCCTTGAAGGGCAGCAGTTAAGTGATGGTATTCATCTTGTGCTAAAGACAATCTCTGTTGCTTTATATCAAATATTTCTTTCTTTGCCTTGAAAAGTAAATATTATTTTGATTAAGCTCTTGGTAAAATTTAGAACTTTTCATCAAATGATAAAACTAATTTAATATATAAAAACACAAATAATGAGAGAAATATTAAAATTGTACTATAACCACTATTATACTACTGCATAATTACAGTTATTATAATAATAAAGTAAAGTACAAGGCTAGGGAAGGAGTCCATCCATCAATTATTTGGTCATGGTTTATCATAAATTAAATTTATATACTAATCATGTATAAATATCACTTTAATTTTCTATACATTAAATTTGCATAAGTAGGCTTCTTCATATATAAATATGCACTAACTTTTTTTATGATAATGTTTATTGCCTAATATTTTTTAAGTTTTATCTAAATGATATTGGGTACTAAATTTCGATACCTCTTGAGCAAGTATTCATGAAATTATGGACATGCAAAATTGCCTTACCTTGTATTATAATAGTCTTGCTGCCAAAGTTAATGCTCAGTTGGGCAACAACAAGTATTCATATAGATGCCACCAAACTAGAGGTATGCTGGCTCATTAAAAAGTTAGATCAGCAGATACGGATATAAAAACGGATCATTTGTTTCATATATCCATGGATACGGGAAATTTGCTACGATATCCGCAGATATGGATCTTTTTGTTTGGATATTAATTTGCTGCCATTTCATGCACAATATGTGAAATATTCTACTGCAATAACTTTCAAATACTGTGCAGTGCAGTTTAAAAAAATATTTTAGTAATGAAAATTTTAGCCCAGTGGTGTAATGGTTAGTGCACCATGCTGCCATCCCACAGGACCAGGGTTTGAATCCTGGGCTGGGCAAGGTCAACTTAGCCTTTCATCCCTTGAGTGGGTCGATAAAATAAGGACCAGGCTTGCTTGGGGTCAAACACTGGGAGATTCCCGCCAGGCTGACCACCTGGCAGAGGCATATGCACCTGCACCCCAGAGCCCATGGTCACGAAGGCACAGTTGGGCAGCACAGGCCTTGGCCCCGCAGAGGGGCTGTTGCACCAATGTTTGACTTTGAATTAAAATTTCATGTAAAAAAATCTTAACAGAATTGTATGTGCTTTAAATTGCTGAATCGCTACTAGCAAACCAAGCAAGTTTTCATTTTGGTACATGAATACAACTGCCAGACATCTGAAAATCTTTAGGATTGCTCTTCACAAACCACATTAAACACTGTAATAAACGATAAATCTCTGCTAGTTAAGAAATTTGTGGGGGAAATTTTGTGTCAAAACATGGGTATTCTTGTAATATAACATTAAAAAATCTAGAGAAACTCCACTCGACTTTCTTTTTAAAAAATCTTTTATAAAAGTACGTTTTCAAAAAATGAAAAAAAAATACCCTCTCCTACATACCCATAAAATGTTACTCTAAAAAATTTAACTAATCATACATTGTATCCATATACAGAGCAGCTATGTACCTTTTTTTTTTTTTTTTTTTTTTTTAATACAATGGTGATTAGTGCATTAACCACACATGTGCTTCATAGAAAACTGAAAGGCAAGTTGGATGTACAAGAATGACGCGCATGAGATCTTGTCACAAGTGCTTTAAGTTAGAGCTGTCAAAGCACTCTATCTCTTATGTCTGCTCTATGGTAAATGCATCAAAACCTTGTAGTCGACTTTTTTTCATGATTACAATACTTTTCTTATACAGTACATGTTCGAAAATTAAAAAAAGTCTTTGATAATTATGTGTAAATACCATTGCCATAATGTGTAAAAAAATCCATCACTCGACTTATTTTCTAAAAGCTGTAGAATTTTTGAATTAACAGGAAGATCAGATAGAGCTTATTGAAAGCTTAAAGAATGGATTTTTAAATGCTCATAGTAAAATCAGGGATAAGAATGCACAAAGATGGAAAAAGAAGAAAAGTTTGCGAGCTAGAATTTAACCATTAAAAAATTTCGATGTGCATCACACAATTTTTACCACAATGGAATTAACTACTTTTAACCTGAATAAAATAATACCTAAGTCCTCATGCATATATAAATATTTAATAATGAATTTTAGATGAAGAATATTAACCCTCCAAGCGGCTGAGACGTAAAATCCCGTTCAATTCATTCCAGTTTTCACTGCAATGCATCTATAATTTAAATTATTTATAACACCAAGGCATCATAAAATATATTTCTATATTAAAGTTTATGGGTATTTTAGGAGTTAACTTTTTAATAATTACAAATCTTCCTATCAAAATTTTAATTTAAAAATAATTTTAAAGCTGCATGAAAATTTTGAGGTGAAAACAACTTTACATTATTTTCCCAATTCCAAGACGCTCAGAGGGTTAAATAGAAAAATAGGCCACCATTAATTAAAAAGGAGATTTTAAGCAATTTCCTAAAGTAAGGTATCATAAATTTCATGCCTGAATTTCAGACTCTCTTAAGTAAAAATAAGTTTTTTTTTGAGAGGGGGGGGGGGAAGATTTTTTTTAAAGAAAGCTTGATCAGAAATAGAGTAAAAATTACACATATGCATTGGGGTTTTCAAAAATAAAGATTCAAAGGCTATTTTTTATAAGAAGTTTTTTTTTTAATTAGGCAATGAACAATTCTTTTATAAATGTCTAAATATTTCTCCAAGTTAAATTTTAGAATCTTTCTGTACCTTGATACATAGAGGAAGAAAGAAGACAGGAATGAAAGCTCCAGTCTTAGTTGCAAACAGACAGAAAATAAAATAGGAAACATTTGCATTTTTTTTAAATTAAGAAAAGGTTTATAAAAAATATTTTGTAGTAAAAAAAAACACACATGAGAATAAAGTGAAATAAAAATAAAGCAATTTTTCTTTTTAAAATTGTGGTTGAAGAAAGACACACACAGATCAATATTAAGAACAATTACTCAATGGGAGAAAATATATTTTTGTTTAGTAGCATTAACAAAAATTTCTTAATTAAAAATTCAGTATTAACTGCATTTATCTTTATTGAAAAAAAAAAAACTGTTCTTTATTTCACCGTCAATCCATGCAAATCAATATCTTTTAAATCACAGAATTTGTGCGATGATTTTTTAGCTTAATATTTAAAATTTCCAGAAGCACATTTAAAATTTGAGAAATTTATGAAAACTAATTGAAATAAACATTCATGTACTTTGTAATTGCATTAGGGATGTTAATAAAGAAATACTTAAAGGAAAATACTCATCTACCAAAAGGATGCAAAAAGATTGAACTTGAGTAGGCAGATACAAAATACTGAACTCTGCCATGATTATATAATCTGCATATTGTTTAAAAATAAATAAAACACAGAATTCCGTGGATCTGAGGAAAATTTTCATCCATGTAAAATAGATTTATGTTAAGTCTAAATACAATTCTTTGGACATCAAGTAGTCAATCACAAACTAATGTTTTTTGTCATTTTAGACATTAAAAAAACAAAACAATGAAGGACTTTCAGTAACAAACCAATTTTTTTCATCATTCCCGAGTAACTTCAATAGCACCAATATTACTAATTTTTCACAAATGTAACATCTGGGGTGTTAGTGTTTCAGGGAAGTCTCAGAATTCCAGGAATCTAGTAAATAGTTATTAAAAGTATTTACAAGGGTCAGAGACTATCAAATTTAATTCACAAATTCATTCACACATTTAAACCCAAATTTGAAGAAAAGTCAAAATTGCTACAAAATTACAAAAATTTGAAGATAAAGAAAAATAATAAGCTTAGTCAAATAACATTTAAATATTAACAGTGATCTCCATAGAACAATTTGCCAACTGGGTGGCATTATAAAGGGTAGAGGTGTAATTGAAAGAAAAAACATTTTGTTTTCCCCTTTTGATCAAGCAGTTTGCAAAGTTAAAAAGGCCTAGGAAGAACTCTGACTAACATTATTAATATTAAATGTTACGATATATACATACAGCTAAATCTTCTTGAGCTGTAAGAAGGTAATCTTTGAGCATAGCCTCTTGCAACTGTCTCCATTGTTGCCGAGGATCTTCAATTTGATTAGATTCTACATTCATTAAAAAAATATATATATCAATCATATATAATACTAAATAAAATAATAGAATTTAAGCATTAAATATGTGAATAGAGGGAAATGTCAAGTAGACTGAACCAAGTACAACAACAAACAATATGATATATCAAATATAATCTAAGTTACATCATTCAGACATATAGATCACGAATTTGTTATTCACAAACCTTGATAAAATGACTAATTAGAAAATTCTGCAATGAATTTACTTTAGCAATATAATCAGACAAAATATGATAAATAGTCAAAACTACCAAATATCAAAACATTTCTTACGATTAATATGATCTATGTAATAAACACCAATCTGATTGTCAAAACATTCTTCCCATCCAAAGGGTAACTCATCTCCAACACAGTCAGCAAATGTCTGTGGCTTGGTAAATCTGAAAATATATAAAACAAATTAACTTTTTCTACATTTAAATAAATACATTTTGGCTATTTTATTCAATTTTAACCAAACATTTAGGGAAACATCCCACAAATTTTCACTGGCATTTTATTTCATAATTATTTAAGTATATTTTAAAGGGAATTACTTTAAAAAATTATTAAAATATTTTTTAAATATTTAAATGAAGGTTAAATATTTTGGAAGTGGACTGCTTGTACAGAGAGCGAGAGTCTAAACAGGGGTTGATGCAGACGAAAATTGGGTCCATTTTGCAGATCCTTCACAAAATTAGGATAGATTAAAAAAAGCCCCTTCACAAAATTACGGTAGATTAAAAAAAGCCCCTTCACAAAATTACGGTAGATTAAAAAAAGTCCCTTCACAAAATTACGGTAGATTAAAAAAAGTCCCTTCACAAAATTACGGTAGATTAAAAAAAGCCCCTTCACAAAATTATAAATCGATTAAAGTGACCCATTTAAAAAAATACAAGTGATTAAAAAATGGCCCTTCACAAAAATACTAGTGATTAAAACGGCCCTTTACTAAAGTACAATCGATTAAAATGACCCTTTACTAAAGTACAAATCGATTAAAATGACCCTTCATTGGCATTTTACCCTACATTCTAAACGTTTTTATCATTATTTTAACAGAAAGTAACTTTTATTAAAAATTGGTATGAAAATTCAAAAATGTGTTGAAATTCACAAAAATGGGACGATGGAAAAAAATTCCTAGATTGACCCCTGCTAAATATACATACAGTTTCATCTTCTTGACTTTTCATACAGCATTTTGTTATCCTTACTGCGTTATCTCAATTTTTTAAAACCTTTACACTTTTAATTCATCACAAATCTTCATGAAAAACTGCCCCTTAAATTTACTCTGATAATCTTAAAAACTACATTAAATGAAATATTTAAATTATAACTCCAGTCAGCATCCCATAAACTTCTAGTATAAAAAAAACTAAACACATTGGCACAACAAGCCACAAAAGGGTCAAGGCCTGCCATGCCTTCTCTTGCATGAGCCCTGGAGCCTTGTAGCGTATGTCTTGGCCAGATGGTGAGTCTTGAGTGGGACCCAGTGTTTAGTTGCCCACAGAAACAATGGGCACACATTAATTTAATAGATTAAATCAATGTGTATAACTATGTCTAACATGTAATGATGTACAGTGTAAGGCTCTTTATCATGAAAATAAGGGCTCAAAAAATATAAAATGAGCAAAAATAAGGGTGATGCAATATTTATGTGTTTTAATGTTTCAATGTGTTTTTTGACTTAAAATGAGCAAAAATATGGATGATGTAACATCTGTGTTTTAATGTTATGTTTTTTGACTTTCTGATTGTGGTATTTTTAAAGCCTGCCTGTGAGTAGCTTGGGCTCATATAATCCCATTTATATATATATATATATATATATATATACACACACACACACACACACACATATACACGCACACACAAATTCCCATTAAAAAAAAAATTTTTTTTCTGGAAAGCAAAATAAATTTCCCAGTGAAGGAGTTTGTATGCTGCAAACCTCTTTGCAGTTGCCGTCTTTGGCATATTCCAACAGAAGCAATGCCGGATTTAGGGGTGTGGAAGCCCTGGGACAATAAAGGAGTGGTGACCCCTAATTATTTCTCAAACAAGTTAACAATTTAGGATGACCAGTGTGGTGAAGTGGGTTAGTTGTTAACTCACAGCCTAGAGGTCTAGGGTTCGATTTCCATGGAAGATTTTATTAACATAAAAAATAATGTCTACTTCTTGTCTGGTGTTGCACTCTAAATGTAATGTTAATATGGCTTGCAATTGATTAAGGTGTCTTCAAGTAGTATGAGAAATGCGTGCAAAGAAGCAGATGCTTTGCATCCGACTTTTGGGGGATACAGGTCATAACATTTTTCAAGCACTTTTTCTTCCAACATAATATTATATAATGTATACTATATTATATCAGGTGATTCAAAATAGGTGTTAAGACGATTATTTTTTAAACCGTAAGTGATCGAAACACACTTCCAATTAGAAAAGTTCGTAAAATTAAGAGTAGCTTTCAGATATGGCATTTTTTTACCGGGGGTTGTATACATATTAAAATATGAAATTTAATTTTTATACGGTCCCTCCTTTCCTACCCTTTATATTTAGAAGAATGTTGCTCTTTGCCTAAGTAAATTAATAAAACAAATCCCGTGTCTCTACGTGGAATAGTTTCCAAGATATATCAATTTGAAAATTTTGGCATTTGTCACCAAGCACTAAGGGGATGTCTCAAAAGTGAGAAAAACATTATTACTTTTCAACTGCCGTTAATTCATGTTAATAGTCACTCGTTAGACACAGTTAAGTCCTCAAATCCTAAATTAGCTTGAATTTTCGTGTAAAACATGTTTGACAGTTTTTAGTGAAAGTTATCACACCATAGTAACCTACACCATTATTTTGTCACTCTTTTACACTTTAAAATTCCCTCTCTGGAAGTGTAATGTAATTGGTGGATAACCCCTTAAAAGACTAAATTATCTCATTTCATAAAGTAGTACCGATCATTTTAGGTAAAATTGCACCTATTAATTTCACACATTTGAATGCATTTAATTACTTTTCCCAACCATGGGATCTTTATTTTTTTTTTTTAATCGACTCATAGTTGGTCCCCTAAAGTAAAAATTTTTCGCCTGAAAACTGACGCCAACACAGCAGGTAAAGTGGCGTAAGTCATCATTTTCAAAATTAATTTTCTTTCAAACTATTTCACTTAAAAGACGCGGGATTTGTTTTATTAATTTTCTTAGGCAAAGAGCAACATTCTTCTAAATATAAAGGGAAAAGAGGGACCGTATAAAAATTAAATTTTGCATTTTAATATGTATACAGCCCCCAGTAAAAAAATGCCACATCTGAAAGCTATTCTTAATTTGATCAACTTTTCTAATTGGAAGTGTGTTTCGATCACTTACGGTTTAAAAAATAATGGCCTTAACATCTATTTTGAATCACCCGGTATAGTATATGTTCATCAGGGTTTGCATTTACTTAGAATTTTGAGTAATTTACTCAAATTTTGTTAACTGATGCAAAAAATATGTAGATAATGGATTTTGCATATGCAAAAACCCAGATTTCTCAAGATAATTGGCCTTTGTGACCCACTTTTATCAGACTTCAGCATCATTCCTGCATTCTATATTATTTATGTAATATAACAATTATATTATACAATCATAAGTATTTTTATTTATTTTTTGATGTGGATGAGTTCATTTCTTGAGTATACAATAGTGTGATGATTTACTTTGTGGTTGTTTCTCACAAATATATACAAGATTTATCGGATCAAAGATTAATATTAGACATTTTGACAATAATTCAAAAATGCTTTGGAATGTTCAAAACAAAAAATGAGCGGAAAAAGTGAGAGAAATGGTCTTCCATTGCCAGAATTTTTTTTAAATTATTTTTTACATTATTTGGTATTTGTTAGGAAATTTTACATAAAAATGTCTATTGCTGGGCCCCCTCTATTATGGAGGTCCCAGGGCTGCAGCCCAGTCAGTACTCATTCTATCAACCTAATCAAGGAGTGAAATGCTGAGTCAACCATACCCAGACCAAGGATTGAACTTTGGACCTGAAGTACGACAGCAGAATGTATTAGGCCATTTTGCCTCCAACTACATGAGAAGATAGAAACAAATAACAGGAGAAAATATTAGGAACAAAAGCAGAGCCTAGAAAATGTACACTCTGAACATAGCCAAGCTTTCAGACTCGGGAAATCTTTCTTCAGCAAGGTTCAGAAGAATAGCAGATTAAAAATAAATAAAATAAGATTTTGAAAAATTTAAATTGCATTTTTTAAAATTTTACTTCTCTGCTACTTTTAAAATGTACTTGCTAAGTAGATAGTGGCAATAGATTATGAATGCGTACATTTTATTTATAATTTTACATATCTATCTATGTAAAGATAATAAACCAAGTTGTTAAACAACATACCTTAAAATAATAGAGTATGATAAACATACCGAGAGCAAGAAAAATTAACCGAGAGAAGAAATTAAAATATAAAGGAGATAAGATAAAATGCTGTGGTGCATTATACATATACATGGTGTCTCAAAAAGGTGGTATTACACTGTAATATCATTAACTACACAGAAGAACTTTGTGTTCTCTAGATTTAACTTACACAGCATCAGCAAAGAAACTGAACTTAAACATAACATCAACCTTAAGTCCCAGCGTCATTATAATAGCACAATGTTGCTAGATGCAACATCACATCGCCCTTCTAAAGGCTCTTGTTTTTAGAAGGGAGATGTGATGTTGCAATGACGCCTCTAAAGGCATCAGTTTTTTGGAAGATTATCCTCCCTGCCACTGTGAGTCGCATACGGCCTGGATTGTTCTTTCGGGCAGTTCACAGTCTTGAGACTGTCAGAATCAGAGACACATGGAGGTATACCAGCCTGAAAGTTATCAATCACAGTCTGGTATTTTTTTCATTGATATTCGTTTTTACCACTTCCTTATCATACAAATTAAAGGACCTTGGGACTACAGAAGGATGCAGGAACACACAATTTCTTCTGAGGATGCCGCACAGGGTCTCAATGTAGTAAGATCTCTGAGCTTCTTGTGTGTGTGAGTACTTTTTACCCTTCCATAGAGCCTCCTATCTGGTATCCATACCTCTTGGCCACTCCCTAAAGGTAGTTCTCTTGCACAATGACGACAGTCAAAATAATATTTCTGCCTGCTGGCTCTTTCTTCTTTTTTTATAGAGAACTTTGATCAATTAATTTAGGTTGTATAATTTGATTCCAGCTGTTGCCAGAGACGTTCTTAAATTTCACCCCATTAGAAGTTCTGCTGGATTCTAGCCATTTTCAAGTGGTGTGGTCTTTAAAACAAGCAACATTAATTAAAAATCTCCTTTTTCAGATTTCAAATAATGTAGCTTGAACTTCTTTACCATAGACTCTATAAAGCCATTGCTTTGAGTGTGTTTGGGATTTGACATCATAATTGAAAATTTATACTTATCAGCGAATTTCTTACACTTCGAGTCTATGACTGGAGAGAACCGAGTACCACTGTCACTTCTTACTACTTCTTGTCTTCCATACCTCAAAAAGGCGAATTTAATGTGGTTGATTACTGAATCTGAAGTAAGATTTACTAATTTAGCTACTTCAAGAGATCTAGAGTGGTAATCAGCTATGACCAGTTACCACTAACTTTGAGATCAACACCAACTATCTGCCAAGATCTTTTAGGGAACTCTGATGGAATTCAGTAATCCAACTGCTTCTGCATAAAACAGAAATTAATGGTTGATGTACCGCAGTGGTATAACCAGGATTTTTTCAAGGGGGGGTGGGGGGTCATTTTCCCGATTACTTATAAATGCACACACATATAGTATATATAATATTATACACACACACACACACACACACACGTGAGTGAGCATTATTCAATCATATAAGTTCACACTTTCCATAATAAATTACTTTTCTAAACAAAACTATTTTCAATTGGTTTATTGGCAGATCCAGAGAGGGGGGAGCACAGGGGCAGGTGTCTTTGTAGACTCGCAAAGAGCACCACTTTCATTCTTCCAAGAGTTTGCTTACCTGGAAAACAGTTTATGAGATAAATGAATCTTCTAACTGCAAGGTTATTTTCAAGAATTCTTATCATGATGGAGTAATGAAAAAAAGAAGTTAGTTGTAATTTTAAACAGCTTCATAGAGAAAAGATTCTGTTTGTTATACAAACTTTTTTCTCCAACATGTAAAAAAAGTTTAATGAACAGCCTCATTTTCCTCCTCACACTTTGTGTCAAGGGTGTGTGTGTGTGTGTGTGTGTGTGTTAAACCCCAAACTCCCCCCCCCCTTGGATACACCACTGATGGTCTGTTCCAATATGCACAATCAGACCTACTATAAAATCATGAAATCCAGGGACATATCCAGAAAATTTTTTTGGGGAAATTCAAGTATTTTAAAAGGCAGAATTTTTCACAAAGAAATTTCAACATTATCATTTTGTTACAAAAATCCAAATTTCAGAGGTGTTTCAGATGCCTTGGATGATGCACTTAAATACCTCCTTGATGAAATCGTCCGCATACCCAAACAATGGTGGTTAATGCCTCCTTTCTGTCGTTCCGGTTTCGGACAAAATTCAAAATGCTTAGAAAACTGCATGTAAAATGCTGTTTTCCTTCTGATACAGAACAGCACCTAGACCATAGGTTCCCAACCTTTTTTGAACTGGTGCCCCCTTTTCTAGTGAATACTTCAATACCGCCTCCCTCCCACTCCAGAGAAACAAGAGTGTACATAATGCATGGTGAAAACAAGAATTAAATTTTAAAAAATTACTAATAGATAGAATATTGTTGGAGTTGAAACGCTACTGAATTTCTTCTTCATTTAAAAAAGAGGAATAAAAGTTTTAGCTTACCTGTTATAAGGACAGGCAGGGTTTTTGATGATACGAAGTAATAGATAATAAACTATTGCTTTCTAAATAAATAAATTGACAGTTTCAGAGAACAATCAAAGCGCATACTTAATTATATTAAAAAGTATTTTTATTAAAATATTATCAGCATAATTTGTCTTTTTTAGACAATATTTGGTTAATCTTACCACGCCCCTCCGTGCCATATCAACGCCCCCTAATTTTTTCTGGGTCTTTCACTGCCCCCCTGAAAGCCTCAAATGCCTACAAGGAGGCGTTATCACCCACGGTGGGAACCTATGATCTAGACCATAGAAAGATGCATCAGCTGAAATGAATGTTTTTTTCTTCAAATCATAAAGCCAATTCTGGTGTTTCACAAAGTCTTTGCTTTATTTCTCTGAACGCACCTGTGTGTGATTCTCCCCAGAACCAGTCATTGTTATTCTTCAGTAATTCATTGAGGACTAGCTACTTGAGTAAAGTTTGGCACGAACTTATTTAGGAATCTGGCCATGCCTAAAAATCGTTTCAACACTGTAACATTATTGGGATTTAGAATTTTTGAAATTTCTTTGGATCAGGCTTTATGCCTTTTTCTGAGATTACATGTCAGGAAAAAGTTATGAATTTCTTTGAAAATTGACATTTATCACATTAACCCTCCAAGCGGCTGAGACGTAAAATCCCGTCATCTGTAAGAGTTGTTCAAAGCGGCTGAGACATAATTTTCTGCTCCCCTTTTTCTGCTTCGAAAGCGGCTGTGACATAAAATCCCGTTACTGCTTACCCCCACTCGCCAAAACACCTGTGACACTTAGATTAATGGATTGGAAAGGAGGGGAGTGCGCACAATGGCCAAGACACACCTCCGATACTTTAATTGTAGCTTTCAACACCCCACAAAATTATTTACAGATGTGGTGACCATACCTTTTCTAACTAAAGAAGAGAGAGGCCGAATGCTTTCGGTATTTTTTCAGATAAGTAATCTTTTGAACCGGAGTCCCTTCTAAGCATGGTTGGGCACGGGAAATAAGTTTGAATATTTCGTATTTTTCAAAGACCTCCAGGATACTTTTTCATTTATAATAACTTTAAATTTTTAATTAAAATAACAAATTTTGAGTAAATATTTTACTTCTTTCAAATGTTACTTGAAAAGGAAAAGGTGTTGCCTCGAATACAACAAAACAGTTGGCATATAAAAAAAAAAATATTTTATTAGAAGAGACCGATTTAACATATATGGGGTCTTGGGCACGCATGCTTACGGATGAAGAGGGGCTTTAAAGAAATGTAGTGCATATTATTATTTAAATTAATACAAATTTACATGTCATAAACCACTCCTGTATAAATATTAACTCTGTAATTATCCTATTATATAGTTACGCTGATACGTGACTCACTCGCTAACAAATCCGGTCCGGCCCCTTCCAAACAAAACTTTTACCGTCATTAATCCAAACAGATTAAAAAGTTACTGTGTAAAAATTTAATGAAATTCACACAGTTCGTGCGATCGGCTTGAAAATTTTCATAATTATGTAAAAAAATATTAAAAAAAGATCTGCGCTATTTTAAAAATCTGAAAATCCACCCGTTCTCTCATTTTTAAGCAATTTTTTGGTATTTTCAGCTTCATTTTATTGCGCATTTAATCGCGTTAAGTTTCCAGTAAAATGAAAATCAAACGTCAATAACAGAGGACTAAATTACAAGACAGTCGGAACACGTACTCAACTTCCCTCACTATTTTTAGGAGAGTCCAATGTCACTTAGGTTAAATGTTTATCTTACATTTCATTGTTTACATCAATAATACTTACTATAAGGACGTTTTGGCAACCAACTATGTTTCCGGACTATTATTTTTCCCATTCCAATTTTAATGAACTAACGCATTATGTAGAAGCTGCCTGGTGTTATAAAATAAAGACAACTTCTACATAATGCGTTAGTTCATTAAAATTGGAATGATAAAAATAATATTCTTGAAACATAGTTAGAAGCCAAAACGTCCTTATAGTATTTTTCATGTAAACAATGAAATGTAAGGTAAATATTTAAGCAAAGTGACACTGGGCCCTCCTAAAAATAGTGAGGAAAGTTGAGTATGTGTCCAGACTGTATTGCTGTAAACTAGTCCTCAGTTATTGATGTTTCAGTTTGATTTTACTAGAAAAGTAACACGATTAAATGCGCGATCAAATTTATCAGTAAAGCTCTATTCCGTCCTAAAGATTAAAACAAAATTAAAATAACTAGTTGAAAAGAACAGTGAAAGAAGATAAAGATAAAATAAATAGTGAAAGAACTAGTGAATAACAGTGAAAGAAGAAGTAAGATAAAATAAAATTAAATCCCAGTTGGATTCAGTGGTGATGATTCCCTTTCTGTGATCTGTGGGTCTCGGTCCCACCATGGCCCATTGCACAAGGGACTGAAAATGGTAGATGGCTGAAGAGTAAAAGTCGAGGGTTCTGGACTACCGCGCGGCTGTCTCTCTAACGGTCTAGGGTTTCCGGCGGTTTCGTTAGATGTCTCGTGAAGACGCGGAAGAACACCTGAAAAAATCCTCCGACCAAGGCATTCCGACTTGGCAAATACCCTGAGTGCAGGCTTGCAATAAATGCACTACATTACACTCTATGATCTGTGTGGTTTCCCTGCTCACCTAGCATGGGTCTTTGAATAATCTGCCGGTTTAGCGGAGTGTTCAAAGATCCACGCTAAGAAATTACACATGTAAGAGAAGAGGAATCTTCTCAAAAACGTCTTTTCAATAATAAATGATGAGAGCAACCATCCTAAACCTGGTTTCAGACGATAAGAATTATTTAATCAAAATTTTAAATTTAAGAAGATCCATTTTTCTTACAAAATTTCTCGCATATTGCCTCCTGCCGTTGAAACTTTTCAGGATCCTCCACTGTCTTAGTTTTACCCTAACTACAACATCTTTCCAGAAAAACTAACTTCCCACATTGAACTGCAAGATTTTTTGTTGTTGTTTTGGTGTAATGTGGTGTGTGTGTGTCAGTTCATTTATGTAAATATGTATACATGCTAGAAAAACTTTTCAATCTGTAAAGAATTAAAGAAATTGTTACGTAAAGAAATACACAGAAATAGACCAATTTGTATAAAGCCAAAATTTTCATCTTAGATTTCGAGGCATTTAAATTTATACCGGATCACATCGAAAGCGTCAGTTAGTCATCGATTTATTATTTTATTATTGCTGCTTTTAATTGAACAATACGAATTTTAATTTCTATTTTTATTCTATATTAGCTGATGTACCCGCTCATCACACGGGAATAGAGATTACTTTAACAATTGGTTAAACTAAGCTGCCAAATAGACGAAAAAGTAAATAAATAAAATTTCCAATTACCTAAATTTAAAAATAAAGATTAATTTTAGTGTAATTGTTTAAAATATGAAGTTCAAATCGAAGCGCTGTTGCAAATCAAAGCCATGATACGTATAACCACATGGAGGGAGAGAGGGGGATTTTCGTTTGATTATTTTGAGAAATCGCAAAATTATTAAATGTTTAATTCGATTTTCAAGTAATTTATTTTTACATATACATAACATGTTATAACTAGCTGCGTATCAGTTCTTCACGACGAAGAAAGTAATGATTTTTTTTTTACACATGCATTTTAAATTATTCCAGCTATACAGAAACTGAAAAAATGCAGAAAACTTTTACTCGAACCTAGCGTTATGGATATTAAAATATGCTGTCATAGCTAGCTCAATTGTCATACGATGACCCAAAAGCTATATTGGCAGTGTTAACGATCGGGTGACAACCCTTTCTTCTTTCAATACACATAAATTAGAAAAATGTTTTAGTTAATTAAGTAATTTAATTTTTCCTATTCATCCTAAAATAAATTTTTAAGGAGTCGTAATAACCTGGTGTGCAGAAAGTGAAAGGATTCGTTTTCACATCTCGGCTGATCAAAAACCGCTATATGTACATGGCGCAAACGTGAACGATAAATCTGTGGGTCCGCAGCTCCTCTAGCTGTATATAGGCTGGTATACGGACGAGAGTTGCGGATCCGAAAATAACATCCTTTTGGGTGATGCCCTACACTAAAAAAAATTTTGTGGATTACTAAGAAATCTCTTTGAAACAAAGATGCTATAACTTTTCTTAGTATTGCTGCTAAATAAAGTCATGTAAATCAATTGGCAAACATGGCTTTATTTAGTAGTAATACTAAGAAAAGTTATGGCATCATACTAAAAAAATCTGGAGTGCCTCCACTCGACTTTCTGAAGACTTACGATTAGATCATTACCAAGCATTTAAATAAATTTTAATCGATGAATAATTCAAACATATATACCAAATTGAAACTCAATCGAATGCACCATTTAAACGCCAGCATACTTTCAAGACTTTCTCCCCATATATTATAATGTCAAAGAAATCTTTGTCGTAGCCCTGTAGAAAAACTATAAGTCCTATATACACCAAAATCACACACACACACACACACACCTGCGCGCGCGCACACATGCACACACACACGCACACACACACACATCTCGTAAAAACAGCATAAATAAATTCAGAAGACCTCAAAACGTGTAAATACATCAAAGTCTCGAAGTCGAATTTTTTCATGATTACAATACTTTCCTTACATTTTACATGTTCGGAAAGTAACAAGTAATGGAATCATTGTTTCCTAGAGATTTCTTGGTAATCAACTGATTTTTTTTAAGAGTGTAAATTGTAGGGAAAAAAAGATTCTCGACGATCCCCAAGTCTGGCATAATAGCTATAAATCAGTCCCGTACTGCTAAGCTGTCAGTATTCGGCTATTAAAAAAAAAAAAAAAAAAAAAAATTATTAAGCAGAAAGGCTTAATTTAAAATGCAGACTTTTTCTAAGAAGGAAAGCGTTCCAAATGAGTTAAAAGGTTAACTCTACCAAATTATATGTCATAATCTAAATAGGTTTGCAAATTTTTGCGATTTTAAATCGTTTGAAATAGCTTCTCGAAATTATTAAACTTCTACTTCTTTTAAGAATATTAAAACTAATAAATTGTTTTCGCCTAAATAAAGCATTGATATAAGGATTAATATATATTAAGCATTTCAGTGGTCCAATTCCGAAGGATTTTTTTTTTTTTTTTTTTGGATTACATGTGGGAATGGCGCCAGTTGTACGTCATACATTTAAAATTGACAAAAATTTGTACTCATGTTTTTTAACCATTACCGTTGACAAATTAATAGCGCTTCGCTTTTGATTACTCCCTCTAACTGCATAAAGATGCGCAAAATGATAGAGAGAAGACTTAGGCGACCTTAAAATTTTGAAAATCCACCAGTTTCCCCAAAAATACTAAAATTCAGAGCCTTATTATCGCATGGGAAAATCGGGACTTTGTAAAGGGCCCCCAATTTCAAATGTTCTGAAATAGTCTTGTTTTATATCAAAATTTTTTAAAAAATAAAAATAAAATTCATGGATGGGGCCCCCAAAATTCATCAATGTCCGGGCCCCTGTTGGTCATAATCAGGCCCTGCTTAAATTTAGCAATTTAAGTCGCTAAAATTATTAAATATAGATAATTTAAATTGAATTAAATTCATTTAATTCAATTTAAGTCAATGCGCCAGTGGGTCCTAATCTTGCGCGCAAAACTTGGTATAAGCGCTGAGCATTCAAATAATACAATATATTCACATAAAAACGATCCAAAAGAATTACTTTCAATAAACTTCTGCCGCAAGAATTTATGAAACTTCAAATTTCAGTCAAAATCGAAAATTTTCAGATTTTGGTCTTATAAATCTAAAAGCGCATTCAACTTGCGTCAACTATACATGCATTTTTTTTATAAGTTCTAATACGTGTCTTTCAAAGGACACCTCTTTTGCCTTAGCAACTTGAAGGTGCAAGCTATGGTTAAGCCTTAAAAATGACCAAAAAAAAAGAAAAAAAAAAGAAAATGTGTGTTTTTGTGACCTTCAGTGACTTTGCGTCGATAACCTGCCACAGATTTCTCATATATTTCATGAAGTTCTATCGTCTAACATTATACATGTGAAATAAATATCATGGCAAGTTGTCCCCCAAAGAGTTTTTGACCACAGCATTTTCTATGTCTGAGAAAAACGCCCACTTTTGTGTGCTGCACGGACTTTTTTACAGGCCCGTAGCCAAAGGGGTGCCAGGTGGGGCTGAGCCCCACCCCCCTAGAAAATTTCACATAAAAAAAGTTTAATGCAGATGCTTTGAAAAATTTTTGTATATATGGTAAAGTTATCAAAGTTTTATATCAAAGTTTTATATATCAAAGTTTTATATATACAAAGTTTTTCTTTGTAATACTCTGTCATTTTTGTTTTGTGTTCTCATCTTCCAAATATGATCCAAAGATGACAACTTTAAATCCATTCTGTTTAAGCCAAGGAACTTTTACTTCTTGGAAGCCGTTTGGACTTTTCAGAATTTATTTAATTATAAACTTATGCTATTATTTAATGAAGAGAAATATAGATAAAAATGTTATCATTCAAAAAGAAATATAGGATGCCACCCCACTTAAGTTAGGGTCCCCCCCCCCCTGAAAAAAAGAGGGTGCCCCCCTGAATAGAAAATCTGGCTACGGGTCTGCTTTTTTAGTGGGCCATAAAAGATGAACAACTTTACTTTGAGACAAAATATTCTGGATTTGCTACATTAATAAGATTAATAACAACTGGGAATTTTTTGGTAAAAATCTCAGATGGCATGAATCCTAGGTGTGTTACTTTCTCAGATTTGTGCTCTTAATTTTTCTTGGAATTTTTTCGCATATGCAGAACATAAATAAAGGTCTTTGAAAACGTTTATTATCTAACAAAGATTAATATAGATATTTCATTTAAAAAATTTACTAAACAAGTCCTTTAAATGAAACATCGAAGAATTTTTAATTTTTATTTTTCTCGTACGCTTGAGATAATTTAAATGAAAGCTTTATTACCTTACACTCAAGTACATTATACTCTCTCTCTCTCTCTTTTTTTTTAACTGTCATATTTTTTTGCATTGCAACTTCAAAAATGATCGAGTGAAAGCCAAATTTCCTATTTCTCTTTCCTAACTAACTGTATAAACTTTTATGAAAAAATGCACAGTTCGAAAAAAATATAAGAAATAATAATAATTATATGGAACACTTTGCACATTTTATGAAGGACAGCGTCTTATATAAGGTTCAGGTAAATGGGATATATCTGACATTGGACACTTTATTGAAAATATGTACACGGGGTCTTATCGCATGAGCAAATCGGGGCTGTGTCCAGGGCCTCATCTTGAAAGGGGCCCATTAGATATATTATTTTTCGTTCATTTCTATTAAAGCTTTATAAAGAAATTTTTCAGATAAAGAAGTATAGTAAAACATAATCACTAATTTTACTATTTTTAGAGCACAAGCGTCACTCTCACTACCTGCTCATTATGAGAGGGGACAAAAAACAAAATATCTCTTTTTCCAATCTTCATCAGACAAAAATCTGGCTCTGGGTGAGTGTACATGTAAGCCACCGAGAAAAGAACTTTCAGGTGGTTTCCTACAACGTTGCGTAGATTCCCGAGTATTTAGGGGGGAAAGAGGTGAGGGAGACCAGTTGGTCAGATTCACCGGACATGTGCTCCTACAATACAAAGTAATTTATCAGGCGGTAGGTAGGCTGTCACGTCGGCAGTTTGTTAATTACCTTGTTCCCCACGCCTTCCATGCGGAAATGGGGGAAAGCAGGTTTTTCTTGTGCATTTTCGAGAGATGCAGATCCCATACACTGGAACTTTTTTGAAGTTATCACTAGGCAAACTCCAGGCCGCTCGGAGGGTTAAGAATCATTAAGAGATTGCACATTAAGAATCCAAACATAAGCTTGAAGTTTCGATAACACTTTTCTAAGTTGTTTGTCATGTTCTCCTTCAGTAGCCCAATATTACAAATTCATCCATTGACCTACTATGCCAGGACCTTCTTCAATAGTCCGATTCTTTTACTAAAGACTTTCAGACCAGAAGTTATTCTAAACGTTTAAACTTATGTCTTCCGAATGCTGTTATGAAAGGTGCAGAATCAGGATACAAAGCTATCTGGCAAAATCTTGCATTCGCATCTATAATGCAAACTACACTGCGTAAAAAAAGTAGAAGGACATTTGGATATTTTTAGAAAAATAAGGAACCTTTTATTTTTACTGATTTTTTTTTTTTTTTTTTTTTTTTGTAAGCAACATTTTACAGATCATTTAATAAGAAAATATCAATATCATAACCATGATATTCAAAAATAAAACATTAATGACAACAGAAATAATTTCTACCATTTGAAACTCTGTAAAAAAAGTAGGACAGTAACCCAATGAATAAAATACAAGCGATGTTAGTAAGGAATACTCTTCCCATTAGATTTTATAATTTCGAATATTCTATTTGGCAGTGAATCATTTAAAGATTGGATGTCTGTTTGGCAAAAATGATCCCATGAGCTATTCAATGCTTCTCAAAACTTAGTGATGGATTCAAACTGTTTTCCACCAGTATATGCACAACGAACAAGCATTGCCCAGATGTTTTCTACAATGTTAAGATCAGGACTTTTAGCTGGCCAGGGTAAAATCTGCACATTATTTGAAACGAACCAGTTTTTAACTCGATTAGCGGTGTGAATGGAGGCTCCATCTTGTTGAAAGATCCACTCTTCTCCTAATTCGGAGCCATAAGGAAGAAGCTCAGATTTTAGCAGCTGAATATAGTCTGTATGCTTCTGCCTACCACTCAGAAAGACCAAACTTGTTCTTCCTCCATATCCAACCAGACCATCACTGACCATCACCAAACCAGACCATCACTGCTAACCAGATCATCAAACTTCCTCCCCCTATTTGTCGAGTTGAATAAAATTGTTCTTCGTTCTTCAGACAATGCCAGTAGTACTGGTAACCATCTAGACCATCTAAATTGAATTTCTTCTCATCTGAAAATATCACAGAAGTCCATGACATGTGTTCCTTATCCCAAGATAAACGGTTATCAATATGTGTTTGTTTCCACTTTGGATGATGCTTCCACCTTTTTTTGAAAATGAATTTTTTGGATCTTTTAATGAAGTTGTAAACTGTTTTGTAAAGTAAGTCCTGCTTTAATCCAAGCCTTTGCAATACTTCCATTGCACTTTTTAAGCTTGTGAGCAACTTTTCTTTCATCGCGAGGTGTTAACTTTTTAGGTCTGCCAGTCTTCTTTCTCTTTCCGTTTCTGTCTGGATTTCTGATAAAGTTAGAAACTGTATTGGGGCTGACGTGCAGTATACGACCAATCTCTCTAACACCTTTACCATCATTTTTATATATATATATATATAATCTTGAATGGTAAATGTACCTTAGACCAGTCCGAGGTACACCCGAAATAGATAACTTTTGCCAAACAGACATCCAATCTTCAGAATGATTCACTGCCAAATAGAATATTCGAAATTATAAAATGTAATGGGAAGAGTATTCCTTACTAACATAGCTTGTATTTTATTCATTGGGTTACTGTCCTACTTTTTTTTTACAGAGTTTCAAATGGTAGAAATTATTTCTGTTGTCATTAATGTTTTATTTTTGAATATCATGGTTATGATATTGATATTTTCTTATTAAATGATCTGTAAAATATTGCTTACAAAAAAAAATTCAGTAAAAATAAAAGGTTCCTTATTTTTCTAAAAAAATCTAAATATCCTTCTACTTTTTTTATGCAGTGTATCAAATTTGCTTAGAGTGTAGTCAATAGACGCAATGGGAAAATATTCCTGTCCTACTTTGTTATTGAGAACTGAAAAATCTACAGAAATTCTATATCACCGAACTTCTTGGGTACTATTGCCACTGGTGTATACAACACAATAGCTCTATCAATATTAAATAATTTCATTTTCAACCATTTCATCTAACAAAAGCTTCGATTTGACATTAAATAACAAGGGAACTCTTCTCAGAATCACAAACTGCATATGGTTCAAGTTTGATTTTGCAGCTTCTCTACTTTTCTTATATCACTAAATAAGGAAAGAAACTCTTTCAGAGGATCTATTGTTGATTGCACTCCGTGAATTCTTCACATTAAATTTAAATTTTTATTGGCTGCACAGCTTAATAAGGGATGTTTAAATCCACGAATGAACCTCTTCATTGAAGTAAAACTCCTTATTCTTTACGTTAGCTCTAATCATGCCTGCAACTCCACAATTTTCCCCCATCAGGTACACAAATAACTTCATTGAACTTTGAAAACTTTATATGAATGAATTTCAAGTCATATCAATACTTCAGAATTACTGTGAAATCAGCCCCTGTGTCTATCTTAAATTCTAAGGGCATATCTTCAACTAACACGTCCACATTACAACAACTACTGCTTTATCCACACTATTTTTCATTATGAGACCAAAAAATTTAGGATTTAGAGAACTTTCGATTTTGTTTAAACACACTTTCGATTTGCACATCTCAGGATAATGCTCAAATTTTCTTACATATTGTAAACTGTTTTTCATGCAGGGCATTCTTGTGCGCTTAGTGTTATAGCTGCACCAGAAATATGATTCTTTATTTGGTTTCAGAATTCATTGAATCGAAACCTTTAAAATTTTTAAACTGGGGGTTCTGCTTATGTTTTCAAAACTGGGTACCTGTTATTCTATTCATTGTTTTAAATGATGACGAATCACTAACTAAAATTGAAGGTTTGTTTTTTATTATCTCTGCTTTACAAGAAGTCGTCGTCGCTCTTTCAAGTGCAAGTTTTGTGTGTAACTGTAGATTTTCAGAGAAACAAATCTCTGATACCACAAACAATTCGATCACTTATTTCCTCTGGGAATGATGCTGGGAATTCACATGCTTGTACTAAATTATATAACAAAGTGATAAATTGTTTGATAGATTCACCCTCTTCTTGTTTCCTAGTATAGAATTTATAATATTCATAAATAACATTATGCTTTGGAATTAAGTACTGTTCAAATTTCAATTTTACATCATATTTCCTCATTTCATCTGCATTTAAGCTAAATAAAGACAAAATTTGCTCCGCTGGAAAACCCATTGTCGGCCGTATTCACCAAGTACTTGACAGCCATGTTAACCCACCAAAATGAGAGTCAGATGTCGAATGGATGTATATTTGATATCTATTTAACGTCTGAAGAGGTTAACACGGATGTCAAGTTCTTTGAAAATATGGCCATAGATAAACTTAAGAATTTTCCTGTTCTTCTGGTGCTACTGATTTCAGTCCGGACACAAAAGGAAATCTTTCAAATCACTCAATCCAATTTTTTCCAATCATCTGGATGAAAAGAATATTATTCTGGTGCTGGAATCTACTTTTTAATGTGGGTTTAAGCTGCCATCATTTAATATCATTAACTACACCAAAGAACTTTAAATATCTGTATTATACACAGGTATTCTCTGGATTAAACTTGCATAGCAACGAAACTGAACTTAACCCCTTCCAAACCAGTGTGGATCCACTTAAGAATTCATGGCCTGATTCTCCCCAAACATAAGTAGATTCACGTATGGACCCGAACCCACTATGGCCAAATGTATAAGACACTCAAAATTATAGATAGCTGAAGTATGAAAGTCTCTGGTTCGGGCCCCCAATCACCCAGCTGACAATCTAATGGTCTGGAGTTACAGTCGGGTTTCTCTAAATGTAACGAGAATATGCATTTGAAAAACCCCTTAGTGTGTGTGTGTGTTATGGCAACGCTACACAAGGGCGATCTGCCAAGGGGGGATGCCTCGGTAGGAGGACTTCCTAAGGGGTTCTAACATGTATTCACGTTGTATCTGGAGAAAACCTACCAAAACTCCAGACCGTTAGATTGACAGCCGCGCGATGGGTCCCGAACCCGGGACCTTCACACTTCGGCCATCTACCATTTTCAGAAGAACCCCTTAGAAGTCCTTCGACCAAGGCACCCCCATCTTAGGCAGATTGCCCATGTATAACATTGCACTAAACACAAACAAATGTATTGATTCATATCCACTCATTATTCTATTGTTGCCGCTGAAAATAGTATTCAGGGGTCGATCCAGGAATTTTTTCCAGGGCCCCTTTTTTATGAAAATTGCTGATTTTTGTGAATTTCAATGCTTAATTTTGTGACTTTCACTTATTTTTGTGAATTTTTATACTAATTTTTAAAAACATTCACTTTTTTTGCTAAATTAATTGTTAAACAGATTAAAATGTAGGGGGGGGGATGCCAAAGGAAGGCCGTTTTAATCAATTCTAATTTTGTGAAGGGGGCCACAAAATTAACCCAATTTTTGTCTGCATCGACCCCTGGTATTGCTGGAAAATATGTTTGTGTATAGCTAGTAATATGAGAAATGTGAACCAAAAAACTGGCTTTGAATGTAATCTTTACATAAATATGCTGGCATGGAAAGGATTAAACATAAACACAGCCTCAACCCAGAGTCATTACAATAGCACAATGTTGCCAGACACAACATCACAAAAGCTTTAATTCCTAATGTATTAGAGATAGCGGGCCAATGTAAATTGTAAAGAAATGTTCAAAATAAGATAAGAAAAAAATACTACATTAAAATAATTCCTCTAGCTAATTTTTAAAAAATTTGCATACAGTAACCATTTTAAAAATATACCAATTAGTAAAATGTGCCTCATACACTCATGTGGTGATGCACAAAATTTAGGCTTTCATCATAAAACATGTCTCAGAGATATGGAAGAGATGCTCAGAGATTGGCTGCAAAGAATCGAGGGCTGCAATAAATCAAACTTTAGACTACGCATGACCTTGAAAATCTTTCAGATCAATCGAGATATTTCTTTAAATTCCAGTAGATTCCGTTAGCCAATAGACTTTGTCCTAAACACCTACATGACTGTAGATAAAAAATGAAAATCTGACTGTGATCTGAATTATATGTATTCAAATTAAAGATCTACATTGCAGTTCCGAAAGACTGGTTTCACCTTTCCTGCATGTTTATACAACACCCTAAGTATCAGGTTGTAACGAAAGTTCTCCGCCAAATCTGCTCGAGTCAGCTCATGCGGCACCCAGCGATTGAACTTGTACATGCATAGCATGGTTAATGGGCATGGCATTAATGTCTAACTCTTTAGCTAGCTCTCAAGTGGTTAAATACTCATCTTCTTCCGTATGTTCTCGCAGGTGGCCCTCATCAACATCAGTAGGCCGGCCAGAGAGCTCTGCTCCTTGAATGTCATAGACCCTGTTTATTAACTTTCAGTACCAAGCCTTCACAGTGCCATATGATACAACAGTAGAATCTAAATTACACACATAATTCTTTGACATTCTGTAGCACTTTTGCAACAGAACTGGAAGTAAATGATTGTTCTAATCCAGTAACGTGATAGTTCCATTTCAGATACCTTGTACTTAATGATAACGATACTTTTTAACAATACAGTGTTCTAAAGCAAGTATCTTTCTTTCAAATGACAAATATTGTTTGACAAAATATATGCAAACACACTAACGTGAACTGTTTGCAGACGATATTTATGGTGGCGGGAAACTTTCGTTACAACCTAATATAATGCAAGTTTTAATGATAGATGAACTCAATTCTGCATAAAATTAGGGATGTGGCATGCTGAAACGCATACATTTACGAGTGTCAGTACATGAGTCATCATAGAAGTAGCACTACATAAACACATGCAAAAATTAAGAAAAATACTCAAATCAACTCGAATAATGTAATTTGGCATCATAGTCATTGGAATAAATAAATTTCCACATAAAATA
Organism: Cheiracanthium punctorium; assembly: GCA_038373885.1. Classification (NCBI taxonomy): domain Eukaryota; kingdom Metazoa; phylum Arthropoda; class Arachnida; order Araneae; family Cheiracanthiidae; genus Cheiracanthium; species Cheiracanthium punctorium. The sequence goes on along the minus strand of JAWZYV010001055.1, from coordinate 526,846 downwards.
TTTTAAATATATAAGCAATGGTTCAAAACACATTCTGTTCCTGTGGGGGATGTGTACAAAGTAGGTTTGCTATGATTTTGTCCAACCTGAAAAAAAAAAAAAAAACAGGGTGGTTTTTTTCAAAAAAGCCCACTTGAAAATATGCAAGAAAAAGCCCAACTATATTTTTTCAAAAATTCTCGTTTAACTCATCAAGGCCCTAACTTTTTTTTTTTCTCAAATTCAATTTCATTGGCTGCCTTAACATAGTACAGTAAAAGCTTGACTATCCAGAAAGCACGAGAAGCGTCAAATGCCGGATAAGTGAAAATTTCGGATTGTTGAGCCTGTAAAAGAAAAAAAAAGAAAAAGAAGAAACATTCATCGGCAAAACCAGAGGGGGAGGGGAAAGGGCATTATGCATGTGCATACTAGGGAATGCAATCCCGCACTGTTTTTCATCCTGTGGGATTTCGGGATTGAGATTCACCGATCCCATGGGATTGACATTTCATTTAGTTAGGACTTCAGTGATGCCGCTTACGCGCTATAGCGCGTCAAATACGCAAAAAATCGATGATGGGACGCAAAAGAAAAGTTTCAGCACGTCCCCCGGGACACGTAATTTCCATCATGCAAAATTTTGAAAAAAAAAAAAAAAAGGTGAGAGAGGGTGCATTCAGACTGCCAATTTTGGGTAAATCTCTAGTAAAACACAAACTGCTCATGTTTTACTCGGGGAGACATCGTGACCGGCTTTGTGGGCCTGTTTACAAGCACACAAATGCGATAATCTTTGGTAATGCTTCCCCTACATGGGGGAAAAAATGCAGGGTAGAAAGATCCCTAGTTGAAAGGAGGCATAGGAGTGTTCGCTTTCCCATGATGCACTGCGAGTTTTCCCCTATACTCTGCTTTTACCCGGGATATATATCGTGCTGTGCGCACACGTGGTTAAGCTGAAGAAAAAAGGGGATTACTTTGATGTTCTTCTTCTTTCTCCCTCCCCCACACTTCCGTTTTCATGTTAGAGGTTGTTAAGTTAGAGATGGTGGACTATCGGAATTGAATAAAGTTTTTTCATTATTTATTTTTAATATTCGCTTGTGTAAATGTAAATAATGATTTGTTTTATATTAAATCTGACAATTATTATTTAGAAATGAAATCTATAAGCTATAGAAGCGGTAAATATTTTAAACAATCTAGAAGTGAAAAGGGGGGGGGGTGTTCCATATTTTACTGTTGTATATCCTTTCCTTTCTCAAATATAGTCCGATTTTCCTTGTGATAAATTTATTAATACATAGTAATTATTTTTTTAAATTAATATAAGATGGAGGTGCACTTGAACGGCATTTTATAGCAGTTGTAATAATTTAAGATGTTGCGGCTGTTCTGCGAGTACATTTTACTTTCTTAAACATTTCTACCGATGCAGCCTTTCTCCCGGTTTTTACTGTACATACAAAAGGGGATTTTATTATTAGGATTTATTAATTATTAGGATTCAGGGCGTCATCAGGAAGGCTTTGCCGTGAAGGCAAAGTAAATGACATGCATGTCACAACAAATTTTTCTTGATTAATTATAATTCATTTTATTTATTTATTTTTTGAAATATAAGTTTTAGATTATTTATAAATAAGATATTCATACACATCAGCACACCAAAATGGGTGAGACATGATAACATCAGTCGTGAAATTAACCAAATGATTTTATATCGATAAGGACCCACTTTTTGGAAAAAAGGACCCGTAAATTTTGGAGTCCTGGGTCCCAAGGACCCGTCTCTTCCAAAGTCTAGCGACATCACTGGACTTCATTTCAACAGAGAAAAGGTACAAAAAGTAAGATTTTAAGCACTATGAAGTTTAATGATAATAATAATTAACCTTATAATTAATACAATAACTTAGAAATATGAAAATTATAATCATGATATTCAGAATAATATACTAAGTTATGTCTTATATTAGTTGCTAAAAATGAGGAATATACAATTCATAGGTATGTTAACATACTTACTTTATTTTCTTAGTTGCTGAAAAGTAATGTACAAAATCGAACAAATTCAATGAATCATTTCCTAGTCTAGATTTAATTTTAGTAAAATAATTAAAAGTGTGAATTATAAAAAAAATTAAAAACGAAAATGAAAACTTTTTATAATTAATTCGTGACTTTTGGCTAAGAGATAAATAGTATAAAATATTTCAGTTCATTTGGAGATTGGGAAAAATTTATACTACAATGTTTAGATTTAGATGTTCGATCCAGACTCCCGTTGGAAGCTAGTTTAAGAACTAAAACTTTAAATTAAAATTTGTAATTATTGATTCGTTTATTGTTAGACGAGAGGCATAAATATGCCAAATTTTCGGTCTATTGATTGTAAAAGCAGCGTGAAACTGTAATAAAAAATAATTTATTTCTCAGTGTCAATCCCGCGGGATTAGGGTCTTAATCCCACGGGACTAGTCCCGCAAAAATTTGTGCGGGATCCTGCAGGATCCTGTTCCCGCGGGATCGGGATTGCATTCCCTAGTGCATACTGCTCAATTTTTATTTATGCAGTTTTGTAACAAAGTTTTAATTGAATTTATGCTAATGCATGTTTATATTGCAGAGTTTGAAGACATTACAAGACTTTATTATAATATGTCTTTGCATCCTTGGGAAGATTAATAATAAATTAAAGTAATAACACCAGCCGATTTTCAAAGCTTAAAAGCTTTACACTAAGAGAGTGATAAAATAATAAATCGAGTGTTCTTTCCTGCACCCCCCCTCCTTCCTCTTCAGTTTCTGTTCAGAGATAACAGTCAAATCATTGGAATGCCTAAGCCAGAAAGTAGGTCACGAATCACTACATTTAAATAATCTGCAATCAGCATTTCTGCTATGTGATTATTTTAGAGCAAAAGATGAAACATATCATAGTTCTGTGTTAATCATAAAAAAAAATAAAAGAACGTTTTGAGAATAATGTAAACATATTGCTATAGTAATAAACAGTATGGAGAGATCACTGTTTTATCTCCTTGTCATCCCTTCTGTGCTTGCAGATGCAACAGTGAAATCTTGTGTTTTTGTATTTAGTAATCATTTAGGCTGTTTTTCTTTCGTATTTTTAAACACACCATTGTAATTTATGGAAATACTAGTATTCTCTGGTAATTGGAAATTTGCACCTGTTGCCACTGTACTATTTGGACAGCTGGAGAGGGAGGGGTCACCGTACTAATCAATCTTTTGAGAAGACACAAAAAAGAAAAAGAGGGAAGCTGAAATTTTTCCGGTTACTTGGATGCCGGATAATCGAGCTTTTACTGTATAAAACAAATTTTTTTAAATTTTTAATTATGTTAGCCAAAAACTGCTGGTACAAAACAGTACGGCTAGGCTATTACATTATCCAAGTGAAAAGAATTTTAAAGGTAATAATTCCTGGTACCAAACGGTATTGCTAGGACTTCCTGGGTTACTTACATAACTAATACATCCCTTAATATTAATACCCCACTTGTAACGTTTATTAGCAGCTCCCCATCATTACCCAAGAAAAAAAAATTTCAGAAAGACTTTCTAGCGAAAGTTTTTATGTCTATCATTTGGATTAAAATGAATGAGGATTTTTAAATAATAAACATTAGTTTAAAAGTTCTAATTCAGCACTAGTATAGTACTTTAATTTCATTATTAATAATCAATTTATCTAAGAGCAAAGCATGGTTGGTTATTACATTGTTATTGATTTATATAATTTTTTGTGTATTACTTATAATTTTTATTAATTAATATTATTAATTTAACAATTTTACACCTATAATTGATTTTTGTAATCCATTAGTTGCTTAAAGTTGTGTTTAGTATTTAGATAAATTTTTTTAATATTCTGGAACCCCAATCCTCTCCTTGAAAGAAATGCAAAAACTTGGATAAAACCCCAAAAATTGCGAGAAAACCCAGTGGGCTGGGTTTTTTTTTTTTTTTTTTTTTTTTTTTTTTTTTTTTTTTAAGGGCTTTTAACAACCGTGCTACAAAGTTATAAAATAACGACAAAAGTTTCAGCTTATTTTTTTTTTAACTATTTTTATACTGTAAGAAATTTCTTTACCCTTGAATGCCCTAATTTTCAAATTGGTTACTGGACTTTCAAAACACGTTCACTACTGGATAAGAGTACAAGCGAAATTTCTTATGTCAATTTCACATATATCTTTCAAACTACTTGTTTTTCGAAAAATTAATGAATTATTTACAAAACTGATAAAGGAAATTTAGCTTATACTTGTGACTATTGTATGATCGGCAGCAAACATGTTTAAAATTCAGGCATTTAACAGTTTATGAGCAAAGGCCACAGAAAGTTGACATTGCACTGGGCCGCAAAAACCCTAACTGTATATACAGTAGAAGACCCAAAATCCGCACTGTCTGTTCGATGTAAACAATGAAATCTGCTGTCAGCTGCAAATTCAGAAAACTACACTATAACCACAAAGTAAAACTAAATAAGCAAGTCCCACTTGAAAAAGATATTTTAAGAGTTTGTGAGCTCTGGATGGTAACATTGATATCCTTCAAATGACTGACAGTGACATAACACTCAATTATGGTCACATGACACAGACTGACACAGTAACAAGTGAAGATGATCAAAAAGTTGATAAAATAACATTTAATGAAGGTTAGGCTCTGGGACAGAAATATCACAGATTTGTAGAGCAGCAAAGCTGCGTTACAGAACAGGAAATTATTAAAAAAATATATAATTAGAACATCCCAAAGTCCTGAACTACTATTGAATATACATGTTTAAATAAGTTTTACTATAATTTCATAATTTTGTATTATCCCTCTGTATTTTTATTCATGATTCTGATTATAAGTAACATGTGATCTTTATTGTTTTTTTTTGTTTTTTTCTGGGTGGGGTAGAGGGATATAGAATAAATTTCCTAGTATGACCCAAAATCTGCAAAATTCTAAAATCTGGCAAGGTCTGGAACCAAGCTATGCAGATTTTGGGTCTTCTACTGTATATACAACAAAACTATATAGGTCATCCGGAAAGTATGATTCCCCACAGCCAATAAAAAATAACAAAACATTATTATCTGGAAAAATTTATTGCAGAAGATACAGCAATATTTTTGCTACTTTCTCAACATAAGAATAACGTGAACTGTAACACTTGTCATACAGTGAGGCAAGTTTTTGTAGTCCAGTGTCATAGAAGTCTGCCACCTGAGAAAGGAGCCGGAGTATCACTGTTGTTTGCAGCCTTCAGCAGTTGAAAAGTGATGCCCTGACAGGAATAGGATGGATCCATCCTAAATACCAATCCTGAATCCAGTGACTTATCTGAAGAAATTCCTGTCGGGACATCACTTTTCCCCCGATGAAGACTACAAACTGTGACACTCTGGATCCTTTCTCAGGCAGCAGACTTCTACAACAATGACTACAAAAACTTTTCAGTTGGCATGGAAAGTGCTACACTTCAGGTTATTCTTATGTTGAGAAGTAGCTGAAATATTGCTGTATCTTTAGCAATAAAATTTTTCAAGGTAATAATGTTTTATTCCTTTCTACTGATGGTGGGAAAACTTTCTGGATGATCCTCGTTATACAAATATCTGCAGACAGGTGGTGCTGTAATACATAAAATCCTTTAATCAGGGTGTCTACCAAATTTCTGAAAGTCAATTTCCTGACTTTTGGGAGGTCCCAGGGAAAAAATTCCTGACCAATACATTTTACTTTGGGAAATTGCACAGTGCTACCTCCCTTGTCTTTAAATTTGCATATTTTGTACAACTTCTTGAAATCAATTTTAACTGAAGTATACAGGATTAAGCTTTCATCAATTGAGAAACAGAAGTAGTCGCACTCTCTGATAGAATTAACTAACTATTCTTGGAAATACGGTCCTAAGCCATAAGTTACCAAGTAAGCTAATTTGTCTTTTACTCTCCCATCACGATTGATGAGCCCCATTTTTCCCTCCTTATACAAACACATCGCTTGATGCTTTCGCGGTCTGAAAAATGCATTGCAGTTGCTTTTGGTTTTGAGTCTGACAATTAGAGAGAAAGGGTAAAAAAAAAAAATATTATTTTGGTGAAATTTCCGGACCCATTATCCAATTTCCCCTTTTTTTCCCAGACTTTCCGGACCCATTTTCTAATTTCCCGGCTTTTTCCAGACTTTCCAGAGCAGTAGACACCCTGTTAATATGCTTTATAAAACAAAATAACAAACAGTTGCATTAAAACTGCTCAATATGTCTCTTTTAGGCTTTATAATGGGCTCTAACCATAGAACCATATTTTCACCACAGCTGACAACATTGAGTCAGCTCAATACTAATACAGGGGTTCTTAACCTTTCCAGACAGTCGTCAAATTTTGCAGAAATCATTGCATAAATTATCTAGGTTGGCACAGGGCCAGATTTAGAAAATTCTTGACTATAGGTACAACTCGGGATGGGAGGCCCCCTAACACTTATATAAGGCAGCATGAAATTTCCAAGGGTATATTAATGTTAGGCTGTGCCCTGCTGTTGAACGTCTGCACCCCACCCCCCCTCAAATGTCAGTCTATTATCTTTCAATATCTATGATGCTGAATTTAACAAACAAATTCAAGCTGTGAATAAAATACCCAAGAATTTACTTTTTTCAACCCTTGGTTATATATGTCTTCCAATCACTGAGCAAATTGACAACTTGTTTAAAATGCTTGAAAAATTTTGAAAGTATATATAAAAATCTGCTATTAAAAAGGATAAAATTAAGAAAAATGGAATTGAGATTTGGGGCCCCCCCCAACATTCAGGGGCGCTAGGCCTGGGCCTATTGGAAAATCAAGGCCCGGGATGGTGGCAAATTTTCAATCATTGATGTACTTTGTGGTCCATTTTGCACTGCTGCTTATACACAGTGCCCTTCCAGAAAGGGCTGAACTTTTGCAGTCCGGAGGGACAACCCCCCCCCCCCCTCTTGAACTTTTTTATTTGTGTGTGGATCCCAAGAACAAGGTATTTTACGTTGTTCTTGAAATTAATTTCTGACTCAATAATCTCATTAACTCGACACTTTAATAAATATTAGTAAAAAATACATTTCTTTTTATTTTCTCTGCTCATGCGCATTTATAAAGATGAACACTTTTAATGGAATATAGAAATAATAATAAAGAAATAAAAATAATAGAAGTAAAAAAAGAATAAGTGGTCTCAAATAAAGTCTCAAGAAATAAATGCAACCGAGTTTCAAGTAATAACTGTTATATAGCAAAAACAGTTATTACTTGAAACTCATTTATTCTTCAACTCCATCAGAATGCTAAAAAAAGAAAGAAAGAAAAAGAATAATGGAAAAAGAAAATCTTCTTCCTCCATAGATCCATTAAAAAATAATTGCAAAGTAAAAAAAAAAAAAACCACCACTTTCTCCATTTTCTATTATAGTACTTTTAAAAAATGTAAAATAATTAAATGTGGCTGGACTTCTTTTTCCATCAACCAGGAAGCTGAAAATGAGTAATTTAGCATATTTCAAGGTCAAAGGGCAGGGTGTCAGTAGATCAGGTTATTTAACCTCCAGAGGAGGGGAGAAAGTGTAAACAAATGTGTTTCATTTTTCAGTTGAGTTACTAATAGAATTCAGGATTTGTTTGCTTTTATTTTTGCATATATGTTTATCTTTGAAATTATGATGCTAAACAGAATCAGAAAAAAGCATTTAATGTAACATAATGAATGAAATGATGCTGTATTAAAATGGTTATCAGATGAAACACTTTCAAGAGATGATGAAGGACTATTTTGTAAACCTTGCAACAAAACCTTTAAGTAGGATTTCATTAAAGAAGGCTCATTTTTACAAATGACATACTACCAGATGGTTTTCATCATTTAAAATGGCACCTCAGATCAAGCAGGTATAAAATGAAATTAAAGGAATTAAAGAGAAAAGTAAAATATTAAATGAGGTTGGAAAGCAAATGAATCTATTTTATAAGTTAAGTAGCCAATTGTGTAGCATCTGCTAACTCAACTTATAAAATAGATGCATTTTACATAAATTATTAAAGTATAATTGCAGAATTTCATACGTAATTGCATTTTTTTCCCCATGCGATGCATTTTCTATCTACTTAATCAGTAGACGAGTCTAACTAAATATTGCGACTCTTACATCAACAATTGCATTAATGTGTAAACAAATAACGTAAACAATAGGTACTAAAGAAGCAATAGTATGAGATTTTCATAGCAAAATACACAAATTCCCATGCAAAAACATAAAGAAATTATTTCCGTAATACCCAATATAGCTGACAATTCATTAAAATGACTGTCACTCTTCAAAAGAATGGATAGCATAAAACAGGTGATAGCAGAAGCAATTCTGTTTACATAATACTGAATGAAAGATCAAAAATGAAAAACCTTACTTGGTAAAGAAAATATAAAACTGCGATGAAGTTTTGTCATAATGGCATTTTTAAATGTGCGATAGATCCTTATAGTAATTAATAAGTTAATAATCGTAACATGATTTGCATGAGAATTTCTCTAGACATGAATCACGTCCATTAAACGAAATTAAAATTGAAAATTTTTTCATGAATATTGAGCTGGAATACGGTGCGTCACTGTTTTTCACCATATCATTCTAATTAAATTTAATAGGGAGCCTAAATGGGCTTACATTCCTGTCATAGGCTTATCATTGTCTTACCTGTCGCGAGGATCAATCCATGTTGTTTTCTTGTTAATATGATCAATAAAATAAATTTTGCCATCAAAATCACGACCCACATCCCATCCGTCCGGCAGAGGAATTTCTCCATTACGTCTCTTCGGCATATTTTTCACAATAATTCAGAAACTGACTTAAATGCTTTCTCCCCGACATCAGCTACACTGCGTTTAAAGCCTCCATTTTGAATACCTCATTAACATAGGAATTACACGATCAGTGACGTCATTGCAAAACCATCTGACTTTTTTCACTTTTTTCACCAATCAGAATTTACTGCCGGTGGCTATACTTGAACCAATAACAGTTAGGTATTAAGAGAAAGGAATGCAGTATTTTCAGCGTCCATGGATATAAACAAAAATCGGCTTTTACAAAGACACCGAGAAAAAAATCACGGTATTGTTCAAAGTGAATTTTTGCTCTGCATCTTTGCCAAAACGGATTTTAGTTCCTAATTTGCGTCTCCTAAAACTGATTTTCGTTCCCTGAATCTATACATCGTATTAAGAACTCAAGCAATTTAGTTTTGAGTGTTCAAGTACAAAGCATCGCGAATCGGAAAAATATTTTGCTGATGGCGTATCTGTATAAATAATACTTACATTAATAAACATTTTACCTTAATAAACATTTTCAAAAACAATATTACAATTTTTCCCCCTTAAACAACGCAACAACTTATGAGACCAGCAACAAGCTGGAAACAAACCAGCGTAGTACCTGCAATTCTGGCTCTTCTAAAAAAAAAAGTAAAGTTAGAAAAAAACTGCAGTTGTTTAAAGACGGGAAGAAAAGGAATTTTTGGGATGAATGAAAACAAAACCAGCCATTCGAATCAAATTGAATTAAGGGCTAAAATATGAAATTTGGGGCCTGATTCAAATGAAGCGCGAACCAGGGACGTAGCCAGGGGGTGGCTGATACGGCCACCCCCGTAATGAGTGTACATTAGATATTGATAAAAACACGTATTCGTGGATAAATTTTAAAGTTTTTCTTGAGAAATTTGACGTTCATATACGGACCTGAGACAAACTTTCTTTTCTGAATTTCGCATTTCATTGAAATCAGCTTTCGTTTTGAGGGAGGGAACCTTTTGTCTCTCTCCTCCTCAAAGCTATACTCCCGTTACTTGAAAAATATATTCAGACAGAGAGAAAGTTGTGGAAACTATAAATTACAAGTTTTATCTCGAACTCTTTTTAAATAATAATTAGAAAGCTTCGAGAAATGGGAAATCTGGTTTTCCCCTTTTAAATCGTGCTCTTAAATTTATCGAAACATGACAAGCACTAGATTCAGATTTACATTCGGGGGCGTAGCCACTGGCGTAACAGAGGAGGGGCTAGGGTGGGCTAAGCCAACCCACATTTAGCCCACCCTTGAAAAAAACGTTAACCTTTTCCCGAATAGTGACTTAACCAGCTACCAGAGTGGCTATTCGGACGGCCGGTGCGGATAGCTTACAGGCTATTCGGCCCGTTCTGTAGTGCTGCCATCTATATTTAAATGTTCGTACTAATGATTCACCAATAATTTATTTAAAATTGTATGTTTACTTAGACCAAAGAAAACGAATTTCGTCCGCAATTTCTATTTTTAAAATTTATATTTAAGCTTTGGTCTGAAATGAGTAAGCTTTTAATATGAGGTATAAAACTACAAAAATTTAAATTCCCGTTAATGAAATTCAGTGTAAGCTTTACAATAAAGGCAATCGTAAGTTTCCGAAAGGTTTGACGACTGGAAATAGAATTGCATGAAAATTCTTTTATACATATTTAATGTATTCATGACGTTATTTTATACGTATGTAAAATTATCAAATGAAACAAACAATTTGGCAAATTTTTATACAATTCCAATTTTAACGATCATTAAATTCATCGGAAATAATCCTCGCTTGTTAACTTTGCTTATTATTTTTTTAATGAATTGTACATATATTTTTATGTAAACTATTATTTTTTTAAACATACTTCAAGTTTGCAATATATATAAAGCTTTGGTTTAATAAAATTTAATTAACTTTTACATAAGGGATGAGGGCTCCTCACGTCGTGTTCGTTTTCTTAAAATAAATTTAATGAGGCAAACAAATACAATTCTAAAGATGTAGTATCTCACGAAAGCAGGGCCCGATTATGAGCATCAGGGGCCTGGGGCATTGATGGATTTGGGAGCCCCATCTATGAAATTTGTTTTACTTTACATAAAATTTTGATATAAAAAAGTATATTTCAGAACAACATTTGAAATTGGGGCCCTGGGCAAAGTCCCTATTTGTCCATTCGATAATAAAGCCCTGCACGAAAGTAACATAAATATAATAAAGTCAATAAAAAACACAGAAATATTATATTCTGCTCCATATATTCAACTTTTTCAACCAATCATGCAATTAAACAGGTTTAGCTTTCGAAGAATAATTCTTTTATTTTATTTATTATTCCCCCCCCCCTTCTTTACGCTAAACATTGGAAAGAGAAATTCTAAAATGAAGGCAATATAAATTAGTTTATTTATTAATAGGTATTTCATTTAATTTTTTGTAACCATGTCCATGTATAAATGTTTTTGGAGTGCTGTAACATAGCTCAAATATAATTTTCACAGTGACCTTTTGTGTGCTAAGCAGATAATATTTTTGCACTTATTTAATTGAACAAACTAGTGTCAGGTTTAACAATATAAAAAAATCTGGAGTGACTCCACTCGACTTTCCAAACACTTACGATTAAGATCATTACCAAGCATTTTAATAAATTTTAATCGATGAATAATTCAAACATATATACCAAATTGAAGCTCAATGGAATGCGCCGTTTAAACGCTAGCGCACTTTCAAGAATTTCCCTCCATAGGCCATAATGTAAAAGAAATCTTCGTTGTAGCCCTGTAGAAAAACTGTAAGTCCTATGCGTACCAAACTCAATACCGGTCTTGCGACGGTGGTTTGCAACATATATACCCAATTAGAGCTCAATCCGATGCTCCGTTTAGGAGCTATCGTGTTCACTCACATACACACACACATACATACATACACCTCGTAAAAATAGCATAAATGAATTCAGAAGACCTCAAAACGTGTCACCAAAATTGTTAGGAAAAGTAACTGTAAACCTTACCTTAAAGGTTCCATGACATGTGGCTATGTTCTCTTTATTATATCTGAATGCTGTATAACTTAACTTTATTTGCCTTAAAATCTAAAGGCACAGATAGCTCTTATTCTTTATTAATTAAAGTTCTTACTTAAAACTATTATAATATCAACGCTTCAAACAAGCACCGAATTGCTGCAAAACGTTTTGCATAATGTGTTTCTGTTTTTGGCCGCTAGAGGCGCTGCACTCCCGGCGACTTGCCGCGGAGCTATTTTCTCCTTTTTGTTTTCACGTCACAGGTCCGCAGTCCTTGATGACGTCGTTGCCTGGCCAATAGTATAAAAGTCCGCCGTTCGCCGCGAGAGAGACAGAGAACATCCCACCTAGGTTTCGCACAATGACACCTAGAGCAAACTGGAGGTAAGACTTTCACAGTTAGGAACTCCTAGAATCGTATTTTTCAGTCAGTCAGAGAGAGACAGAGAGAGGAGGCGAAAAGGGTGATGCGACAGATGCGTATGGAAGGACGCTCGAAGCCAGCCATGTGAGATGCTCTGAGCTGAGTCAAACGATTAACCTGGCGAGCCATCCCGTCGCAGCTTCCAACAAAGCCTTTTTTTGATTATGCCGCTACAAGCTTAACTCAAGGTGATGCTGTTCGATTTGTTGACCAGAATGTCCGATGCCACATAGATGCTGTACCACATCAAATGCCTGTTTTTTGTTTCCATTTGTTCATCCCCATCTGTATACCAGCCTTCATGCTTCATTACTTAAATAAAAGAACTATCAAGGTAAACGTTTTTGTCATCTTTTACCTGGCAAGCCCTCAATTCATTTTTCTTACTAGCTTTCACTGCTCAAAGTTTTGAAGTATAAAACTCTGCTAAATACAGACATTTCGGTTATGGGCCTCTGCCATTTAAAAATTATGTGAAGATTATGTTATTAAGTATATGCATGTATTCCTTGATTTTAACTATTTACAAAAAGATTTTAACGAGCATTAAGAGGGCGGGCCCTGATTAGAAGTTTTTAATTATATAAATCTATCTGAAATCAAAAAAAAAAAAAAAAAAAATTGAAACTATATCGATGCAAGTTGATAAATTGGGCTCTGATAACTATGAAACATGGAAAGAAGATATAAAAGTCTTGTTAATAGATAGAAATTGCTGGGATATTGTAACCGGCGAAGAAATTAGACCAAAAGAAACGGAAGTTAAAGAGTTGAGGGACTATAAAATTAGATACGGCAAAGCGTATAGTACCATATATTTAAATATATCCAGTGAATATAAACCCCTCCTCGCCGGGACATATGATCCCAAGGAAGTTTGGGAAAAGCTAAAGAAACACTTTAAGCCCGAATCAAGAGCTCGTTCTATCGCTTTGACCGATGAGTTCTTTTCATGCAGAATTAACGACAATGAGGAAGTAGGATTATTTGGTGCTCGTTTAAAATCTATTGCAACGCAGTTGCGTGAAGCTGGTACACCATTAGCGGATTGGTACCAATCTTTTCAATTAATTGGATATTTACCCCCTGAGTACGCAGGGATTGTGCAGGCCATCTATAGATGGGATGACGATGAATTTAAGTTCGATAAAGTCCTAGCTGAATTATTGGCCGAGGAAGCCAGGTTGAAACAAAGCTTAAGCGACCGTGCCGCTATTGCTATGTCCAGTCAAGCCAAACATGAAAAACGTACCCCTCGTAAAGGAAACTTTAAACGTGAGACGAGGCGCTGCTATGGATGCGGGAAAACCGGACATTTAAAAATCAACTGCAGACACCCTCCTCCCCAAAAGCAAAAAGGATCTTATCACCCTAAAAATTTTATTATTGAAGCTTATTCTAACCAAGTAATTGAAAATGATCGTTCATGGGTTTTTGACACTGCCGCAAGTAATCACTTTTGTAATGAAAAAGATCTATTTAAATATTTTACACCCATTAAGGGTAAGTCAATGTCTGTCGCCATAAATGGTATTGAATGTCCTGTCGAGGGGAAGGGAACCGTAGTTCTGAATTTCCAGAACGGAAAGATGAAACGTGTTTTGAGAAATGTCTTATACTCCCCTGAACTAAGACGCAATTTACTGTCCGGTTCTATCCTCGATTCAGAAGGTCTTACCTTTAGAGGTGGTCAGGGTAAAGTTCATGCATTTCTGAAAAATAATCGAAAATTATTCACCGCCTATAAGAAGCAAGGACTGTACTTTTTGTATCCCAAGTATGATAAATTGAAGCGAAATTCTAAAAATACTCACGAGAAGAAACCAGAAGCAAATGTCTCCTCTCCCCCTAAATCGGAAGATTTAGAACTCTGGCACCAAAGGTTCTGTCATATTAATTATAAGTCCATAATTGAAACTAGTAAATCAAACTGTGTCTTTGGCCTTCCTACTTTAAGAGCAAACCCCGAAATATCATGCCATAATTGTAAAATAGCTAAAACGAGACGTAAAAGCTTTAAAAGCATCCCTTCAATCCGCTCAACTAAACCCCTACAACTTTTACATATGGATGTCTGTGGTCCACTTCCCAACCAGTCAATAGTTGGTCATTGTTTCTTTTTAACAATAACAGACGACTACTCCAGGAAGACTACCGTATATCCTATGAGAAAGAAAACCGAAGTATTTGAGTGTTTTAAGAAATTTCAAAGAAGGGCAGAAAGATTTTTAAACATTAAAATTATTAACATCAGAACCGATAATGGGATGGAATTTTGCCATAACGAATTTAAAAAGTTTTTAGATGAAGAAGGGATTCACGCTGAAAGAACAAACGACTATACTCCCGAGCAGAACGGAGTTAGCGAGAGATACAACTACACTGCCCTAGATGCTGTAAAAGCTATGCTAAGCTCAAGCGGATTAAGTAACAGCTTTTGGTCAGAAGCACTACTTTGTTTTACCTACGTTTGGAACCGAACTTGCCACGCTAATCAAGTAAGAACGCCTTTTGAACTTTTTAGTGGCCGTAAACCTTCCATTAAACACTTAAGAATTTTTGGCTCGAAAGTTTACGTGGGAGTACCTCGTCAATTAAGAAATAAACTTGACATGAGGGCAAAACAGGGCACTATGGTGGGTTACGCGATGCAAAGTCGTGGATACAGGATTTGGATCCCTGGCGATAGGAAAGTAATCGAGACTTCTAACGTTAGATTCGAAGAGGAAATACAAAAACATGAAAGCAATGGAGTCGTACTGGACCCTATAAGTTCACCCAACGAGGATTCGGGGAATAGTGAATGTGAAGACGAAACACAGGAAAAGGATTTTATTTTTGACAAAAAGAAAGAAATGTATTTAGGTAAGCCAAGTACATCTGAGGAAGGGGAAAGTGACGAATCTGAAGGGGAGAGGGAATCCTATAGAAACGTAAAAACGCAGCTTAAAACAGTAAACTGGGTTAGAAGAGCAGTTCCAAGAAGAGACAAGTCTCGAACCGATATTTATTACGGAATTGAGGGCAGTAATGTCAGGTTAAGATCCCATAATGATGTAAAAAGCTACTGCAACAAACACGGGATTAAATATGATCCAGAAATGTTTTGTTTTAAAGGTAAAAATACATACTCGGGCATTGTACAAGATGAAGCTAATTTTTCAGATTCCTGACTAGAAGAAATTCAAATACCAAATAATTTTTTCCAGGCAATTAAATCTCCCGAGGCAGAGAAGTGGATGCAAGCTATGAATGACGAGCTAGATATAATGAAAGAAAAGTATGGGACTTAGTTCCGAAACCTGAAAATGCGAAGATCATCGGAAACCGATGGGTGTATACAGTAAAAAGAGACGCTAGTGGAAAAATCGTACGTTTTAAATCAAGACTCGTCGCCCAGGGTTTTGGGCAAAGAAGAGGGGAAACTTACGATCAAGTCTTTAGTCCTGTTGTTAATTTTACTGTAATTCGTTTCTTTTTCTCATTACTAGTAGGTCACTATAAATGGAACCACTCTCAAGCTGACGTAACCTCCGCGTACCTGTACGCTCCGATTAAAGACGAAATTTATATGTTCCAACCTCAAGGTTTCAAGGAAGAAGGTAAGAAAGATTTTGTATGTAAATTAAATAAAGCCTTATATGGTTTGAAGCAGAGTGGCAGAGAATGGTTTAATGAGTTTCACAGAATTTTAACTGAATTACATTTTTTCAAGCTTGAGTGGACTAACTGCGTTTATGTTTACAACAATCTAGTAGTGTTACTTCTATACGTTGATGACATTGTACTCCTAGCTAAAACAGAAAAGGAAATAAACCACGTATTCGATTTATTAGAGGGAAAAATCAATCTTAAGAAGTTGGGGAAAACAAGAAAGCTATTAGGCGTTCAATTTGAAGAAAATGAAAATGGCTTATTTATACATCAAGAGGAATACATAAACAAGATTTACAACCGCTTTAAAAGTTTTAATATACCCATCTCATCCCTTCCAATCGCTCCGGGTATCGTAATGTCAAAAATGGACTGCCCAACTAACGCCGTAGAAGTTAAAGAAATGGAAAAATTTCCCTATCGCAACATCTTAGGATGTTTGTCGTTCCTTGCAAGCAGAACCCGTCCAGATATTTCATAAGCAGTAAATGTTTTATCACAATTTCAATCTAATCCCGGATATAATCATTTCAATCAATTATTAAAATTACTTGGCTACGTTAAATCTACTTCACACCTCAAATTAAAATTATCTAATATAAATCAGATTTCCATAAATTGCTACTCAGACGCTGATTTTGCTTCAAACAGAGATGACCGAGTGTCAATGGGAGGATATATTTTAATGCTGGATCAAACCCCCATATCATGGCGTACGTCGAAACAGAAGTGTGTCGCTCTATCTTCGATGGAGTCGGAATTCATCGCCCTGACAGAAGCCTCCAAAGAATTGCTGTGGATACTAAGAATTTATAATGAGCTAATAAATCTAAAACTACTTCCCAAAGACCTGGATAAAGTTACACCTTTTTGCGACAATACTGCCGCCATAGATTTCAGCAACTCACCCATTGAGAACAGCCGGACGAAGCACATACATGTAAAGTATCACCTTTTAAGAAGCCTAGTTATAGATAAATTATTTACCTTAAATTATATAAATACAAAGAATAACCCATCAGATATTTTCACAAAACCTCTTCCAAAGACTGGACTTTCAACATTCAACGAAAGACTTTTTTGTTCAGTATCAAAGCCCTACTCCCACTAAAGGGAACCTAGGCAAAATTTTTGAAAAGTCTCTTTAGACTTTTTTTTGAAAAGAAAATTTCAAAGTCCTACTCCCACTAAAGGGAACCTAGGCAAATTTTTCTGAAAAGTCACTTTTGACTTTCTCTTTTGAACATAACCTTTTTGTCAAGTCGAAGACTCTCTACGAAAAAAGGGGGAAAGGAAAAAATTTCTTGATCTTTCTGAAAAACAAAATGAAGAAAAAAATAGCCTTGGTCAAGAGGATTTGTTCCTTTAACGGTGACTCGTCACCATCCTTCTTTTTCCATTGTTTGTTTCTTTACTTTTACAGATGTAAGGAGTAAAGTTCCCCACGGAGTATACTGTTCTGGGGGTCAGGACCCTTTTTCGCCCATTCGAGCAGCCTCAGCTACGTCTCGTGAGGTGACATTGTAATTTGCCAGAGAATGTGGTGGAGAAGGTGGATTGTTCTTAGACGGTGTATTTTCGTCATTCGTCACAGGAGATGTTATCTTTTAATTTTGTGAGTCCCAGTATGTTGAATGGAAGCTCCTATATGCCCACCTTGCTCTGTGAATGTAAATGACTCAAACAAACTTTTCTATTTTTATCTCTTTTCTTAAGAGTGTTTTTTTTTTTTGAGGTGCACCTCACCCCTAAAGAAAGTACAAACTTGTTGTTTTTCTTTGTAAAGTGAACGCAAATGTGTTTAATTGCATTATGTGAATCTTTTGAAAAGTGTTTTTTTTTCTAACGTTTTTTTGACTGGCCAGTCGTACTTTATACTACTCGTAATTTATAGCAGTCGTACTTTATAGTTGTCGTACTTTATAGTGTAACTATGCATATTTTGTACTAACCCTTGTGCTTTCTCATCTGTGTTCATCGCTATTTGCATAATATGTCCTTTGTTCTTTTCAGAGGGAAAAGTACTTACTCTCTTTTGAAAGAATTTTTTTTTTACTTGTTTGAAGCAGTTCCTTTTGCCATGTCATGGAAGGCGGGCCATTGTTAGGAAAAGTAACTGTAAACCTTACCTTAAAGGTTCCATGACATGTGGCTATGTTCTCTTTATTATATCTGAATGCTGTATAACTTAACTTTATTTGCCTTAAAATCTAAAGGCACAGATAGCTCTTATTCTTTATTAATTAAAGTTCTTACTTAAAACTATTATAATATCAACGCTTCAAACAAGCACCGAATTGCTGCAAAACGTTTTGCATAATGTGTTTCTGTTTTTGGCCGCTAGAGGCGCTGTACTCCCGGCGACTTGCCGCGGAGCTATTTTCTCCTTTTTGTTTTCACGTCACAGGTCCGCAGTCCTTGATGACGTCGTTGCCTGGCCAATAGTATAAAAGTCCGCCGTTCGCCGCGAGAGAGACAGAGAGAGGAGGCGAAAAGGGTGATGCGACAGATGCGTATGGAAGGACGCTCGAAGCCAGCCATGTGAGATGCTCTGAGCTGAGTCAAACGATTAACCTGGCGAGCCATCCCGTCGCAGCTTCCAACAAAGCCTTTTTTTGATTATGCCGCTACAAGCTTAACTCAAGGTGATGCTGTTCGATTTGTTGACCAGAATGTCCGATGCCACATAGATGCTGTACCACATCAAATGCCTGTTTTTTGTTTCCATTTGTTCATCCCCATCTGTATACCAGCCTTCATGCTTCATTACTTAAATAAAAGAACTATCAAGGTAAACGTTTTTGTCATCTTTTACCTGGCAAGCCCTCAATTCATTTTTCTTACTAGCTTTCACTGCTCAAAGTTTTGAAGTATAAAACTCTGCTAAATACAGACAAAAATCTCGAAGTCGAATTTTTACTTTCCGAACATGTACCCCTCCAAAAAAAGTATTCGAGCAAGAGAGAAATTTCTTACGTTGGTTTCGTATATTAAAAATTATTTATCATAGAATATCAATTAGGCTATGTATAAATGCGACATTTCGTATTTCCGTAAAGTTGTGCATTTTTCAAAAACTCAATTATTATTCGTAAATCTAATATAGGAAATTTCTCTCTTGCTCGAATACCTTTTTTGGAGGGTTTACCATGTAAGGAAAGTATTGTAATCATGAAAAAAATCGAATTCGAGATTTTGGTGTATTTACACGTTTTGAGGTCTTCTGAATTCATTTATGCTATTTTTACGAGATGTGTGTGTGTGTGTGGGCGCCGGCAGAATATTTCCCAGGGGGGGCAAAGACTACTCCAGGGGGAAGCAAAGACTACTCAAGGGGGGGGGGGTAAAGACTACTTCAACGTATGGTTACCATGGTGGAAAGAGCAAAAAGCAGGGGAAAACACTGCATACAAAAATACAGGGGGGGCATTTACCCCCCTTGCCCTATGCTGCCGGCGCCCTGTTTGTGTGTATGTGAGTGAACACGATAGCTCCTGAACGGGGCATTCGATTGAGCTCAAATTCGGTGTATATGTTATAAACCACCGTCGCAAGACCGGTATTGATTTTGGCGTGTATAGGACTTTTAGTTTTTCTACAGGACTACGACAAAGATTTCTTTTACATTATGGGAGGAAAATCTTGAAAGTGCGCTAGCGTTTAAACGGTACATTCGATTGAGCTCAAATTGGGATACATGTTATAAACCACTATCGTAAGACCGGTATTGATTTTGGTGTCTATAGGACTTAGTTTTTCTACTGGGCTACGACAAAAATTTCTTTTACATTATGGCCTATGGGGAGAAATTCTTAGTGCGCTTAGCGTTTAAACGGTGCATTCGATTGAGCTTCCATTTGGTATGTATGTTTGAATTATTCATCAATTAAAATTTATTTAAATGCTTGGTAATGATCTTAATCATAAGTGTTCGGAAAATTGAGGGGAGTCACTCCAGATTTTTTCATGATTACAATACTTTCCTTATATGGTACATGTTCGGAAAGTAAAAACTGTCAGGTCATAAAATGAATGATTTTTAATTTTAAATAGTTATAAGCATAGTACATTTAAGATTTTAAATTTTCACTTTGCATTGCGCTAGTTACAAGTACAGTTGCACACATTTAAGTAAATTTTAAAAATGTTTCCCCTAATACAACACATTCTCATAACATTTTTCTTTTTTAAGTTTTATGAGCACTTTGTCCTATGGCGTGAAATGGTAAAATGAGTAAGTATTCTTATAGATAAATTGTCATATTTAAAGAATATTAAGCAAAATACTAAATAAACAATGACGTTATTTTATATATTTTGCAGCACTTATATTTAAGTAAGTAGCATTTCATTTGTTCTATTCATACATTTAAAACATTGAAAATTGGTTCTCAGAATTCAGTATCATCAGTATTGTCACCAGTCATTCAAGGATTCTGACCTACCGTGCGGCTGTCGATCTGGAGCTTTGGTCGGTTTTCTCTAGATGTCACGTGAATAAGCGTTTGAACCCCTTAGAAAGTTTGCCGCCTGAGACATCCCTTAGACAGATTATCCCAAGTGTAGTGTTTGCCTTAAATACACAATGCAATACAATGTACCCATTCATTTTACTATCAAATGACCAAAGAGAATATGGCACTGCGAAATATTCATAAAAGTACTGTATGATCTGTTTTGCATAAATGTTATCGGTTATGTACTAGTAGAGTTCATCCATTATAAGAACGGACTAAGGTATCCTCCTCCATTTTTCCAAGCACATATACTTCTTCAGAAAAAAAAGGTACTATACAATTACCAATATATCAAATTAACTATATTGTTTTACTAAACAAGAACAAGGGTCGCTGATCATACTGCAATACAATAAAATAAAAGGCAAGTCGTTTCGAAATAGTACCCTACACTTTTGAGTACCATCTCTTATCTTCCATATGACAGTAAATCAACATTAAATGAGTACTAATGAATTGAAAGTTTAAATTTTATTAAAATGTAAATATGTAACCATAGGAAGTCGGGAAAAAACGCACAATATTGAAGGGGTTATTTTTTTAGATGAGCAGGGGGGGGGGCCGTGAAATAAAAAAATGTAAGGCAGGAGTGGGCACACGAAAGGGCGCAAACAGAAGTACTTTCATGTATTTTGTATTTATCTCCATTGAAAATTGACATTCAGGTAATTTTCCAAGGACAGTTGTCTGATTTATAAGTGCACAGTATGCACAGTAGCCCCATTGCCCCCTAGGTTTTGGTGAAGTGAAATTTTTTTAAGCATTTGAATTTTTTTTGTATCCGTTTTGCAGTAAAATGTTTCATACTCTGAAAGCCCCCCCCCCCCCCCCCATCCAGTAGAAACATTAGTATTTTCACTTAAATCCTGGTTTCAAATCAAATTTGTAGAAGAGTGGGGTGAAGGCGCTTTTTCCAGCTTCACATTAAAAACATAAAGAATGTAGAAAAAAACGCCAACCAGAAAAAAAAAAAACTAATCCTCCCTTCACCCCCCCCCCTTTAAACCAATTATTTTTACTTAAATATTGTACATGAACTTATTTCGTTGTTCAGTAAATATGATAATATATTTAATCAAATATTGGCTTGCCCCCAAATTCTTTTGTTTTTGAGTAAAGGAGGTGCTTTTGTAATTTCAGAGCATTCAATTTTAATCTATTATCATATTAATCACAAAAATTTTAAACCAAGCCACATGTCAAGATCATGAAGGTCATAAAAGGGAGGAAAGGAGGGGAGGGAAATCTTACCTTCTTTTTCCTGGAAAAAAGGAAAGATTCCTCCAACAAAAGATACTATGACCGTCGGAAATAGTGTACGGTAGAAAACAAGCAATTTTTTTGAGGTTGATTCCTGTTCAACTCACAAAATACATGTACTGTACAAACATTTGACATTTAAGAATATTATACCCAGTAAAAACATTTAAAAGCTATGTGATAATAAATATTTTATCACATTTTTTATATCAGCTATTCTATCTAGAAAGATACATCCTTTTATTGAGATTTTTTTAAACAAAATATTCAAAATTATATAAATGAAAATTTTTAAAAGCTGAATAGAAACTGAATTGACTTCAAACGATTTATTTAAATTTTAATGAAACTTAAAATCATAATAATTTCATTTTTTTCTCTAAAATATTTAAATCATTTTTATTTCCTAGTTTTGTGGAACTTCTAAATAGTGATGAATTATATATAAATGACAATAAAACATTCAAACTAATATCAAAATATTCAGAAGCCATGTGCCTCAGATTAACTAACATCTTAAAGGTAATATGATATATTCTCTTGAAAATAATAAAATAAAGAAATAATTTAATTACTGAATTATTAATTTAATTAACTGATTGTTCAAATTGTGTGTATTCTTAGGACAAAGTCCTAGTCATTCGGTAACAAATTATAACATTTTCGAAAATTTTAAATACAATCTCTCACCTAACAGGCAATCCTAAAAAAAGAATATAAGACTCTACAGATTTAACATGCACGTTCTCTGTAATATATTACCACCTTTAGTCTGATTCGTAATCAGTTATGGATTATTATTACTGGTTTTCTTTTTATAAGTGCAAGAGTTTACTCTGATTCAT
The DNA here is from genome assembly GCA_038373885.1 of Cheiracanthium punctorium. Lineage (NCBI taxonomy): Eukaryota > Metazoa > Arthropoda > Arachnida > Araneae > Cheiracanthiidae > Cheiracanthium > Cheiracanthium punctorium. Next base: position 504,236 of record JAWZYV010001055.1, on the reverse strand, counting down.
GGTAATTTATCATTTAACTCTTTGGTTTTAAATAATAATTCTTAAAAATAAAGGATTTATAAGTATACCCTTACCGGGTGATTCAAAATAGATGTTAAGGCAATTATTTTTTAAACCGTAAGTGATCGAAACATACTTCCAATTAGAAAAGTTCGTCAAATTAAGACTAGCTTTCAGATATAGCATTTTTTTACTAGGGGTTGTGTACATTTAAAATACGAAATTTAGTTTTTATACGGTCCCTCTTTCTTACCCTTTATATTTAGAAGAATGTTGCTCTTTGTCTAAGAAAATTAATGAAACAAATCCCGTGTCTCTAAAGGCCTTATTCACCAAACACTTGACACGAGGATTAAACCCAACTCGCGTGTTAAAGTCATGGGTAAGATATCTTACCGATGACTATAACACGTGTTTCAGATTAATCCGCCTGTCAAATGTTTGGTGAATAAGGCTATAAGTGAAATAGTTAGCGAGAAAATTAATTTTGAAAATGATGACTTATACCACTTTACCTACGGTGTTGGCGTCAGTTTTAATATAAATTTTATAAATAGAAATTGCGGACGAAATTCGTTTTCTTTGGTCTAAATAAACAGAATTTTAAATAAATTATTGGTGAATTATTAGTACGGACATTTAAATATAGATGGCAGCACTACAGAACGGGCCGAATAGCCTGTCAGCTATCCGCACCGGTCGGTCCGGATAGCAACGGCCACCAGTTACACCTAAGAATTCATTAATGTGAAAAGTTGAAAAACAAAATTGCAAAAGATCATACTGTAAAGTTCTAACTAGTTGTTCCACTTCTAGCGTAAAAACTGCTTATTACTGAAATTCCGTTTTATTTCCTCGTATGTAACGACAAATTTATGAGACCACATGTGCGACCACTTTCTATTCGAGGCTCTTTTAATTGCTTAAACGGGTACTTTCTGCACTATGGGTGTGGGTGGTCGGGATGGGGGAGACAGTGACCGTTAATTAGACCAGTCGGGAAGATAAAAAATTTCGAGGTAAGGGAAGTATGGCTTTGCTTACACAAGCAAACAGGGGATGTTCTTTTTTCCAGAAATACGGTTTTTGTATTTTTATTGAACTTTGATGAAAAAGAAATGGTTTGTCGAAATATCCCGTGTATTTTATTTTTTCTTCGTAAACCCATAGTACACCACTTTTCCAACACTTGTTATTGTGCATTGTACCAGTGAGTTAGACAGAGTTTAAAATAGTGGGCATTCTTTTTCTTGTTACGGCAGCATAACATATCATTGTGAAGTTTATGAAAGTTTAATTTCACTTTTGGCTTTATGTTTCCTAAAAAGAACATCGGTGGTTCCAAAAGCACAAGATATAAAGTACATTGTGCTTTATGTCGTGATATTTTTGATAATGATTTTGTAAAAAAACATACGATAACTAAGCATTCAGATCTTCATACACAAAATCGACTGGCGCCTGTTCAATAACCAGGAGGGATTAAGAGAAAGAATCCTTGGGATAGTTCTTCTTGCTCTTCGAATGTATGTTTATCTACTGAATTAGAGGAAGAAAACCCTTCAAGTTCATCAGATCCACAAGCTTCAAGTAAGTTATATGTAAATTACATTCATATATATTTTTTAAATGTGTTTAAAAGCTTTAATTAATATATGTTATTATTAAAAATACGGTCAGTTTATTTCTCTAAAGCATTGAATTATATATTCTAAGCACTTGCTTTTTGTTACGTATTTGTACAAATATACTATGCCCCCTTCCCAAGGGCGAATATTTTTCACGAAGGGTGCAAAGCTTGAATACCAATTCAGAATTGCAAGAACTATGCAATTTTGATTGAAGCGTATTTTATCTAGTGTAAATATTTTTCTCTCGGGGAGCTCGCACCCCCTGTGCCCTCGCTTTAAAACCACCCTTGCCCCCCCTTATAAAAAAGAATTGAAACTATTTTGAGCACAAATTTAGAATGACCCCATTCTGCAGTATTTAAAAATAAAAATAATTTAAAAATAAGGCACATATTTCAAAAACTGAGTCACTTATCCTGTCTCAGAAATTTGAAAATACTACTTTAAAGTTTATTTATTAACAGCATTTTAATGATGCATATATATCATTAAATGTCCTTAGACATGGATGCTGGTAATGGTTTGGAGTGCACTTTTAATCATGGCTGCGGACCCAACCCAGAGTCATAACTTTTTGAGTTGAAGCTGGAGTAGAAGTCAGACTTTTTAACCTGACATTCTGATTCTATCAAATGTTGTAGAACATTATTGTATTTTAAATTATATTAACTGTCTGAGTACTCTATGAATTAATCTAAATTTTCTTCTAATTGGTCTTTTAAACACTATGAGTACTTTTAAACCATTGATAAGTAACATGTTGTTCACCCCATTATATGTCATTCCCGCTAAATTAGGGATATACATTTTAACAGGACAGGATATACATTTTAAACATATGTTATTTTGTTGCAATTTCGATTTTTTTGGTACATTTATCAAATACGATTTTGTAATTGGAGTGAGGACGAAAGGTATGTCTTTATAAACTTTCAAATTGCATCAATGCAAATTTAAATTAAACACAAATTTAATGTAATTTTATGTAAATTAACAGTATTCTAATTCACGAGTCAAAAGCTTTTGTGTCATAAATGTAAAATAAAATTTCCCATTGTATTACTTTTATTCATAGAGCTACAAAATTTATAATTGATATTTTTTAAAGAGATGTACGACTCGGGCGATAAGAAATTTCGGATTTTGTTCACTACGGAAACTTTTTAAAATGTATATTTAATTGAGTAATAATTTGACATGACAAAATATTTATAAAATTATTTTACAGTTCATCATCTCTAGCATTCAAAATATGTATAAACCTATGAATATTTAAACGCTTTAACTAAAAATTTTCATTTAATTAGAAATATTTTTAACTGGTCGTGTTTTATTTATTTATAAGTTCGTGTGTAATGCAATTTATAAAATAAGTATTCTATGTTTTTAAAATTATTTTATCACAGTAATCTTTACTTGAACTCTTATAGCTGTTGAGAAAGTAAAAAGATGTTTTTATAACTAAGTGGTTAATTAGATAATTTAACTTTCAACTTCTTCCGAATAAAATAAAAAATTAGTACTTTTCTGATTCTTAGATGGCAAATTTGAATAAATTCTAAATATACTTTTTATTTATAAATAGATTCTATCGAACACAATATACACGATTCAATCTTTAATTTTATAAAAATTTCGCAGTAAGATTTGTTTCTATTTTTATATTTTGTAATTTAAGAATTAGTCAAATACATAATTTGTTTATTTGGTAACACACTTTATACATATACAACGAGTGAGAATTCGCACTATATAGAGAAATCTAACTTGATCAACCGGCCCTCTTTAGCTAAGAGTTCATAGCTATGCACACCAAGAAGATTAACAGCTGCAAGGGAATTAGAATTTATTACATTTTGCTTTGGGTAAAAAAAGAAAAAAATTAATTAAAAAATAATAATAACCAGCCCATCTGATAGACCAAAGCCCTCTCCAGTCCAGTATGAAGATGGCTGTGGATAGATCTGAAAACGGAATATAAGTTAAAGGGAACTGATTAATCTTGACTGATAATTTAATTTTTATATCGTTGTGGAAAAAAATAACTAACCTTTGTGAATTTTAATTCAGTTATTTTACTGCAAAGTAAATAAAAATTATGGTATACCGCGTCTATATCGTCTTTCCGAAAATTTCACTTTTATCCGATGTTAGCGATAAAGTTTTATATTTGCGTGTAGATTTGTATGTTATATACAGTGGCGTATTGTAAGCCACAGCAACTTCCCTTAATTTGAATCTCTATACAAATCGCTATTGAATCCATGGAAGGCACCAGCATTAATATAAAATATTAACCCATTTGTGCCCAGATATTTTTTCGACCTTCTTCTATTTTTGCCAATACCAGCAATAATAGCTAAATTTCTGATGTCAACTTCTTGGACAAGGGATGATCTCTTTTAAAATCTTCATGTATAAAAATTGAAATGTCAGCATCCTACTGGGCCATGTTAAAATATTTTGTGGCGTTGAGGTTCAATACTCGTGAATAAAGGCTAGGAAAAATAAATAAGGTTTTCGTCTGATAGCGAAAATGCCGTCCCAAAAAAGGGACGCTAGGCATAAATGGGTTAAAATAAACTAATAGTATGTGTTCTAAACTGATTTTTGAGTTACAGAATTATATGGATCAGAATTCAACTCTTTAACTTTTAAACAGATTAATATTATGTTTGTTATTCGCCTTATTAATTAAACTCTTTTTTGTTGATGTTGAAATTTTAAAAGTGACACTTTCACTATGAATTATTAGTAAATGAGCTTGTTTTATAAAATTATTCATCACGTTATGGAAACCTCGTTTCAAAACTATCCTGGAGTATTATAAAATAGTGAATTTTTATCAAGATTAGTTTCGCTAAAAATAATTATTTTTTTTTTGTGTGTGTCTTGGCAAATTATAAGCTGTCCGATTATGTTTTGCTGACGATATTTTTTATTTTAATTTATTTTAGATTTTAAAAGAAAGTGGTTAATTTTCTTCATTAGTGCTTGACTTTTTAAAAAATTTTAATAGCGCATATATTTACGTTCTCTTTCGGAGATTTTTATAATTTATTATTATTTTTATTATTATTATTATTAACTGAAGCTTCCAGGGGTACACTTTACAACAATTCTTTTCGAAATTGAGATACGGTGCCATCTTGTAGCTTTCAATAAGTACTATTACCACATGAATTATTACTGAAGTAGAATCATTTTTAAGCCCTAGAAACAAGCGATGAAGTTTCGGTATATCACTTTACTGCGCGCCTTCAAAATCGTTTTTCTCAAAGGAAAATTTTTGTTGTAAAGTGGTTCTACCTATAAACATTTCAATTGCATTTTTTCTCACTTTATTGTGATTTAAAATATTAATATTACATAAATTAACAATTCGATTAATATTTTTACAGCAAAACATGTTGGCCAAAAATACTAGAGTTTTTGAGCCGTTAGCGTTTAGAGCGTTTGAGATAACGAGTTGAAATTAAAGGGAATCAGTTTGTAAATGGAAATGTAGATTACGGCCAATTATCTACGCTATGGATCTAGGCCGGGGGTGGGATTGCCCTCCATGGGGGACTGTCTAAGGGGTCCTAACCCGTATTTATGCAAAGTTTCGGGAAAAAACCACGGAAAACTCCGAACGGTTAGGTCGGCGGACGCGACCTAGTTTCGAACCAGGCACCTTCCGTCTCCCAGTTCAAAGCGCTAGCGCTATGCCACTGGTGGGGCGGTATTCAATTTGAACACATTTATTCAAGATATCAAGAATTTCGATGTTCAAGATATCGAAGTTGAATTGTAATTAAATTTTTATATATATCTCTTAATTTTATAAAAATAACTGCAATTTGTGTAAAAGTGTGCAAATTTAGTAATGCTTAATTTATGAAATAAATTTTCAGTGATTTTACAGCAATATTCTTGCACAAAAAATTTTTGTTTCTGATATTTTTTTGCGGGAAAAAAAAAATGCGTAGAACTTTCTTCACTGAACTTTTTTCAAGGAATTGCATTCATATGAAATATTTTAAGCGTTAACCTGAAGAACTCTTAAAAGTAGCTTTCGAGATTTTATAGAAACGTGCAAGGCCGTAACCAAGGGGGAGGATCATGTGGGTTTGACCCCCCCCTCCCCGCCCCTCCAAAATTTCAGTAAATGCATTATCAGTTTATTTGCGTTGATTCTAGAGATCAGTTAATTTAATTTTAGCACTAGTGATCCCCTCCACCCACCGAAATTTTTTGCTTTCTGAAGCCTTGGGGAAATATTTGTGTAATGTAAAAGGAGTTTGAAATACGTTAATTAGGGTCAGTTTAAATAATAATCTACCAGGAAAGATTATGCAGTGTTCTTTTAAAAATCCGGGGCCTGGATGTCCGATTATGTACGTCGATCCGATTCCTGGAAATATTTCCCAATACAAAACATTATATTGTCCTCCATCTCCTCTAAACTTATCTGGATCCTGGATATTTTAGTTTGGAAAATGATTTATTGTGAACAAATCACTTTCTAAAGTAAAATATTTTCAAGTGGTGCAAATAGTTGCAAATTTCCATATCATACTTGGTGACAAAAATGTCAAGAGAGAGATCAAAGCCCCCTCTTGGATACGCCACTCAGCATATGTACATGTATATTTGTGCCCCCCGTCAGAGAAAGTCTAGCGCCACCACTGACAGTTCTCCTATATTCTACAAAAGTTATTTTAAGGCCTTGCTTACGTTTTAGTAATAATAAGCATTCTGTATGGAGCAAAGACAGATTTTCAGACATTTTAAATTTAACACGATCTTTGAAGATTATGGAGAGAGGGGGTGCACATCATTTCCAAGGAACATTTAAAAGGTTGTTGTTGTGGGATTAAGGCCAATTATCTACATAAGGGATCTAAGCCAATGAGTGGGATGCCCTTCGTGGGGGTCTTTCCCAGTGGCGACCCGTGGTCAAAACTGTTAGTGCAGCCGGAAGCATATGAGCCCCCCCCCCCTTTCCTCCGGACAGGATTGGAAAATCTTTTGTTACTGAATTCGAAAGCTGTCGGATTAAGCCCTCACCGAGGAAAAAGAAAAAAATTACATAAAAAATGTAAGAGTTTCTATTTTACTTCCATAAAATGGACATAAATTTCAACCAGCCGCTCTTATCCTCAAAATTGCATTAATCCGTGTCTGATTCGAAGTTTCCTTAGAATTTTCTTTTGTAACGATAACTGGAGAAGAAAAGAAAAAAAAAAGAAAACTTACTTATTTTTTATAAGTCAAATCGATCCTCCTTTCTTTTAAACATGCGAATCCGTCCGAATTTTGCTTGCCCTTTTGGATAGCAAAATTTTCATATACATTTCACTTAGTTTGGTTACTATGACACTAACTAAATATTTACATAAATTTTACTTGCCCTTTTGGATAGCGTGACGCAAAAGATAAATTAAATTATTGAAATAAACTCATTTGAATACATTATATAGACTCAGTGAAAGTGTGATATATTTGACAGTGTATTTCATAATTAAAAACATTTCTTAAATGCGTAAATCTACTTTAGAAAATAAAACGAAAGTAACTGTAATGGAATTTAAAAACAAATCTTTAAAAATCCCAGGAGGGCGTCACTCAAAATTTGACATCATTATTTTTAAGACCTATATTTAAAATTCACATAGCTATAAAGTAAAATGCTGCGTCACAAATTTTTAACCCGTTAAGGGTTTTTGCATCGGGATATCATTACTTTTTAGGGGTATGGTCAGAAGATAATAAATTAGTTTCACGGGCAAATTTCAGAAGTTTGCTTGACACTCAGTTATGTAAATAAATATACAAATCTGTTTTCATACGCAGTATCAGAGTATTTGATTAAAAAAGTCACAACAAGTTCTTTTGTGACATGTAACAGAAAATTGACATGTTTATGTTAGAACTTTATAATAAGAAGCATAATACTGATTATAGTTTGAATTTATTTATCAGTTGATAAATTCATTTTTTTAGAGAACGTCTAGATGAACTACCAGTTTAAGGGGATGGTGGACATTAAAAAGTTTTTTTTTATTTAATAAGATAGGATTATGAAATTTTGTATTTTAATATATTAAATTAAAAGCATTATAAACAACTGAAAAAATTTAAAATAAATTTTTAAAATATTAGTAATTAATTAAAAATTAATTAATTTTTTAGTTTCGGAAAAATGCTCCATGCGCTTTAATTTTAATTCTTTTTTAGTAATTTTGTTTTATAATAGCATAAAAATATATTTTAAAAAAATCTGTGTATCGGTTTTTTATTCGACCGAGTAGTTAATTTTTTAGAAATATTTTCATGGATATATACCAAACTTTCCCGAAATTTTTCAGTTTTCGTAAATAAAAGTGAAATTTCATAATCGAAATTTTGACCATATTTAAAAAGGATACACAGATTTATTGTAATATATGAGAAGAATGTTTGTAGTAAATTTTGTACAATTCCGACCAAAATTATGTCGCATGGAGCATTTTGAAGGCAAGAAAATCACAAAAAACTTGATTTGGAGAAAATACGGTTTAAAGTGTAATTTTCCATTTACCTTTAATACCGTCTCTTCTGAATAATTTATGATTTTACCTTAACAAAACATATTTTTAAAATAATTTATTCGAATATTAGCTTATTTTGCAAAACGTTCAATAAAAATTGTGACGTGTTTATTTACGCGTTTATTTGAATTTTTGTGGACATTTAACTGTCCCTTAATTTTTTCAAACCCTAATATCTTTTTAAAAAATTGCCGTAGACATACGCGGTTTTTTCTCCATGGTTCAGCTTTAACTGTAGAATATTAGTATGTAAAAAAGAAAAAACACATTTTTTGGGCCAATTTTGATGATTTGGGTTGTCCATCATCCCCTTAAGAAATTGCGCAAAAAATTATTTATTTTTTTAAAAAAAGTTTTGTAATATGAATTAAAATAGAATTACTCTCGAACCCCTCTGAAAGAAAAAGAAGTTTAAAATAAAATTTCCTTAAGGCTGTCGGTCTAAAAATCGAAACCTACTTCACATCCTTTGAGTAGAAACCAAAATAAACTAATTTAGTAAAGGTTCACCCGCACCCACCCTCGAAAAAAAAAAGAAAAAAAAAAGACCAGTGTCAGAAGAAAGCAGTTGTAACTAAATACATATACGTTTTCTCCAGCGTCAGGAGAATTTCGCATGTCCGTGAGATCGGCACTGCGCATGCTGTAGGTGGAAAAGAGACTCGGCATGCTGACATAAGCCGGGTGTTTAAAGCTCCGTTTACATTTGTGTCTTTACTGTCCCTAATGTCCCTAATGTATTACTGACTCAAATGTCGTAACGCTAAAGCAGAATTCCATTTCCCCTAGCTTTGTTATCTCTTTTAGAATTGTAGGCTTCCTCCAATGGCTATTAGCGATTTCGCGCATGCGTGTTTAAACTTATCTGTTTCCCGTTTTTCTTTTAAATATATCCCCTTTTGCTATTTTAAAATACACAATAATTTCTTAAATTTGGACTGCTAATTTACGGAATTTGAATTATCAAGATGAAATTAGACCTTAAAATAACAATAAATCAGTATTCGAACGAAAATGTTTTAGATTTTATTTAAAATGTTTAAAAGAATAGCATCTTTCTAATGAGCAATTTCTCAGTAAATGTATTTTATTTTTAATACATTTTTCTATTTAAAAAAATGTCATTTTTTAAAACTTTATCTGATTATAACGATTTTTTTTTAATACTACAGGATTTTTATAATCTGGAATTTTGTGTTATGCAGAATCGCTAAAGTCCCGTCGATTTTGAATTTGAAAAATTCTACTGTATTTATTTAAGGTACTTTCTTAGTTGGCACATATTATACTTATTTTAGGATGATTAAAAAAAAAAAAAAACTTGGTGCTAATGATTCCCATAAATTAGAGGCTTTAAAATACAAAGTTAATTGAGCTGTTTTGATAGATTTAAAAGGCAGACACATTTTCGATAAATTTACATACTGCATGCTGTCTTTCACCAAATAAGTAATTAAGGGGACAGCCTACTTTTAAAATGCCCCAAAAATTGATTTTGAGATTTTTATCTCATTAAATAGTTTACTTTATTCTAAAAAGATTGATACCAACCATTTTTCTGTATGACAATTATTTATTGAGATAAAAAGGAAAATGTAAACGCAAGTTGGGCAGCATGCTGTAGAAGCTGCAACTAATGTTGACACTAAAAGCATAAAAGAGGCAGAAAAGAAATGTACAGAATTTAATTTAGAAACTCGAAGAGCCAGAAAAATGCTCAACAGTTCTCAGTTTGAGGCAATAAAAGAAAACGAAGGCAATGTGCATGAAAGCGGAAAATTTTAAATCGAAAAGTTCATAAAGTGAAATAAAATCAAATTTTGATGTTGCATAGTAAAAAAAAATATATATATATGGATATAATTATTAAAGTAACTTCAAATAATGTACTTTACCAATATTCGTGCCTTTATATCCTAAAAATGTATCTTTTGTTAAGGTATGTACATATTTTTTCATATTTACAATTGTCGAGCTTTTCTTTAGATTGATGTTTCTTAAGCCATATTAAAACATATTTTGGGTTAATCATTTTAAATACTCAGTAAAATTATTTTTAAATAGTAAATGTTTCAATAGAAAATGTTTTTAATTTTTAAAAATTAAATTTATGTTCCAAAACTACAATTTGAACTTTAATTGGCGTTTTCTCAAAACACTGTTTTTCAAGTTTGCGCGCGTGATATTTTAAAAACTATTTAAGATATCAACTTGAAATTTTTCTCCGGCATTTATTTTAATATAATGAACAAAATGAACTAAAATGAAATGGTTGTGTTTCATAGAAAAAAAGTTATGATTGTAAAACTATCAACATTTTTATGATAATTTAAACTTTTAGATTAAATATTTTTTTAATTTAAATTATGAAAATAATTAAACCATTTTAGTTTAGATTGTTAATTATAATGTTTTGTTTAATTTAGAAAAAAATTATGAGGATCAAAGGAATTCTAATTGAGATAACTTGCGCGCAGTGGGAAAGTACCCTTGAATTGTTTTTACAATATTGTGTGGTAAAATAATATTTTTTAAATTATCACCTTTATAATAAACTACAATAATATTTTTAATCAATAGAGTAATGTCATAGTAGTTAACTGAAAAAAAATTGTGTTTCTGCATGCATTCATTATTTTTTTTTAATTATGAAAGTTGAACTAAAATTTCTACATTTTCCCATTCTTAAAAGTAGGCTGTCCCCTTAATAGAATATTGATACCTGCTTTTGTGTATTTTATAAATTTAAGAAATACATTATGTTATTAATTTAATTTCAGTTTTTTTCTAACATACACTAAAAGCATATAACTATTTCTGAAAAGGTTGTATTGTATTGTATTGTGTTATGGTAAACCTACACGAGGAGTATTTCGTATTGCTTATGTAAGGAAGGGGGGGGGGTGTCTTGCGCAGTTGACTTTCTTAGTGCTTCTGAAGCGCATTTACGTTACATCGTGAGAAAAACCGTCAAAAAATTACGAATTTTTAGATTATCAGCTGTCCGGTAGACCAGAACCCTGGACCTTTATACTTCAGTTATCTACCATCTTCAGTATCCTATCAACTCGTCTCGGGTGAGTACAACATCTTGTTTTAGATACCATCTCCGGCCTTTAAATGTCTAATACAAAAGATAGTGCATGTATAAATTTAGATTAATTAATCAGATTTCTATCTGAAAATTATTGAACAAAATTTTAATACTGGTATTTAAAAGAATAGAAAATAAAAGTGAGAAAACCTAAGGTTTGGAAAAAATATTGGTCTTAAAAATATCGTTGGAATTGGTCTTAAAAATATCTTTGGAAAAAATATTGGTAAAATTATAATTCAATAATTACAATAAATTTTATTTATACACGAAGAGTAAAAGAATTATTATTAAAACTAGTTAGTATGTAAAACTACTATTTATTTTCCTTTGAATACAAAATAATTATTATTAAATAATTATGTGAGCTTTCTGAAGAGAAAAAAAAATCATTGAAATATTAATTACATATTGAATTTTTCAAATAGAGTTAATAATATTAGAAAAAAAAAGACTTAATTTTAATTAGAAATAGCTATTACTAGAGATAGATGAAACGAAATACTTCAATGAAAAGTTAGGAAGGAGTTTTACCAAAAAATACTTAAATTAATTATTTTTTAATTCAAAGTCTTAACTATTTTTAATTATTAATTATAGCAAAATAAATTGCAGAAAAAATAAGTAAAACATATAATAATGTTATTATTTTTTAAAATGAAATAAAACAAAAACGACAGTAAAATAAAGCCCATCTCGCAAAAGAGCGACAGTGAGGATCGAACTGAAGAAGACCGAGCAGAAACGAGAGACGGAAGTACTAGCTATCTAGGTCTGGGAGCAAACTGGTTTACGTTATAAGTTAAGCTGTGCAAATCTTGTCACAGGTCTACGCGATATCTCGGGTAGCTGAGAGCCAAAAGGAAATAGAAATATTATGAAAAGAGTGACTAATTAAAACATAAGGGATAAAATATTCAAAAGGAAAGATGAACGGAATTATTATGTGTGTATGAAATCATGGATTGAGATTGAGCGCCGAGTCATTTCCCTTTAGGTTTTTTAGGTCAATTCTTTGCATCAATTTTGTCCAGAGCATATTTATAACAATTTGGAAAACTGATGAAAATTGATGATTAATTGAACCCCCCCCCCCCAAAAAAAAAAATTAAGAGCCTATTTATCCTTAAAAAATATTTTCTTAGTCTCTCTCACTTTTGCGTCCACCAACAGCACTGTATTCATACTCCCTGCCTTGTTTACCGCCTCTCAAAGAAGATCATTTTCCGTATTTTCCTTCACGAGTTAAATAGCCCCCTCTTTAAACTGGATTAAATAAATAAAAAAACGAGTTTTCCTGCGCTTAACCGGCGACCTCACTCATCGAATTTAGCACCGATTAAAATCACATATTAATTGCAAAAAATTCTTTCGAGCGAATTCCGATATCCAGAAGATACAAGATCGAAATAGGAAAGGTTAGCTGTAAATATATTGCAGCGATGTTTTTCAGTTGGTTGGCTGGTTGTTGTTGGGGCTGACTACGTCACTCGTAGAACTGTCGTTCTCCATGATACGTCAATTCGATTACTTAAATTTCTTGGTCTTTTTTCTCTCCTTCATTTCTTAGGGTCAAAAACTTTCTGTTTAGAATCCGTGCTCTCAGTTTCTCCCTGTTCCTCAGTATTTTTGTCTGTTGCACTGGTACCCTAAATTCCTCATCTAATTCACGTTAGGTATCAAAATCCCGAAAAGCTGCATATTCGGTTCATCTTGAAGAACCAAATAAAGTATCTACACCATTTTTAGATTCATCAATTTTTGCATGTACTGTCTCTCAACTACTCGTTTTTCTGCAGTTAACCACACGCGATAACCTTTCGATTGCACTTCAATTGCATTTTGGGATGTAGTACTATTGAAAAGCTTGGTTTAGTTAAACGAAACTTTGATTGTTTGCAATTAAATGAAGTAGAGGTTAGTGTACCAGAAAAAATCTATGAAGGTATTGGCTGTATAAAAATTTTTAAGTACGACATTGAAATTGAGAAGGGGGCAGTCTTTAGAATTCATCCTCCGAGTAAAATTCCCCATGCTTTGCGCGAGACTGTTAAGAAAGAAATTGATCTCTAATGGTTAAGTTGAAAATTTTAAAACCAGCACACCCTACCCCTGAAGTGAGTCCTCTGGTTACACTACTCAACAGCCATTTTGCCTCTGGGATGTAATACATCAATTAGTATGTATTTTGGTGAGTAGAATCCGAATCTACCTTTCAAAATGCTCTAGCACGTAAGATTTTTGAGTTTTTAAGGATTTTTATTTATTTTTTTCGTAATTTCACTGCTTTCCGTTCTTTATAAAGTGATATATAAAGTGATCTTTTTTAATCATATAAGTGATCATCTTCGTGAGTGAATATATAAAGTGATCTTTTTTAATCACTTAGCCCCTCCCAAAAGTTTTTACATTGGTTTAGATTAAAATTTTGCGTTATTGTATATTTTTCTGGGGTGAAATAAGCTTTTTCCGAAATTTAGCCCCTCCCAAAAGAGAATTTCTGGATCCGCCACTGGTCTCAACTACTCGTTTTTCTGCAGTTAACCACACATCAATTAGTATGTATTTTGGTGTGTAGAATCCGAATCTATCTTTCAAAATGCTCTAGCACGTAAGATTTTTGAGTTTTAAAGGATTTTTATTTATTTTTTTCGTAATTTCACTGCTTTCCGTTCTTTTATTTAAATGTTTAATTTTTAATTTTTTTTTCTAAAGTTTGGTACAAGAGTGCTATAAGATCAACAAATTGTCACTTGATGTCAGATGTTACACAGGCAAGTGTTATTCATTAGATGGACAGATAATCCAGTAGTGCGAAATAAACATTATGACCTAGTGAATGTTGAAACATGCATGGTACAATTACTATCGTATTTATCTCAGCCTAAGAATGTATTGAGAGTTTTTTTTTTAATAAGTGAGTGTTTCTATTGAGAGGTATTTTTATTTTAAAATTTCTTTATACATATATTTGAAACTTACATTTACTAAAAATAACAACTAGTAAACATAGTTGTTGTCTTAACCACCCCGACAAATTTTCTTATGTCTATGAGAAGTTCACCCCAAAAGCCCCCCAAAAAAACAATTACTGATTTGATGAAGAAGGCCTATAAATTATATTTTGATAGTTCTCTTGGTGATCAAGATAAAACTTTTGCACCTCGTATTCGTGCATAACATGCTGTACTACTACTTTAACCAAGTGACTGAAAGGAAAAGGCTATGCAATTCTCAATTCCTGTGGTGTGGAGTTAGCCTAGGAATCATTTTCCAGCTTATAACTTCTCTCTCACAAATATTGCAGGTCATTCTCAATCAAAACTAAGCATAAAAAACCAAAAATTTATCTTCAGTGCATTTGCCGGTGACATAATGAAAGGTTTCCTGTTCCTGCCTGTAATCTTCAAAACATAGAATCAGAAACAATGTCAAGTGAATCTGAAGGCGCTGATCAAGAACCTGTAGAAAATATCCCCCTCATTCTCAACATTTTTCGCCTCAGCTCTTTAATGAAAAGGAGTTGAACAATTTGGTTCGCTATCTAAAACTTTCAAAACAGCAAGCTGCACTTTTGGGGTCGAGACTGCAACAACGAAACCTTCTAGCTCCAGGTTCAAGAATTTCCTGTTTAAGATCAAAAGGTACTTCATTCGCTCAATATTTTGACATGCAAGAATTTAATGTGTGCATGTAGAGATGTCAATGATATGCTGATGCAGCTTGGTGTACAATATAACCATCAGGAATAGTCACACTTTATTGACTCTAGGAAAACCAGATTGAAAGCAGTACTACTGCATAATGGCAATACTTTTCCATATGTGCCTTTGGCTCATGCAGTAGACGTGAAAAAAAGTTATGAAACTTTGTCCACTATACCGTAAAGTGGCTCAAAAAGAAATCACATGTAACTGTAAAGGAAAATGTGAAAAATACACCACTGGTTGAGCCTAATAGAATCATTTTGCCTCCGATTCATGTCAAGTTGGGTTTTATGAAGAACTTTGTTAAAGCTCTGGATAAATGAGGTCAGGTCTTCAATCATTTGAAAGAAAAGTTTCTCTAACTGAGTGAAGCAAAGTTAAAAGAAAGTATATTTATTGGACCACAAATAGAAAAATTGTTCAGCGATCCATCGTTTGATATCAGACAGACAAATATCGAGTTAGCGGCTTGGACCTCATTCAAACCAAGTGGGAAGGGCATTTTGGACAGGAAAAAAGATAATGCCTATGTTGGCATGTGTATAGATATAAATACCAATGTATTCATATAAAATAATATTGAATTATTAAGTTCTTAATAGGAATTTCTTGTTAGTTTCAATTCTATCAAATTTTGCCGGTATTGCTTCTGAATTTCCTGTGCCTCTTGGAAATGTGACGTGATAGACATAAATTGATTTTACCAGTGAAATTCAGCACCCCGAAATTAAGTAAATCCCCTCATTTACAAACCAGAGGCAGAAAAAAAGTTTAAATTTGCTGACTAGTGTTATCGTTAAGAAGAGTGATAGAGTACGTATTTGCATGGATCCTTCGGACATTAATAAAGTGATTAAGCGAAGGCATTTTCCGCTTAAAACGGTCGAGGATATTACTGAACGTATTGGAACAGCCAAATATTTTATCCTTTTAGATGCTAAAAAAGGATTTTGGCAACCTCGTGTTTCAGAGAAATCGTCTGATTATTTGAACATCAATACCCCATGGGGTCGTTATTCTTCATGCGGGTGCCATTCGGATTGGCTTCAGCTCCTGAGATATTTCAGCAAGTTATAGAAACTACTTTATCAGGTTTTGAAAATGTTGAATGTTGTATGGATGACATTTTATTATGGGCTGATAATCAAAGGGATTTGAATGGACTAACAGAGAAAGTTATTCAGAGACTGTTGGAGCATGGCGTAAAATTAAATAGAGACAAGTGCGAATTTAAAAGGACCAACATTAAGTTTTTAGGTCATATATTTACATCTAGTGGAATTGAAATAGATCCTTCAAAAGTGGAGGCTATGAGAAAATTGAAAACTCCAACTTGTGTAGCTGAGTTACAGCGATTTTTAAGTATGGTTCAGTACGTTTCTATATTTATTCCATATTATTCTACAATTTCAGAACATTTACGAAGACTACTTCACAAAAACGTTATATTTGAATGGTTTACAGATCAGGAGGAGTCTTTTCAAAAATTGAAACAGGCTTTAGAAAATACTCCAAAATTGGCTTATTATGATGTTTAAAAGCCTGCAGTGGCGGTCCGTGGTCAAAAATGTTAGTGCAGCCGGAAGCATATGAGCCCCACCCCCCCTTTCCTCCGGAGAGGATTGGAAAATCTTTGTTACTGAATTCGAAAGCTGGCGGATTAAGCCCTCACCGAGGGGAAAAAAAAAAATTACATAAAAAATGTCAGCGATCCTATTTTACTTCCATAAAATGGACATAAATTTCAACCAGCCGCACTTATCCTCAAAATTGCATTAATCCGTGTCTGATTCGAAGTTTCCTTAGAATTTTCTTTTGTAACGATAACTTGAGAAGAAAAAAAAAAAAAAAAAAGAAAACTTACTTATTTTTTATAAGTCAAATCAATCCTCCTTTCTTTTAAACATGCGAATCGGTCAGTGATGTCCCCATAAAAAGGCGTTGTTTTAATTCAGATATCAATAATTTTAAAAGCTCTTTAAATTTCCCATGTTTAAAGAATTTTCTCGCTCGCCATGTCCTCTAAATGCCAGTTCTTGCGTACTTAAAAACAATACTGCTTTGATGGGTAATTGTCGCATTCATAAGCGTCTATTCAGGCTTACCTTCTTGATAAATTCAGCAATATAAAGTCCAGAGTTTTCCAAACATATATTCTCCTTACCCCCCTCTCTCACTTCTCGTCCGAGCGAATCAGTTAGTCGAGTTCCCAAGTTCAGCCACCGTTAGAAAATCTTCCATCGGCTGTATCAGCTGCATACTCCCTATGCCGGAGAGGCTGCTGACGTAGTCGTTGTCATGGCAACGGTGCTGCCAATTTTTTTTTCAGCGCTCTGGGCTGAACCAGAGGTTTTCCCAATTGAATTGCGGGAAGATTAAAGTGCTTTTTTTCTGAATGAGCGATCCGGCCACAATACTTTTTTTTTTTTTTTTTGGTTTTTTTCGGAGATTTTTTTAGAATAAATTATTTTAAAGTATGTGCTAATAATTTCGAGTGCAGCCCGGCTGTACTTGCTGTATCCCACGAGCCGCCACTGAAAGCCTGAAGTTGTTTCGGTGGATGCCAGCTCTTACCCTGTTGGAGCGGTCCTTTTGCAAGAAAATATAGGCCAATTGCTTTTGCGACTAAGGGTTTAACCCCTGCACAGCAACGCTACCCTCAGATTGAAAAGGAAGCGTATGCTATTAGATTCGGATGCAAAAAGTTCCACGATTACATTTATGGAAAGTCTGTCATTATAGAGACTGATCATAAGCCATTGGAAGCTATAGCTAAAAAACCACTTCAATCGGCACCACCTCGTGTGCAACGTTTCTTATTTGATGTTCTCCAGTATTCAGCGAAAATAGTTTATAAGCGTGGCAGTGATATACCCATACTTGATGCCCTGAGTCGTGATTGCATAACAGATTCAGTGGTGGCAAATAATGAGGAGAAGGAAATATTTGAAGTTTTGTTAGACTCCTCTTCCAATGTCAACGTTTCCAGAACTTTCAGCTGCAGTAAATAATGATGAGGAATTACAAAAGTTAGTGTCTGATTCTTAGTGGATGGCCTGACACGGTTCGGGAAGTTCCGGAGCAACTCCAAAAGTACTGGTCGTATCGAGAAGAGCTCTCTGCTTAAGAGAGTTCTTCTCGATAGATAAAAACTTCAAGTCCAAGACTTGTTAAAATCTGAGCGTTTGATGATACCTAAAAGTCTGAAAGAGAGATACTTGAAATTAATACATCAAGGTCATCTTGGAATTAACCTTTCATTACAGCGTGCTCGTGAAATTGTATTTTGGTTGTTGAAAGCTATGTGCAACAATGTCCAGTGTGTCAACAAACTTCTCGTTCTCCCGCTAAAGAACCTTTACTCATGAAGCCAGTTCCTTGTTTTCCGTGGCAAAGTGTTGCTTCAGATTTATTCCAATTTGCAGGTGATACATACTATCTCATTTCAGATAGTTATTCTGGAGTTTTTGATTTTAACCCATTTGTGCCTGGATATTTTTGCGACTTTCTTCGATTTTTACTGATAACAGAAATAATAGATAAATTTCTGATGTCAATTTCTTGAACAAGGGATGATTTCTTTTAAAATCATTATGCATAAAAATCGAAATATCAGCATCCTTAAAATATTTTGTAGAGTTGAGACTCAATACTCATGAATAAAGCCTAGGAAAAATAAATAACGTTTTCCACTAATAGTGAAAATGCCGTCCCAAAAAATGGACACTAGTCTTAAATGGGTTAAAAAGCTAACACGCGTAACATCTGAATCAGTTGTGGATTATTTGAAAGACTGTTTTGCAATTCATGGAGTCCCTGACATATTTGAGTCAGATAATGGACCACAGTATAATTCTGAGATCTTTCAAAAGTTTGTACAAGACTGGAAAATTAAACATATCACTTCAAGTCCAATGTATCCAAGATCTAATGGATTATCGGAGCGATATGTTCAGGAAGCAAAATTGCTTTTAAAGCGTTGCAGACTTGACAATACGGATGCTAGATTAGCTCTTCTGAATTTGCGAAATACGCAAAGGCAATGATTGCCGTCTCCAGAGTAAGGACTTTTTGGACGTCCTACTAGAATTCTGATTCCGATTCATCCCTCTCGGAGGTTACCAAGAGAGTCGTCTTCGATACCTCTTCAGATGACGAGAGAAGCTCAACAGGCGAAATCTACTTCTAATGCCGTAGTTACTTCGTTTCGGAAAGGACAGGAGGTTAAACTTCGAACCGCTCATCGAAATTGGATACCCGTAGTGGTTGAGTCCGTTCTAGAGGCTCCTAGATCTTACCTCGTTAAGACCGATTCTGGAACCTATCGCCGAAATACAAGCATGATTCGACCTACCAAGGCAGCTCTTCCTACGAATCCTGAGATTGCTGTTCGTCCTGATTCTGAAAGGGATTCACTCACTCCGGCTGTTCCTGTGAATGTTCCAGATATTCCCGCTGCAAAGACTGTTACTTCAGTTCCTGCTTCTAAGACTGTTACTACTCGCCATGGTCGGGTGGTTCGACCGCCAGAGAGACTGAATTTATAGACTTTAACTTACTATTTTAAATAATTTTACTACTAGCTTTAGTGTTTATATATTGTCTTCTATTAATTTTTCAGCAAGTTTTTTTTTTTTTTTTTTTAAAGGAGGGATGTCATATGGTTGAGTAATTTGGCAACCGCTAGTTTTATGTTATGACATTCCGTAATCTGGCAACAGCCGTGGTTCTGTTCTCAAGTTGCAGAATAAAAATCTATCATCTCGAACCTGCGTGTTTTTGTGTAGACTCCTCAAAGACAGACCTCTTCTTAATCGTTTCATATGCCGGTATTCTTTCAGAGTAGCTGAGTAATTGCTACCATTCTGATAGAATATCTTCCCTAATAATGCACTTTCCTTCTTATTCAGAGTCATGATTGACCATTACTCAATGTGGTCATGTTTTTATACAGTTCGATGGGCTTAAAATATGCCGTCGATAAGCATTGAAACTCGGTATAGCGCATCGGTATAGGCCACACGGTATAGGACCCCAAGAGTCCATCTATCGGGTGAAAATGGCGATTTTTTTTCATATTTGACTTGCGCATGTTCTGAAACGTGTAGATACCAAATTTTACTGGAATATTCCCGGTAGTTTTCTCTCCAGTACCTCTTGAACACTTGCAGTTTAATTATGGCCACCCTGTACTTTAAGCATTTTACTATTTCTGTTGCGTCAATACATATTTGCACAATTTCTTTCGTCTTTCTTACTTGTTTGATTAACTCTTAAATTTAAAAAAAACAAAAAACAAAAAAACGCTAGTCTATAAACTTTGGGACGCACTGTTTAGTCGTCAGTTATTGATAGGAGATATTATCTATTGCCTCCTAGTGACCAAACCGGAGCTCGACCCGAAGGGTCCATATAAGCTCTATCTAAAACATAACGAATCAACCTACCGTAATTTGTTTTAAATTATCTTGCTCAATACTGTAACTCATATTTTGCACTTCTAGTTTGCTTTGTTGATTGCGGTTAGGTGGCGTTCTGGTAAGACGAACTTACTTGTTTTCTTTTCTACCTTCACCAATGTGTTTTGGATGCAACATGTAAAAAATTCTTATTTTTGTTAAAATGTTATGTAGAAACACTCTGCATGATAACGGAACATGCATCATAACAATACTCTAATTCAATTATATTTTTTTGTCCATTACGTTTAATTTTGTCCAGCGTCTCGGACTTTTTATGAAAAAGTAGATGAAATACCTAATAACAGCCCTGATTTCAATTGAATTTTAGAATATGGATAGTCAAATTTTAAGTCAATGCCTAACTGACTCTCTTTTAAACTGTACCACTCCGTGGCCTAACATAGTTGCGTTTTGCAAGTGTTATAGAGCAAGAGCCCGCGGCCGCCAGACCTTCGTCATAGTATAAAAGCTGAAACTTTCTTTGCGCATATTCCCCAATAGAGGTAGGAACAATCGGCCACTATAAAGTTTGGATGATCGTGGCTTTGGCAAGCAACAGGTGGCAAAGGTGTATAAAATTGCAGAAAATTTTCGTCATTTCATAAAGCTTAATTTTTTTATATGTTCTTCTTCGCAGTACTAGAAATCACTTTATCCCTTGCCATACACTTTTACATCGTGGCAAACCCCCGCCAGACAACCTCAAAGTCATGGAAAACGTAATTCTATTACGAGCGCGCTGCAGCATTCGTAAGAAAGTTCAGAAGCAACAGTATAAAATGTGCTTGGCACTTTGTGACAGCTTGACATACTTCGTCGCGGGAGTTTACGAACACAACATTGGCCATGACTTTGAGGTTGTCTGGAGGGGGTTTGCCACGATGGAAAAGTGTCTGGCAAGGAATAAAGAGATTTCTAGTATTGCGAAGAGGACCTATAAAAAAATGAAGCTTTATGAAATGACGAAAATATTCTGCAATTTTATACACCTTTGCCACCTGTTACCTGCCAAAGCCACGGTCATCCAAACTTTATAGTGGCCGATTGTTCCTAACTCTGTTGGGGGGTATGCGCAGAGAAAGTTTCAGCTTTTATACTATGACGAAGGTCTGGCGGTCGCTGGCTCTTAGACTATTACGGAAATTATATGCGAAAATGAATCATCGCATTTGAGCGTAATGAGTTTAAAAATAAGTTTAAAGAATATTATAAATGAATTACGTCTCTGAATTACGTTACTCTGAATTACGTCTTGGAATAATTTCGAAAGATTAATCATTATTGCGCGCGGTATGCCTCAATGAAGAGAGCGTTAGTCTTCTTTTTTGTACTAAACCATTTAAGTTTTTTTTAAGTCTTACAGCTTTGCATCTTTAAATTCAAAAGCAGCAAAACTCCCGTTTAGCGGATATTTTCACTATAGGTGTAGTATAACAAATTTTTGTATTTGTGCCCTTATCTCACCTCTTTCTATTTAGGAAAATTTATAAAATTATATTAAGGTTGAACTCAAACTTAGCTAAGTCCTTGTTGAACACTGTTTATAGGAATAAACAACTTAAAACGATTAAAACAAATTCACTTTTATTGAATTCCGTTAACTGTAATAACAGAACTTGTAAATCAATAAAAAGTCTTCTATTAAGCTAACAAATGTGCTTCCATGTACTTTTTTACACAGAACAAACATATCTGAAAATTCAACAAGCCAGTCCAGTCCAGTCCTTGCCATCACGCTGCAAGGTATGCGTTGCCAGGGTACAATAATGGTTCTCCACAGCAGCGGATTCAGGGGAGGGGCTAGGGGGCTTCAGCCCCCCCCAAAAGAGATTGCTCTCTAAAGGGTAACATTCTACTTCATTATGCACTTTGAGTATGTAAAGTGAACTGTTTTAATCACTTAGCCCCTCCCAAAAGTTTTTACATTGGTTTAGACTAAAATTATGCATTGTTGTACATTTTGTTTGGATGAAATAAGCTTTTTTCAAAATGTAGCCCCTCCCAAAACAGACTTTCTGGATCCGCCACTGGTTCTCCAAGCCTCTTCCACTCGTCAGCTTGCCTTGTTCTGGGAGGTTCTTGTGTCCTTGTCTCTGGAAAATGAGAAAAGAAATGTTAGTCCAAACACATCCTACTTCACAAAATTTCTAGCTGCACAGGGTTCTTCATAATGCTTTCGACCAAACAGTTTCGTCTTGCAAACTTCGTACCTCAAATCTCGTCCGAGCGAATAGTTAGTCGAGTTCTCAAGTTCAGCCGCCGTTAGAAAATCTTCCATCGGCTGTATCAGCTGCATACTCCCTATGCCGGAGAGGCTGCTGACGTAGTCGTTGTCATGGCAACAGTGCTGCCAATTTTCTTTTCAGCTCTCTGGGCTGAACCAGATTTTCCCAATTGAATTGCGAGAAGATTAAAGTGCTTTTTTTTCTGAATGAGCGATCCGGCCGCAATACGTTTTTTTTGTTTGGATGTTTTCGGAGATTTTTTTAATTTACCGTAGGAATTCCACAATTCTAATCTGAATTTAGGAAAATTAGTAGAATAAATTATTTTAAAGTATGTGCTGATAATTTCGAGTGCAGCCCGGCTGTACTTGCTGTATCCCACGAGCCGCCACTGACGTGAGTTTTATAACATAGGCGCTAGAAAACAGAGCATTTTCCAAAATTTGTAACTCTTGGGGATAGGGAGCCAAAACTTTCTTTTCAGATATCCTGTGTGATCTCAAAGAAGAAAAGAGATATGCATAAAATTCTTGCCTTAAAATACAATGCTCACGAATACCTAAAAATAGATTTCAGAACATTTCAAATAGAATACTCCAAGGAGGATAGACGTGAAAAAAGGGGGAGGGTGGCCATTTTTTTCTGAGAGGGAAAAAAATATTATCTATAGAATTCTCGCTTTGAAATTATGAGTCCTGTGCTTAGGCACAGGTTGTTTGTTAATTCAATAATTCATAAAAATTAATTTGTTTGACGCATTATTTGACAAAAATTAATTTGTATAGCAACGATACTTTTTTCCGGTACACCTAATACAAAATTATAATTATTGGTTTAAAAAATAATGCCACATGGCCTATGATATTGTTATGGTTTTCGTGCATATCATTTTTGAGAGGAGAACCGAAAACCATTCCATCCAGTTCTGCCTTCGCTAATCAGGTCAGCAATGTGGCATCTTTCTGAATACAAGAAATTGCTAGAAATGGAAGTGCATAATATTTATCGTACTTTTGGCAAAAATTCGATGCCTTGAAATGATATATATTCGATCCTACAACTAAGATTTCTGGTCGTTACTAAAGACAGACACAAAGACAGAGAGACACAGAGACACAAAGACGGACAGACAGACAGACACAAAGACAGACAGACGCAAAGACAGAGAGACACACACTCAAAGAAAGACAGAATCAATGACACAAAGACAGAGAGACGCACGGACACAAAGAAAGACAGACAACATGACACAAAGACAGCAACAAAGACAGACAGACAGACAGACAGAATGAAAGACACCAAGAGGGACACAAAAACACAAAGACAGACAGACACAAAGACGGACACACACCGACACACAGAAAGACAGACAAAGACAATGACAAACAGACACCAAGAAAGACAGAAAAACACAAAGACACACACAGACACACTCTGTCATACGCAAAGACAGACACAGATAGACACACAAAGACAGATAGACACACAGAAAGACAGACAGACAGACAAACAGCTCGTACAGCTCTCAGACCTTTGTCGCTAGTGCACCTCGGTCAAACTTAGATATTGATGGCTCAATTAGAGCCTGATACATATCAGCGGGCAGGTCTATGGCCTGAATCCGCTCTGAATCCCAATCACTGGGATCTTCTTCAACAAGAAACTCTTTGAAGCTGCGTTCGAACAGCTCGATGACTGATTTAGATTAAGAAATAATTACAGTCTTGAATCTCTCGCACTTTAGCCGTGATATAGATCACGTTTCCAGCCGGGGCCACGTGCAGGCAGTGAGAGGTTAAGCGATATCTTTGTGCTTTGGGCAGAGGATAGACTCTTGGTCGCTGTCTTCTACCAGTAATCCCACCAATAATTACACACTAATGGCTCGAAGACATAAAGAAAGACAGACAGACACAAAGAAAGAAGGAGAGACACAAAGCCATAAAGAAAGACACACAGACACAAAGAAAGACAGACAGACACACAGACACAAAGGCAGACAAAAAGACAAACACAAAGACACAAAGACGGACAGAGAGACGGAAAGATATAAAGACACAAAGACAGACAGAGAGAAATACAAACACACAGACAGACAGACAAACACAAAGAAAGACATACAGAAAAAAAGACACAAGAAAGAAAGAATGACAGACAAAAACCTACAAAGAAAGAAAGACAAACACAAAGACGCACACAGACACAAAGACAAACAGACGCAAAGACAGACAGACACAAGGAAAGACAGACACAGACATAAAGAAAGATAGACAGACAGACAGACAGACACAGAAAGACAGACACAAAGAAAGACAGAACGGACACAAAGACACAAAGAAAGACAGAAAGACAAAAAGACACAAAGAAAGACAGAACAACAGACACAAAGACAGAGAGACACACAAACACAAAGAAAGACAGACAGACACTAAGACAAAAAGAAAGACAGACAGACAAAAGGACAAACAAAAAGACGGACAGACAGACAGAAAGACTTAAAGAGACAAAGACAGACAGAGAGAAATTCAAACACAAAGACAGAGAGACAGACGCAAAGACAGACAGACACACAGACACAAAGAAGGACATAAAGAAAGACGGACAGACATAAAGACGGACAGACACAAAGACAGAGAGGCACAAAGAAAGACAGACACAAAGACATAAAAAAAGACAGACAAGCACAAAGACACAAAGAAAGATAGACACCCAGATACAAAGAAAGAGAGACACACAGACACAAAGAAAGAAAGAGAAACACAAAGAGACACATAGACGCAAAGACAGACAAACAGACAGACAGAGAGACATACACACAGACATAAAGAAAGACAGAATGACACAGACAGACAGACAGACACAAAGCAAGATAGACAGAAAGAAACAAAGACGGACTGACAAAAAGACACAAAGAAAGACAGACAGACAGACAGACACAAAGTCAGAGAAACAAACAAACACAAAGAACGATACGAAGACACAAAGAAAGACAGACAGACACTAAGACAAAGAAAGACAGACAGACACAAAGACAGACAAAAAGACACAAAAAACGGACAGACCGACAGAAAAACTTAAAGACACAAAGAAATACCGAGAGACACAGGGACGTAAAGAAAGACAGACAGACAAAACGGCGCAAAGAAAGAAAGACAGGCACAAAGCCACAAAGAAAGACAGACAGAAAGACAGATAGAGAGACACAAAGAGGCAAAGAAAGAAGACAGACAGAAACAAAGACAGAGAGACACAGAGACACAAAGAAAGACAGACAAACACAAAGACACACACTGATACAAAGAAAGACAGACAGACACAAAAACACAAAGAAAAACGGACGGACACAAAGAAAGACAGACAGACACAAAAACAGAAAGAAAAACGGACAGACACAAAGAAAGACAGACAGACACACAGACACAAAGAAATACAGTCAGACACAAAGACAGACACACACAAAAACAGACATACACTAGGACGTAAAGAAAGACGGACAGTCACAAAGAAAGAACAAGACATAAAGAATGACAATGAAAGACAAACACAAAGACAGACAGACAGATGAACAGCTCGTAGAGCTTTCAGACCTTTGTCGCTAGTGCACCTCGGTAAAGATTTTAATGGCTCAATTAGAGCCTGATACATATCAGCTATCAGATCTATGGCCTGAATCCGCTCTGAGACCCAGTAACTGGGATCTTCTTCAACAAGAATCTCTTTGAAGCTGCGTTCGAGCTGCTCAATGACTGATTTAGATTTAGAAATAATTACAGTCTTGAATATTTCGCACTTTAGCAGTGATAAAGATCACGTTTCAGCCGGGGCCACGTGGAGGCAGTGCGAGGTCAAGCGATATCTTTGTGCTTTGGGCAGAGGATAGACTCTTGGCCGTTGTCCTCTACCAGTAATCCCACCAATAATTACTCACTAATCGCTTGGCCGTCCGGCCCGAAGACATAAAGAAAGACAGATAGACAGACACAAAGACAGAGAGACACACAGACACAAAGAAAGACAGACAGACAAAAAGACAAACACAAAGACACAAAGACGGACAGACAGACGGAAAAACTTGTGGTGGTACGAGATCACCTCCGCGCACACAACACTCGGCAATTGAATGCCGGTCGAATGGGTACCATTTGCCGAGCCGGATTCCGCCTCATTCTACCACCCATAAGTCCCAGGGTTCAAACCCAGCTCTCACCACACGCTCTCCCCATATGAATGACCCTCACTACGAACACGCATTCTCCTTCTCGCCAACAGTGACAGACGGCGCTAGCACCGACCTCTTACATCTCTCGCTTGGCTTTCAAAGTTCGCAACGAGCGGCAGCGACCTCACCAAAGTCCGCAACGAGCTGCAGTGACCTCACAAAGTCCACAACGAGTGGCAGCGTTCCATAACGCTTGGATCATCGTTCGTAAGCATCCGACTTTTCTCGCACACGAATACAAAGACAGACAAACAGACGAAAAGACAGACAGACACACAGACCCAAACAAACACAGACCGACAAAAAGACAGACAGACACAGAAAGACAGAGAGATTCACAAAGACATAAAGAAAGACACACAGACAGTAAGGCATACAGACAGACAGACAGTCAATAAGAAACAAAGAAAGACAGACAGACGCAAAAGACACACAGATACAAAGACAGACAGACACAAAGACACAAGGAAAGACCACAAAGACATGAAGAAACACAGACAGACAAAAAGACACAAACAAACACAGACAGACAGAAAGACAGAGAGAAACACAGACACACAGACAGTAAGGCAGACAGACAGACAAAAGGACTCAAAGAAAGACAGAAAGACACAAAGAAAGACCACAAAGACATGAAGAAAGACAGACACAAAGAGACAAAGGCGGACAGACAGAAAGACTTAAAGACACAAATACAGACAGAGAGAAATACAAACACAATGACAGACAGAGAGATACACAGACACAAAGAAAGACAGACACAAAGACATAAAGAAAGACAGACAGACGAAGACACAAAGAAAGACAAACAGACAGACACAAAGACAGAGAGACACACAGACACAAAGACAGAAAGAAAGACAAACAAACACAAACACAGTTAGACAAAATATAGACAGAAAGAAAGACATAAAGAGAGACAGATAGACAGACTCACAGACACAAAGAGACAGACAGACACAAAGACACAGAGACACAAAGAAAGACAAAAGACATACCGACACAAAGAAAGACAAAAGACAGACCGACACAAAGAAACACACACAGACACTAAGACACAAAGAAAGACAGAAAAAAACACAAGCACAATGACACAGAGCCGGACAGGCAGACAGAAAGACTTAAACATACACAGGCAGAAAGAGAGAAATTCAAACACAAAGACAGAGAGACACACAGACACAAAGAAAGACAGAGAGACAGACACAAAGACAGAGAGAGACACACACACACAAAGAAACACAGAGAGACAGACACAAAGACAGAGAGAGACACACACACACAAAGAAACACAGACAGAAAGACTGACAGAAAAAAAGAAAGACAGACACAAAGACAAAAAGAAAGACAGACACAAAGAGACAAAGAAAGACAGACAGACACAAAGAGCGACAAAGGGAAAACACAAAGACGGACAGACAGACTTAAAGAAACAGACAGACAGAGACAAATACAAACACAAAAGCAGACAGACAGACACAAAGAAAGACAGACAAACACAAAGACACGCACAGACACAGACAGACAGACGCAAAGACAGACGGACGCAAAGACAGAGAGACACTAGGAAATAAATAAAGACAGACACAAACACACAAAGAGACAGAAAGACAGACAGACATATGAACAGCTCGTAGAGCTTGCAGACCTTTGTCGCTAGTGCACCTCAGTCAAACTTAGATTTTGATGGCTATATTAGAGCCTGATACATATCAGCGGTCAGGTCTATGGCCTGAATCCGCTCTGAGTCCTAATCACTGGGATCTTCAATAAGAATCTCTTTCAAGCTGCGTTCGAGCTGCTCCATGACTGATTTAGATTTAGAAATGTTTAGTCTTGAATCTTTCGCACTTTAGCCGTGATATAGATCACGTTTCCAGCCGGGGCCACGTGGAGGCAATGCGAGGTGAAGCGATATCTTTGTGCTATGGGCAGAGGATAGACTCTTGGCCGCTGTCCTCTACCAGTAATCCCACCAATAATTTACTCACTAATCGCTTGGCCGCCCGGCCAGAAGACATAAAGACAGACAGACAGACAGATACAAAGACAGACACAAAGAAAGACGGACAGACTAAAAGACATAAAGAAAGACAGACATACAGACACAAAGAAAGACAGAAAAGCACAAAGACACACAGACACAAAAACACAAAGAAAGGCGGAAAAAGACAGACACAAAGAAAGTCAGACAAAAACAAAGACACGAAGAAAGACAAACAGACACAAAGAATAAAAGACACAAACACACAAAGACAGAGAGACACACAGATACAAAGAAAGACAGACACAAAGACACTAAGAAAGACAAACACAAAGACACACACAGATACAAAGAAAGACAGACACAAATGCCCAAAGAAAGACGGACAGACACAAAGTAAGACAGACAGACACAAAAAGAAAGACAGTTAGACAGACACAGAGAAAGACAGACACAGACACGAAGAAAGACAGACAGAAACAAAGACTAAAGAAAAACAGACAGACACAAAGAGAGAAAGACACAAAGACAGACATAGACACAAAGACAGACAAAAAGAAAGGCAGACACAAAGACATAAAGACAGACACAAAAGCACAAAGAAAGACAGACAGACACAAAGAAAGACAGGCAGACA
The DNA here is from genome assembly GCA_038373885.1 of Cheiracanthium punctorium. Classification (NCBI taxonomy): domain Eukaryota; kingdom Metazoa; phylum Arthropoda; class Arachnida; order Araneae; family Cheiracanthiidae; genus Cheiracanthium; species Cheiracanthium punctorium. Next base: position 474,702 of record JAWZYV010001055.1, on the reverse strand, counting down.
GACACACACAAAGAAAGACACAAAGACATAAAGAAAGACAGACAGACAAAAAGACAAACACGTAGACGGACAGAAAGAAAGACTTAAAGACACAAAGACAGACAGAGACAAATACAAACACAAAGAGAGTGACAAATACAAACACAAAGATACTCAGACAGACACAAAGAAAGACAGACAGACACAGAGAGACACACAGACACAAAGAAAGACAGAAAGACACCAAGATAGAAGTCAGACAGAAACAAAGACAGAGACACAAAGAAAGACAGACACAGAGACATAAAGAGAGACAGACGAAAGACATAAAGAAAGACCACACAAAGACACAAAGAAAGTCACAAAGACAGTTACAGAGACACAGAGAAAGACAGACACAGACACGAAGAAAGACAGACATACACAAAGACACACAGACAGACACAAAGACACACAGACACAATGAAAGACAGACACAAAGACATACAGACAGACCGACACAAGGACAAAAAGAAACACACACAGACACTAAGACACAAAGAAAGACATAAAGACATACCCACACAAAGAAACACACACAGACACTAAGACACAAAGAAAGACAGACACAAAGACAGAAAAAAAGACAAACACAAAGACACTGAGCCGGACAGACAGACAGAAAGACTTAAACATACAAAGACAGACAGAAAGAAATTCAAACACAAAGACAGAGAGGCACACAGACACAAAGAAAGACAAACAGACACAAAGACATAAAGAAAGACAGACAGACTTAAAGAAAGACAGACAGACAAAGAAAGACAGAGAGACAGACAAAAAGATAGGGAGACACACACACACAAAGAAACACAGACAGAAAGACTGACAGAAACAAAGACAAAAAGAAAGACAGACAGACAGAAAGAGACAAAGAAAGACAGACAGGCACAGACAGAGGGACACAAAGAAAGTCACACATAAAGACACAAAGAACAGACAGACACAAAGACAGACAAAGGGAAAACACAAAGACATACAGACAGACTTAAAGACACAAAGACAGACAGATACAAATACAAACACAAAAGCAGACAGACAGATATAAAGGCAGACAGACAAACACAAAGATACGCACAGACACAGACAGACAGACGCAAAGACAGACGGACAAACAGAAAGACAGAGAGACACTAGGAAATAAATAAAGACAGACACAAACACACACAGACAGACAGAAAGACACACAGACATATGAACAGCTCGTAGAGCTTGCAGACCTTTGTCGCCAGTGCACCTCAGTCAAACTTAGATTTTGATGGCTATATTAGAGCCTGAAACATTTCAGCGGGCAGGTCTATGGCCTGAATCCGCTCTGAATCCCAATCACTGGGATCTTCTTCAACTAGAAACTCTTTGAAGCGGCGTTCGAGCTGTTCCATGACTGATTTAGATTTAGAAATGTTCACAGTCTTGAATCTTTCGCACTTTAGCCGTGATATAGATCACGTTTCCAGCCGGGGCCACGTGGAGGCAATGCGAGGTGAAGCGATATCTTTGTGCTTTGGGCAGAGGATAGATTCTTGGCGGTTGTCCTCTACCAGTAATCCCACCAATAATTACTCACTAATCGCTTGGCCGCCCGGACCGAAGACATAATGAAAAACAGACATACAGACACAAAGAAAGACAGACAAACACAAAGACACACAGACACAAAAACACAAAGAAAGACGGAAAAAGACAGACACAAAGAAAGACAGACAAAAACAAAGACACAAAGAAAGACAAACAGACACAAAGAAAACAAGACACAAACACACAAAGAAAGACAGACACAAAGACATACACAGATACAAAGAAAGACAGACACAAATGCACAAAGACGGACAGACACAAAGTAAGACAGACATACACACAGACACAAAGAAAGACAGACAGACACCATAAAGAAAGACAGACACACAAACAAAGATAGAACGCACAAAGACACAAAGAAAGACAGACAGACACAGACACAAAGACACAAAGAAAGAAAGACAGACAGACACAAAGAAATGCAGACAGATACAAAGAAAGACAAATAGACTGACAGACACAAAGACAGAGAGACACAGATACACAAAGACATAAAGAAAAACAAACACATAGACGGACAGACAGAAAGACTTAAAGACACAAAGACAGACAGAAACAAATACAAACACAGAGACAAATACAAACACAAAGATACACAGACAGACACAAAGAAAGGCAGACATAAAGAAAAAAAGAAAGACAGACACCCAGACACAAAGACAGAGAGACACACAAAGACATACAGAAAGACAGATAGACACACAGACACACAGAGACACAGAGACAGACATAAAGACAAAATAAAAGACACACAGACACAAAGACAGAGAGACACACAGACACAAAGACATAAAGAAAGACAGATAGACAAAAAGACACACAGATACACAAAGAAAGACAGACACAAAGACATAAAGAGAGACAGACGAAAGACATAAAGACAGACACAAACAAAAGAAAGACAGACACAAACAAAAAAAGACAGACACAAACAAAAAAGACACACTCAAAGAAACAGACAGACACAAAGACATAAAGAAAGACAGACAGACACAAAGACAGACAAAAAGACAAACACAAAGACGGACAGACAGAAAGACTTAAAGACACAAAGGCAGACAGAGACAAATAGAAACCCAAAGAAAGATACAGACAAAAACCCATAAAGAAAAACAGACTGACACAAAGACACCGAGACACAAAGACACGAAGAAAGACAGACACAAAGACAGAGAGACACACAGATACAAAGAAAGACAGACACAAAGACACAAAGAAAGAGAAACACAAAGACACAACAGATACAAAGAAAGACAGACAGACACAAAAACACGAAGAAAGATGGACAGACACACACGCACAAAGAAAGACAGAGAGACACAAAGAAAGACAGTTACAGAGACACAGAGAAAGACACAGGCACGAAGAAAGACAGACAGGCACAGAGACACAATGAAATACAGACAAAAAGACATAAAGAAAGACAGACACAAAGAAAGACAGACACAAAGACACAAAAAAGACAGACAGACATAAAGAAAGACAAAAAGACAAACACAGACAGAAAGACTTCAAGACACAAAAGACAGACAGAGACAAGTACCAACACAGAGACAAATAAAAACACAAAGATACACAGACACAAAGAAAGACAGACAGACACAAAGACAGACACCCAGACACAAAGACAGAGTGACACACAGACAGAAAGAAAGACACACACAGACACAAAGACATAAAGAAAGACAGACAGACACAAAGACAGAGACACACAGACATAGACACACAGACAGAGACACACAGACACAAAGAAAGACGGACACAAAGACAGAGAGGCACACAGATACAAAGACACACAAAGAAAGACCTACAGACACAAAGAAAGACAGACACAAAGACAGAGAGACACACAGATACAAAGACAGACAGACACAAGTAGACAAAGAATGACAGACAGACACAAAGGCACAAATAAAGACAGACAGACACAAAGAAAGAAAAACTCACAGAAAGACAAACAGACACAAAGACAAAGTAAGACAGACAGACACACTGACACAAAGAAAGACAGACAGATACAAAGACAGACACAAAGACAAACACAAATACACACACTGACACAAAGAGACAGACACACACAAAGACATAAAGAAAGACAGACACACAAAGACACAAAGAAATACAGACACAAAAACATAAAGAAAGACTGACAGACACAAAGAAACACAGACACAAAGAAATACAGACACAAAACCATAAAGACAGACAGACACAAGGAAAAACAGACACAAAGACAGACAGACACAGACACAAAGAAAGACAGACATATAGAGGGGAGACACAGACACAAAGAAAGACAGACACAAATAAAGACAGATACAAAGACATAAAGAAAGACAGACACAAAGAAAAAAAGACACACACAAAGACACATAGAAAGACAGACAGACACAAAGACAGACAGGCACAGAGACACAAAGAAAGCGAGACACAGACATAAAGAAAGACGGACAAAAAGAAAAACACATAGACGGTCAGACAGTAAGACTTAAAGACACAAAGACACACAGAGACAAATACAAACACAAAGATACACAGACAGACACAAAGAAAGACAGATAGACACAAAGACAGAGACACACAGACACAAAGAAAGAAAGACAGAGACACAGAGACACAAAGAAAGAGAGACACAAAGACACAAGGAAAGACATACAGACACAAAGAAAGACAAACCCAAAGACACAATGATACAAAGAAAGACAGACAGACACTAAAACACAAAGACGGACAGACACAAAGACAGACAGACACACAGACACAAAGAAAGACAGACAGACACAAAGACAGACAGACAGACACAAAGAAAGACATACAGACACAAAGAAAGACAAACCCAAAGACACACAATGATAAAGAAAGACAGACACTAAAACACAAAGACGGACAGACACAAAGACAGACAGACACACAGACACAAAGAAAGACAGACAGACACAAAGACAGACAGACAGACACAAAGAAAGACACACTCAAAGAAAGACAGACACAAACACATTAAGAAATACAGACAGACACAAAGACACAATGAAATACGGACACAAAGAAAGACAGACACAAAGACACAAAGCAAGACAGACAGACACGAAGAAAGACAGACAGATAGACACTGAGACACAAAGAAAGAGAGACAGACACAAAGACACAAAGCAAAACAGACAGACACGAAGAAAGACAGACAGATAGACACTGAGACACAAAGAAAGAGGGTCACAAAGACATAAAGAAAGACAGACAGAGAAAATGACAAACACATAGACGGACAGACAGAAAGACTTAAAGACACAAAGACAAACAGAGACAAGTACCAACACAGAGACAAATACAAACACAAAGATACACAGACAGACACAAAGACAGAGACACACACAGACACAAAGAAAGACACACAAAGCCGCAAAGAAAGACAGACACAAAGACAGAGACACACAGACACAAAGAGAGACAGACACAAACATAACGAAAGACAGACAGACACAAAGACCCAAAGAAAGACAGACAGACAGACGAAAGAAAGACAGTCACGCAGACACAAAGACAGAGAGACGCAGACACAAAGACATAAAGAAAGACAGACAGACACAAGGACATACATACAGACACAAAGAAAGACAAACAGACACAAAGACATAAGGAAAGACAGACACAAGGTCACAAAGAATGACCGACAGACACAAAGAAAGACAGACAGACACAAAGAAAGACAGACACAAAGACAGAGAAACACACAGACACAAAGAAAGACAGACACAAAGAAAGACAACCACAAAGACACACACAGACTCAAAGGAAGACAGACACAAAGACATCAGACTGACACAAAGAAAGACAGACAGACACAAAGAAAGACAGACACAAAGACAGAGAAACACACATACAAAGAAAGACAGACACAAAGAAAGAAAATTACAAAGACACACAGATGCAAAAGACAGACAGATACAAATACACAAAGACGGACAGACACAAAGTAAGACAGACAGACACAAAGAAAGACAGAGAGACACAAAGACATAAAGAAAGACAGACACGCAAAGACACAAAGAAAGACAGACACACACAAAGACATAAAGACAGACTTAAAGAAAGAAAGACACAAAGACATCAGACAGACACAAAGACATCAGACTGACACAAAGAAAGAGAGACAGACACAAAGACATCAGACTGACACAAAGAAAGACAAACACAAAGACACACACAGATACAAAGAAAGACAGACTGACACAAAGAAAGACAGACAGACACAAAGAAAGACAATTACAAAGACACACAGATGCAAAGAAAGACAGACAGACACAAATACACAAAGAAAGACGGACAGACACAAAGTTAGACAGACAGACACACAGACACAAAGAAAGACAGACAGACACAAAGACATAAAGAAAGACAGACACGCAAATACACAAAGAAAGACAGACACACACAAAAACATAAAGAAAGACAGACACACAAAGACACAAAAATACAGACAGACACAAAGAAAGTGACAGAGACACAGAGAAAGACAGACACAAAGACACAAAGAAATACAGACACAAAGACATAAAGAAAGGCGGACAGACACAAAGAAAGACAGACAGACAGACACAAAGACAGACAAACACAAAGACATATAGAATAACAGACAGACACAAAGACAGAGAGACACAAAGACATAAAGAAGGACAGACAGACAAAAAGACAAACACAGAGACGGACAGACAAAAAGACTAAAGACACAAATACAAACACAAAGACAGGCAGAGACAGATACAAACACAAAGATACACAGACAGCCTGCCTGAGATTACTAGTCCCCCTCCTCTCCCCTACAAAAACTTATATGGGTGTCATTTACGGGGGCCCTGTGAACAGCAACATGATCATTTTAGGGGGAGGGTCTTATCTCCCCACCCTTGAGTCCATAGATATAGGAATCTCTAGATAGAGCATAACGAGAGAAAACTTGTTGCCTCCAAACGGTAGCCATGATAGTGGCATGCGCATGCGCAGAATGGCAGTAACTTAAATTATGATGGAATTTTTAATCATTTTAGAACGATGTGTGTTTTAAAAAGTACTCGTATCGAATATTTTTTCTCGAAATTATTTATTTTTCTGTAGTAATGCAATGAATGTTCTATTTTACATCGCCGGCAGCCATGATAGTGGCAGAAATAGGGTGCGTTTTTGGCAACAAAAAGCACACGATTAAGAACATTGGATGAGCAATCTAGGTATTCCTAAATCTATGCTTGAGTCGGAGTAATTTAGACACCCCTAAAAGATATTTCTGGCTGCGCTACTGTGTATACTCTTCCAAAAAAGTATTCGAGTAAAAGTCAAACTTCCTACATTGGTTTCTTTATTAAAAAATTAATTTTCATGAAATATTTAGGGTATACGTAATTAAAATATTTCATTTTCATATTTCTGTCTAGTGTTATGCATTTTTCAAAAACTAATTAACACTATTCCATCTAGCGACATCACAGTGGTGTCGTACGTAAAGTATCACTCGTAACGTCAGATACTAGTATTTTCCATTTATTTGGTCACTAGAACAGTTTCTGACATTTTGCTAACCGAATTCCACGGGCAAACACAGAAGGTCAGATATTAGTCTATTTAAGGTAACCATACGTCCTCGAAATTCGAGGACAGTCCCCAAATATAGATCTTCTTATAATTTTGTCCCCAGAAATACTTTGACTTCTTGGTGACGCGAAAAGTCCCCAAGTTTACAGATTTGTACATTTTCCCTGAAAGCTTCCGTTTAGTTTATTTTTTCAGAAAAAAGTGAGGAAATAAAAAAATAAATCAGCTAAAAGCGCCTTCTACTCAAGAGAAAGAATGAAATTCGATCTCTGAAAACGTTTGTTGTGATTGTGTGTGTAAAGTGTACACTCTCCAAAAGAAGTATTGAAGCAAGAGAGAAATTTCAATACGATATTACTATCTTATCTTATTATTATCGTATATCTTATTACTATCTTATATATATCGTATACATTGGCAACACTACGCTAATAACCGGAATAGCCAACTCGCTAGCAGGGTCATTCTGGTTGCGTGCACCGGTGCATAACCTTACCTAGGGCTCGTTCAAGAATTCAGCGGTCGGTTATGCACCGGTGCTACCGGTTGTGGTCATTTTTTGGTTAAGTGACGTCACGGTTGTCAACCGGTTTCGGTTAAGGCGCTCTACAGGCAGATTCAGATGTAACACTTACGCCCGAAATCGGGCGTAACTTTAAGACACTGGCGTAAGTCGTATTCACATGTAACATTTAAGTCCAAAGACGAGCGCGAGCGGGTCGTAGATTTAAGCCAGCTCGGGAGCTAGCTTAAATCAGTTTACGCCGGACTTAAATATGGCGCCGAGTGTTGTTTTTAACGTTGTGTAAGCTCTGTAAACAGTATTTGGACAATAAAGCTTTGCGTTTTGAATAAATATTTTATAAACGATCTAGAAAACAAGTAAGTTTTCATAACTAATAATATGTGCACACATTATTTTTCTAAAATGTATTATTTACTTCGTTAAACATGCTAAAATCGGTGTAAATTTCATTTTATACTCTTGTTTACAATTACATATTCTAATTAAAATAAAGTTCTGATACTTAATTCTGTCTAAATATGTATATGTTTTTATAAATGATTTGTACTTGTTTGTAATCTACATATTTATTTCGTAAATGTAAATAATAGACTGGGTTTTCTGGATAAAGTATTTAAATCCGGTGTACAGTGTATGACCGAAATATTTATGCAACTTATAGGGTAATCTTGAACCGATCGTAACATACTTAGCCTGCCTCCACCCCACCCCCCCAAACTTATTGAGTTTCTACGCTCCTGAATTTTTGAAAGATAAATTTTGATTATAAAAATTCTTGAAGGATTCATTCAAACACTGGATGCCTTAAATACATGCTTGGCAACTCAATATTTTAAATCCGGACAGAAATAAGTTGTGACAGGTGCATATTAACCTCGCCTGACCTCGACTATACCAAGGGTTATAGATAATCAAATTTATGCCTGTACTATGTACTTTTTCTACTATATTGAATAAATTAATAATTGCTTGGAAATTAAATTAGTGGGGGTAACTTTTTTGAATAATAATTATTTTTTAATTGAGGCTTTCGATGCATCTAGGTGATGATGTACAACTGTATCTACATAGTCAGAATTTTGTTTGAAAGTACATGGAGGTGAAATACATAATTATCTTTCTTCGCTTGCTAATGTCATTGTATTATTAATATATATATTATGTTTAAAAATGTTTTTTTTCTGATGAACATTTTTGTTTAATCAATAATTTTCTTTCTTAATGCCTAATGAGTGCCTGCACAGTGTAGCTGTAAATTTAAAACCAGCAGCATTTGTGTGTGCACTTTTTTGGCTCACAAAATAAGTTTACGAAGATTTTTTACATTTATGTGGCAACCTTAATTTAGAATCAAAATGGCGATGTGGAACAACATGTAAGTACAGAATTCCATTACTTCTTTATTAATTTTGAGTTACCAATTAATGTAGTTTTAATAATTAGGTGTCCTCAAATTCCTTAATTGGTGTGTTTATGGCTAATATTTGTTCACTTTAGTTTTCATCTAATTCTTTTGGGAATGTTGAAACTTGAGCAATTATTAGCTGTAAATTTAAAACCAGCAGCATTTGTGTGTGCACTTTTTTGGCTCACAAAAAAGGTTTATAAAGATTTTTTATATTTATGTGGGAACCTTAATTTAGAATCAAAATGGCGATGTGGAACAACATGTAAGTACAGAATTCCATTACTTATTTATTAATTTTGGGTTGCCAATTAATGTAGTTTTAATAATTAGGTGTCCTCAAATTCCTTAACACTAGAACTGTGGGATGCGTCATTTTGACCCAAAACCAGATTTGATACTGTTTTTTTCAGAAAGTTACGAACGGATTTTTTAAAAAAATCGTGACTTTTCCTAACTTTATATTATTAATCATCTGTAAAAAAATTATGTTCGTAACTTTTATCAGTTTTTTGTTTTTAATATGTATACCTGATATCGCAGAATGGGACATTTTGACCCAAAACTTCCCATGAGTCTGGAATCCGAGGTTCAAATTAAATAAATGTCATTATCATTCCTAAAATGAACAGTAATGATATAATAAATGGTATAATATCATACCATTATGTTATTTTCATTGCAACGTGAATTTTACAAGTTGGGTCAATTTGACCCATACCGTTGTTTTAGGTATACCTATCTCAAGCGACGCGGTTCTAATAAGAATTATAGCAACAATATTTTTGTACTTTTAATGTAATATTACTAGGGGCCAAGGCCCCCAGACTCGCTACGCTCGCTTTTCGTATGAGGCATTCGGCCCCTAATCAGGCTTATTTGTAAAAAAGACATAATTTCAACAGACAAAACCCGAAGATTAGATCAGATAGAATGTTACTGAGCTACACATTGCTTCGTTCTTGCATCTTTATTGGTACATAAAAATTTAAACTTCACACTACAGTAGACCCTCTCCCCCATAACACGGAAGATATTTTGTTATGGGAATCCGTGTTGTACGGGTCCTGAGCTGTACTCCACCTGGAGTGCAGACTGCTTATAATCGCTGGAAAAATTATATGCACTCCTCAGAAACACAATGATATTTAATGTTGCTATTCAAAAGTTATATTAATTAGGAGCTAAAGCGTAATAAAATCAGAACATCTGTTTCAGCTGTATTTTTAATAATGTAAAACCTATTGGACACCTTGCGAATTTGCCACCCATGGCGATTTTTCAATATTTGGCGACTTGCGTACATGTAAAGTTAATAAAAGCTATGAAACAGATAGGATAGCTTGCCACCCATGGCGACTTTTCATTATTTGGCGATTGACACATGCCTATTCTACAGCTTACGAAATATTGTAACAATAGATTAAAGCTGTTGTGAACTAATAGTATTTAAATATATGAAAAATTATGTGGCATACTTTTATGTCGCATTTTTGGGACACGTTTTTCATACAATTTTCAATAAAGGGGGGAGTGATAAAATGACATAGTCATTAATAGATGGAGAAAAGCTGCACAGAAAAATGCACAATTTCAACTGAATGAAAATTTCAAAAACTTATTCTGAGGTGTATTCAGCAGACGATAAATTACGATAAATTGCGCCAAGCATTAGAATCATCTCCTCAAAATCGCACAAAACCGTTTAATTTTTCGCCAAATTAAAAAGTTGCACATTTTAGTCTCAGAAAATTTCTAAATATTTTTCTTTTGAGTATAAAACATTTCATTCCTGCTCTGATTTCCCATGCACATGATATTTTAATTTAAAAACAGCCTTACAAATAATCTAGACAAAAAAAAATCGTTATTCTTTTATTTTTACTTCAGGAGTCTGAATCATGTAATAAACTTGCCGAATGTGGAAACCTAGATAACCTTAAACGTCGCTTTTTACACTGTGGGGTTACAATTACGAAATGGCGGAAAACAAAAATTAGCTTTTTGCGATACGTTTTTTATCGATATCTCCTAAAATAATTCGAATTTTGAAAAAATCGCTTCGAGGTGTGTCGAGAACTGTCATGGAAAATGTCCATACAAAATGTGGTAGGTCTACGATCACCCATCTGCGAGCTACGCCAGACAGGGACGTACCCAGGAAAAAATTTCGGGGAGGGTCCAAAAATTTCGGAGGGGGTGTAAACGATGAAAAAGGCAGATTTTTTCACAAAAAGACTTCATCATTATTATTTTGTTAACAAAAACTCAAATTTCGGAGGGGGGCCAGACCCCTGGGATCACCCCCTGGGTACGTCCTTGACGCGAGACACATTCAAACAAACTAACAGTTTACACATTGTTTTATTAATATAGAAGAAAGTTTTTATTTTGGCGTAAAATGGACGTAATTCTAACTCATGTTTGTAAATGTTTGTTACCATTCAAAAGTTATATTAATTAGGAGCTAAAGCGTAATAAAATCAGAACATACGTTTCAGCTGTATTTTTAATAATGTAAAACCTATTGGACACCTTGCGAATTTGCCACCCATGGCGATTTTTCATTATTTGGCGACTTATGTACATGTAGAGTTAATAAAAGCTACGGAACAGATAAAATAGCCTACCACCAATGGCGACTTTTCATTATTTGGCGATTTACACATGCTCACAACCTATATTTACTGTTCATTTAAGGTTACCGGAAAACCGTTACCCATATTTTCATTTACATAATCGTTTGCAGATTGGCGTACTTAACACCACGAATTATACCATCTTGTCGCGCTAGCAAATATCCAAAGTGTACTATAACAGCTATAATGGCATAGTTAACACCGCCAAATATTTCTACTGGTAGCAAATAATTCAGCTGGACGAGAACCGGCTTTAAAATAATCTGCATTTTAATTATTTTTCATTTTCAAGATATTAGTTATTCTGTTTTGGAAAAATGAATAATCGCTAATTGTAAACTCCTGTTGTCTAAGCGAACTTACTATTTGAAAATTGTCAACTTTGTGTAACACATTTTGAGTTACTTATTTCATATAGTTTTTATTTTGGCGTAAAATGGGTGTAATTCTAACTCATGTTTGTAAATTTCACATGTTTCTAGATACTTGGAAACGCTTTGTTGCAAAGGAATGAATGATTTTATGCCAAATCTGGCAACCATTCGGTTTATTTTTTCAGTTTTTTATTAATATCTTCTAAAATAATTCGATTTTCGAAATTTGAATCAGCTTAGCAGGTTCCTCGTAATTTTTCGAATCTGTGGGCACCTTAGTCGAAACTCAAATCCCCACGGTTTAGGAGGAGATAAGCTGACAAGCTTTGACAGCGGCGGCGACAGCGGCCTTTACTTTTTTGTAGAATAGAGAGAAACTTAATACGAATGTTAAGATTGAACTAATATCATTACCGTTGAAATACAACATTATTGTTGCATTGCAATGTGAATTCTGCAAGTTGGGTCAATTTGACCCAGCCCGCGGTGTTAGGTATATCTGAAACACCGCAGTTCTAGTGTTAATTAGTGTGTTTATCGCTAATATTTGTTCACTTTAGTTTTCATCTAATTCTTTTAGGAACGTTGAAACTTGAGCATAACTTCTAGAGATCCATGACTGCAAGGCTCCCCAAAGTGCGACGATTTTTTAGGTTGGCGAGAAGGGGGCCATTAAAATGGGAATCATCTCTTTCTTGTACCATAAAACACAGCTTTTGAATCGAAATCTATATTAAAATCGCCTACTGAAACTGTTTTACAATCTTCGCCAGGCATATTCCAACTATACTTCACCATTTTAAATATACTATTTGGAATGGGCATCCTAATCCATGAGCGTGCAGTGTTTGTCTTTTTTGTTCCATAAAACACGTACTTGGAATTGAAATCTATATTAAAATTGCCTACTAACACTATTTTACAATCTTCGCCAGGCATATTTTAACTATCTTTCTACCCCAATTTTTTCCCCCCATGTAGGGAGAAGTGTGGTAGAAAGCAGCAAAAGTTCTGGCATTTACTCCACATTTGTGTGCATGTAAATGGGCCCCAAAACCGGCGATCTGTCTTAAGCGGAGGCGTACTAATATTAGTGACATAACTATTATGCCATGGTGAGGCATTCTATGTTAGAATGTAACCACAGAAAGTAAGACAGTTATTAACACCTTCTAATTTATAATATGACATTAGCAAAATTTATCGGTAAAAATTTTGGTATAGTGAAAGGTAATAAGAAAATTATAGATGTAATAGAGTCTCAACATTTTTTTATGGAGAAAAGATTTGGTGTACTAGCGTAAACAATTTATTAATATAGAGTTCTATTTAAAGTCAGAGCCCAATTATCACAGGCAAAGGGGCAACAGCCCGGAGCCCCTCAACAAAAGGGGAGAGCAATTATTTAGATTAGAAATTAATATATACTGAAATGGTAATAGAAAAAAAAAAACTGAATTTCTCCTGTATATATATCTGTTACACATTATTGGTAGGAACATATACACTGTGTGAAATGTAAATCTCATGCATGTCAAAGGAAGCTTAAACCATGGGGAAAAAAAATAGTTTGAATAAACATGTTACCTATATTAAAAAATAATTGTATACTAGTACTTTAAGTTTACTTTTAGAATCATGAAAATATGCTACTTTCATGCTTCATTACTACTTACCACATACTTTTATGAATTTTGCCAGCTAAGAATTTAGCAGAGCAGAGCAGTGCAGAGAATATATCCAAAAGAATGTTCATGAAGTAATGTTAATTAAAAGCAGAACAGCATGAGCATTCTTTTAGCTTTAAACAGAAGCTATTACGAAACATTAGGACAAAAACTTTTTCAAATCGAGGCTTTGAAAACCTAAAATGCAGGTGTAACAGGCAAGGGGGGGGGGGAGAATTGCCTTCAAGACTTGTGATTTACAGATACAAACAGTATGTTAATCCCATAATCCTTAATAAGCTTGATACAATTCGAAAATTAAAAAAAAAAAACCTAATCCCTGAAGTCAATCTCTCAATCTTATTTCTTAAAATGAACACTGGATCCATTCTCATGCTAAAATATATTCAACAACACAGTATATCAATGTTTGTTTATTTCCTTTCCCATGTTGTTTCGTGTGACGTCACATGTAAACACGTCAATTAGCCACTCTGATTGGTCGAAATCATTCACATTCCGGAACACTCTACTGAACATCGCCTGACTGACGTCCAAAGTTAAGACCCTGACGTCATGAGATCCGCCCGTCTTAAGTGTTACATCTGAATAGGGAGATAAGCTCGGGTCGGAAGTTTGAGAAGATCCGCCCGGTCGGATCTTATATTTAAGACGTTACATCTGAATCTGCCCGCTAGTCATGTTGAGCAGACAACCGCTACATGACCGAAACGTTTTCGAACGCGGTTACTTCCAAAGCTCCGCCCAACTAAGGTTACCAACGCTCAGCCTTTTCGAACGCTCTGGTCGTGAATTCTGGAGCTCGTGAATTTCGTCCATGAATTCTGGAACAGATGAATTATTATTTTTTTTTCAAAAGGGGCAATGGCAACATAAAGTTTAATAATAAATAATAACGTGCGGTTAGGGGCAGATGGAGACTTTTCTACCCACTAGTTTCATAGGGGAAAACACGCGCCCGCGCAGGGAGAAATGCATTAGAAGATGAGTTCGTGGGGGAAAGTACTTAGACGTTTTTAAACAAGGGTCGCACTGCCTATTTATTAATCGCACGGTCTGTTCTCGTTTTTTTTTCATTGATTTTATCTTTTGGTAATTGAAATGAAAAATTGTCACGAATAAATTTATTATATATTATATATATACACTTAGAAGTTTTTAAGCATTGGTTACATGGCCAATTAATTGTGCAGTTTGTTCTCTCTTTTTTTTCTTGTCTTTCGGTAATTAAAATTAATAATTTGATTTGATTTGAGATTTTTGTTAATTGAGACCCTTAACCAGGAGGCTGTCGTCTCGATTGTTCGGAAGAGAAATTAATGATAGTTACAGATAGATTTTTTATATATTTATAAATACATATATATATGTGTCTGATCGATTGTTACTATAAAGCAATGTATTTTTTACTTATATACATGAAAATATCAGCGGCGTGACTACTGGGAGGGTTATAACCCCCCATGAGGAATTTTTTGTCATACAAAATGCATTTTCTTCACGCATACATAACCTGTTCGAATTTATCGAATGTCTAATCGAATGCATAATTTTTAGCCTTACAAGTTACATTAAATTAAAAGTTTTGAATATTTGTGATGAAATGAAGTAATCAGAAATTTTTCTCTTGAGCGATAACTTTAGTAGCTATTATGATTACATAATAGGAAGTTTTGGGGGGACCTAAAAATCGGTGGCCCAGGGCACGTGCCCCGAATGCCCCGCCGTAAATCAGTCCCTGCATGGCCATTAATTGAGCAGTTTGTTCTCTCTATTTTTTCTTGTCTTTTGGTAATTAAAATTAATAATTTGATTTGATTTTAGATTTTTTTTTAATTGAGACCCTTAACCAGGCGGCTGTCGTCTCGATTGTTCCGAAGAGAAATTAATAATAGTTACAGATGGATTTATTATATATTTATAAATACATATATATGTGTTTTAATGATTGTTACTATGAACTAATGTATTTATTACTTACATATATGAAAATATCAGTGGCGTGGCTACTGGAGGTGGTTATAACCCCCCTCCCCCATGAGTAACTTTTTGTCATACAAAATGCATTTTCTTCATGCATACACAACATATGTATACAGCACATTACGATACATGAATTGCAGTAGTCGTAACCACCCCCCCCCAGAAAATTTCTGCCTACGCCACTGGAATATGTAAATATTTTTTTACTTACTATGTAGAATAGCTTATACTTAATAATGTCTTGAGGTCACAATTATTTTAACTAACATTGCAATGGCCTCCAACTTTATTAAAAAGGATGTCAATAAATAAAAAGAAATAAATCCGATTACAAACCACTTCCTAAAAAAGTTCTTACACTTTTGTTTTTCATTTTTAAAATAATGGTTACGCTTTTCAGCGTACGTCTCTAACGAGTCTCTTAAAGTTAGTGTACCCTTCTCCTTCTGTGTCAATCGGGCCTCCTCCTTCTGTGTCAATTTGGGCAATCGGGAAGCAACGACTATCAGGGTTGAGGAAATCAGAATATTACCATAATCTTAGAGAACTTGACGCCAGAATTATTTAAACTACTGTTGTAATTGCATACATTAAGTCTTTCATGTAGCATCAACATAATTGGGTCTTTGGTACAGCTGAGACCCAACGTGTGCGTTTGGGCAGTCGGGGAGCAACGACGATCAGAGAAGGGGATCGTAATCACCGACGTTTTATTCGATAAGAAAAAGATACGATAATAAGATAAGATAGGATAGATGAATAAGATGGTTTCAACATCTGAGATGAAAGGCGTAATTCGCTCAGTACCTCGGTGTGATTTTACTTTTATTTGGAAGACTTATTTTGAGGTAGAAGGAAACTTACCTTTTTACGAACTAAAGATGGTTTATTTTTATTTATTTATTTCGTTTTATAAAACTAGAAATTATTCAATTTACTAAGCACAGACCTTCGATGTCCACGTGATCATGTGCAATAGTCCTTCTCATTCACCTGTCTCCAGCACCGGCTTGATTGTAAATAAATTGTTTAATACAACTAATCATAAGATAGAAAATATTTGTGCGTATCCTAGGACCAGTATTTTTATAGGGTGCCTATACTACTGAACCTTGTTAACGCAAACAAGGTTAGGCAACCATCTTGTTTACGCAAAAATTCAAGAGCAATAAATAGTTTTTGGAGTTTGTGCAACTTCTCTAAGATTATGGTAATATACTGAATTCCTCAACCCTGCTCGTCGTTGTTTCCCGATTGCCCAAATGCAACGATTGACACAGAAGGGGAAGGATGCACAAACTTCTTTTAAGAGACTGGTTAGAGACGTAGGTTGAAAAGCGTAACCATTATTTTAAAAATGAAAAAAATTATGAACTTTTTTTAAGAAGTCGTTTGTAATCTCATATATTTCTTTTTATTTATTGACATCCGTTTTAATGAAGTTAGTGGCCATTGCAATATTAATTAAAATAATTCTGAACTCTAGTCATTATTAAGTATAGTTATTGTATATAGTAAATTAAAAAATATTTATACATTCCAGTGGCGTAGGGAGAAATTTTTCACAGGGGGGGGGGTTACGACTACAACGATTCATGTATATGTGTATATATATATCTGTGTGTGTTCTGCGAGTGTGAAGAAAATACGTTCTGTTTGACAAAAAAATTCCTCCGCCCCGTAGCTACGCCACTGATATATTCATATATATATAAATAATAAATGCATTACTTTATGGACAATACATTACTTTATACGTGTGTAAATACATATATGCACACATATATGTGTATTTATAGATATATAATAAATATATTTGTAACAATTATTAATTTTAATTGCCCCCCCCCCACTCCAAAAGAAGAAAAAAAAACGAGAACAGACTGCTCAATTAATTGCCGATGCTTAAAAAGGTCTACGTACACACACATAATATATAATAAATTCATTTGTAAAAATTGTTCATTTCAATTACAAGCAGAAAAAAGAACGAGAACAGATCGCACGACTAATATAAATAGCCATGCAACCCTTGCTTAAAAACATGCAAGTCCTTTTCCCCATGAACCTATCTTCTAATGCATTTCTCCCTGCCGCGCGCTCGTGTTTTCCCCCATCAAACTGGAAGGTAGAAAAGTCAAGTTCTTGTATTGGGATTCCATCTGCCCCTATCCGCACGTTAAATAATAATTCGTCTGTACCGAATTGGCAAAGTGGTTTTGTTGTTTAGATGTTTTTAATGTGATTATATAGTATTTACTCTGTAACACTAGGAAAATAAAGTGAAAAATTCTGGATTTCAAACTTTTACTGTATTATGAAGAAGTGACAATTTTGTTGCATATGGATTTCAGTTAGTTTTATTCAGTTGGTTGTCATCAGGTATTGCGCGTAATTCAGAGTTCATCGTGCGAAAATGATTGCTGAAGAAGGATCGGAGAAAAGTGTGGATGCAGAGCATTCTTTTAGTGAAGAAGAATTGAAAACACTAGCCGATATTGACAGGTAAGTTCACATCTTTCACCATAAAATGTTTTAGCAAAGTACCAGGGCTGTCTGTTTTAAATCAGTGTTTTTAACATTGCTTTAAACAGCGGTTCTCAACCTTTTAACGTCGCCCCCCCCCCTCAACAAAGGCTAACTTACGGCAGCGCCCCCTCCCTCACATTTTTTAGCATGCATTCAGTTTTTTAATCTTTAACAATGGACATTTTTCCAATTTTCTACAAAATAATGTTATCAGTAAAGTTTAAATGAGCTTATTAAGCGAAAATGGATATATTTTTGAGTAAAAATGAGAATAAATAAGATGACTTTTTAAAAACATGCATCACTACTTGCTCTTTGGTTTTTCTCGCGCCCCCCCCCCCCCAAACGCGCTGCACCTCCCTTGGAGTTCGCGCCCCACAGGTTGAGAAACGCTGGTTTAAACCATTCTTTCATTCCAAACTTTTTTTTTTTTTACTACAGTGGTCGCCGCTTATTCCGGTCACATCGGGACGGATTGAAACTGACCGGAATAACCGAAATCCGAAATAAGCGGCTGTCCCAAGAGTAAAAGTGAGAAAATTTTAGGAAAAAAATGAATCAATTAAATCA
Organism: Cheiracanthium punctorium; assembly: GCA_038373885.1. Taxonomy (NCBI): domain Eukaryota; kingdom Metazoa; phylum Arthropoda; class Arachnida; order Araneae; family Cheiracanthiidae; genus Cheiracanthium; species Cheiracanthium punctorium. The sequence continues at coordinate 455,809 of JAWZYV010001055.1, read as the reverse complement.
TAAATATGAACTATATTAGTCAATAGTCTAACGTGTGCTTATATTTTTTAAAGAAGTGAACAAGTGAAAAAAATACATATGTACATTTATTTTTTAAAAAAATACTGGGAGAGAAAATTCGAAATTAAAACTATTATAGGGGCATAGCAAATTTAATCTCACTTAATGTTAAAAAGAGGTCATGCAGGGGACTATGGGGGCTAACCCCCCCCCCCCTCCGTAAAAGGGGAGTGTTAGAAGTAAAAAGCTTTAAAAATTGTCTCCAATGAATTAAAGTTTTTTATTTTTAAAAATTGTCTTCAAATTACCGTGGTCAGTGCTTATTCTGGTCACATCGGGGCGGATTGAAATTAACTGGAATAACTGAAATCCCAAATAAACAGCGGGGCCAGAGTTAATGTGAGAAAATTTAAGAAAACAACCAATAAATTAAATCAAAAAATATCGTCAAGAGTTTAACGTTTGCACATATTTATTAAAGAATAAAGAAGGGAATAATACCATAAGCGGGGGCAGGTTTAGTTGGTGACTTTCTTTTTACGCCAACATCTAACCTTGGCGACTTTGTTTTCTCGCCAAACATAATATAAACATATGTAGTTATATAAGAAAAAATAAACCCAAAACTACAATACACTTATCTAAACACCTTATTAAAACATTTGTAGACATATTTAAATGCAATTACATACAAAATGAACTTAAACGAAGAAGCAAAATATTAAAATATGTTTCTGCAGAAAAATATACAGCAAAATTTCCTTAAAATGTTAAAATCACAGTTTAAAATTAATAGAAAAACTCTCAAATAAACCAACTACCTGCCCTCCCCCCCTTACCGAGATTCATTCAATTTTGATATCTTCCAAACACACAAAATTTACACTACTAAAAACAGAATAAAATCAAAAGTCACCACAAACAACCCAAAAATCCTTATGTATTGATTCATATTAAACCTAAGTATTGTACCTGATTTCTGCAAATCCGTGTAAGTAAACCCATACATCAAATAAAATTATCCCTCTTTCTTAGAACACTAAAACTCTCCATTTTATCTCAAATTATTATTTAGCAATTCACATATAATTAAAATAACACAACATGCAATAACCTTTATATAAATACGCTATAATAGAAAGCAATAACATTAAATCTCAACCATAAACCTATACAGAAAATCATACAATAAATATTTAAATAAACAAAAGCACATACCTCAAATCTTCTATTTAAATCCTTATTTAATGGCCTTGATACAACAAAAAGCACCTAAATAAGCAGAATTTAAGCCTATCCCAGATAAGTTAAATATTCTGCCCAACAAACATTTTCAAATTTTCACCACAATTCATGTGCAACACATCTTAACATAAAACAAAGTCATTACAGTTTTAGACAACTTATGCACATTTAATATAAAAATAAAATTTAACTTCTAAAAAACCATATTAAATAACTGCACACTTTTAACTTCGCCAAGGAATCACAACAAGCAAGCATTCTCAACGTGTACGACGGTCATTTCAGGTTCATCAGACAGTTGAATTCTTTCAACCAATCACATAATTCCTTCAAACTTTATTCCCAGTTAATTTCGTTGACCAATCACATAATTTCTAATGGTATCATGAAACAACAACAAAACTGTGCAAAAGGGTTGCTAAATACCTCATCTCGATTGGCAACGCTGATAAGTGTGTCTACTTATCATAAGCTTTGGCGACGTATCTGGCTTGGCGACCTGCCTCGCTTACAGTATTCAGTGTTTTCACTAGAGTGCGAGAATCTCACATTTTTTTTCTTTTTCATGCATTAAAAAAAATACTAATGCAAGAAATTCATGCACCCTACAAATCAGTTTATCAAAAAAAAAAAAAAAAAAGTTATAAGCAGAGTATAAAAGTTGATTCTGAAGAACGCCTATAGTTTGTGAAAGAAAAAGAAGGGGGGAGGGGGGGATTCTGAGGACATGGTTGTTCTTCAACTGGGTTACTTTTATTTCATGTTACTACACCTAACTTAGACTTTGGGGTCCAGTTACATGCAATAAAAATAACTAAAAATCATAAATACCCTGATTTTGGGTGTTTACCCGAAGCAGGAATAAATAACCATTTATAAATCTTACCTACTGGGTATTTACCTAAGAGAAATCTGTAGCGAAAAATTCTCACCTATATTTTTAAAAATATAACTAAGTTTTGGGAAAGGGTGAAAATTTTTCAGCCATTTTTTTCCGTAATGAAAACTCTGGTATTATTCCCAAAGGAGTAAGTAAATAAGCAAAAAAATTATGTACATTAAAAAAAAAAAAAATTCAACTTCTTGTGTGTGTGTGTGGGGGGGGGGGGGGGGGAACCCGAAATTAAAGTCTGTTTTAGGAACATAGCAAATTTAATCTCACTTAACGTTGAAAAGAGGTGATGTGATCATTTACGTTGTTCTCCTCAAATGCTCTATAGCGTTAAGCAAATCTACTCTTGTGTCATGTAACCAGATCGGGTGCACATTGTCGTCATCATCATCAGGTGTCCCATTGATAGCGTGATTAAGAGTGATCATTAATTTTATTCAAATTCTGTTAAGTGTATTAACAATTGTTTTGATTGAATTACTGGAACACCTCCATACAAATATGAGTCATCTTTGACTGGCTTTCACTTCGTCCTAAAAGCTGATTATGCAGAAAGTTTGCTTATTCTCCCAAGATTACTTGACCGAATAAACCAGCACTAACTACCAAAGTAACTAGCGGACAACCAGTGTAATTTGGCCATTTCGTTCTGTTCCTGCTGATTTTCTCCGTAATAAGCAGCTTACTGGATAAACCACTGACCAGAATAAATGGTGACTACTGTATTTCTAAAATATATTATTACAAAAAAAAAAAGACGTTGGTTTTTAAATAAACACTTACAGCTAGTGTATGAAACACAATTTAACTCAATTACAACATCACTGAAAAGATCAGATAATTATGTATGATTCTGTAGGGATGGGGCTGGACTGGACAGTTGAAACGGCCCGGGCAATTCGACCAGATCAGGCCCCAATGTCAGTTGCGCATCTAGGATATTAGTTTAGCGGAACGGGGATGCATAAATACAGTTGAACTTTGTTATAAGGACGGCTGTCTTATAACGTTATGATATTCTATACGTTTAATCTGAAAATATAAAGTGCAGAAGCTTGTTTAAAATATTACTGCGTCTTAGATGACTTGTTCCTTTCAATGACATTAAAATAGAGTTCAACTGTATGTGGCATTGTTTGTGAAAATTTATTTAATACACAACATTTTTTGTTGAAGCTTTTTTACAAAATAATTTCAAGACAACTTTTGAAATATTTTGATTCAATGATTCAGTGACATTTCTCTACTTTCAAGAAAGTTTCACTTTGATTTTTACCTTTGGAAAGAGTATGCTATTTTGGAAGGTGATAAAAACCAGGAAGAAAATGGGAAAATAGGCAAAAATTAAATTACTCAAACCTAGCATCTGATAGTTATTAAATATCACATATAATAATGATATGTTTCTGTATATTATTGGATGCATTTTGTTATGGATTGGTTGATTGATGAATCGGTATGGATCGTGATCGGTCTTTATGAATCGATTGCTTATATGAGTTTAATTATACTATTTAATCAGAACATTTAGCTAATCAAACATAATTAAATTATTTGCACATGCTCAATTTATATTTTTATGAGTAGATACAAAGGAAGGTTAGGCATCGCAGACCTTGGCCCGCATGTGGGCTGTTGTGGCAATGTTTAACTTTTAACTTATAAATCTTAGATATTTTATATACCAGTCTTCTCTATTGAGACAGTTTAAAGTAAAATATTGATTAGAAAATTATGAAGGTAAAGCTAAAGTAAAAGTTGAATTGAGAAAAGAAATCGTGGGGATAATACCGTAAGCGGGTGCCAGTTGAGTTGGCGACTTGTTTTTTGCACCAAACAAAACAAACATACATAGACACATAAGGAACAAAATAAACCCAAAACTACAATACATTTATCTAAACACGTTAAAACATTTGTAGACATATTTCAAACACAAGTATGAACAAAATGTAAATAAACAAAGCACTATCTTGGAGCTATACATACACTAAAAAAAAATTGTGAAAAGATACAAAATACTAAAATATGTCTGCAGAGAAATATACTGCAAAAATTTTCATAAAATGTTAAAAACACTCTTTAAAAATAACAGAAAACCACTGGGTAATTCCATGTAACTATCAACCTCATCAGTATTTTACAATTTTTTTTTTTTCAAGGTTTTGGTCATTATTTAGGGAAAAAAAAATAATTAGATCTTTAGAATTTTGCATCAACAATAGTTTAGGACATATTTTGTGGCAACACCAAGCTTTCAAAATGGCTTCATGCTTTGGATAAATAAGAAGTGTATTTTAGTTTAACAGCCAAGAAGAAATTTTGAAAGGTAAATATAAGCTTTTTTCTATTCTAATTATTTGTTTACACAGAGAAATAAGTGTACTTTCACAAAATAGCATTATTAATCCTTTACATTTTTCAGAACATTTTTTTAAATAATAAAAAATGGAATTTTTACTGTAGTGTAAGCCACAGAAAAGATAAATAAGTTTTTATTGTTCTCTTTTGGTACAGATTGTCAGTTATAATTACACTTTATTTCTTATCTTATTATTAAATTCATGTAATATTACAAAAAAAGTAGACATCTCTGAATTACTTTCTGTTTTTAAAGGAATTTAAAATGTAGTGTCAGTCACATTAGTAGTGTAAGACACATGTGTAGTTAAGTCTCAAACTACAATGTGTCATAATAACATAAAAATTAGTTACATTTTAATTAAATTAGCTTGCTCAAGAAATTAAATCTAATTTTTTAATTATATATATACATTTTTTTGCCATTTTAGATGGAGAAATCTGCAGCTGAGAGGAAAAGAGAACAAAGAGAAAGAATGAAGGCTACTGGAAAATATCAAACTTTTGAGGAGAGAATCTAAAAAACAAAAACAGGGACATATTAATAAAAAAGTAAAATGTCTTTAGAACAAAAAGTGGAATTAAGAGCAAGAAAACGAAAAGAAATGAGACAGTACAGAGCAAAGAAAGCTATTGAAGCATCTACAAAAACACAGAGAACTTTGTCTTCTGATTCACCATCAAAAGCTTTTAAGAGTCCACAATCATTTGGAAAAGCTATTTCAAAAGTGAGGAAAAACTTACCAAAAAGTCCTAATAACTCAAAAGCAATAATTAAAAAGATGGCCTACCAATTTGTAATGGATAAATTGTTAAATCACCTCCTCCAAAATCTAGAGTAACTAAACTTGATGAGGAAATAAAATTACAAGTAGAAGTTTTTTTTGAAAAGGATAGTATTACTTATCAAGCACCTGGTACAAAAGACTTTGTGATTGTTAGAAATTTAGAAGACAAAAAATCATAAGTACAGAAAAGATAGTTATGTATGACTCTGGGAGAAGCATATGAAATTTTTAAAACTGAAAACTCTTTCAAGATTAGCCGTTCAAAGTTTTGTGAATATCGGCCTGAACACATCTGCTTAAGACACAAAACGCCACCAAATGTATGTTATGCATATACCACGAAAATTTAAGACTTTTACTAGAAGGAGTGAGGTTTCTCCCAAATCATACATCTGATTTAGTGAAAAAGATCATATGTGAAAAAAAAAAGGGAAAACTGCTATTATCACACTTGTACTCACTGTGGAAACTTGAAAAATCTTGATGGTCTCATTGATAATTTAAGCATAGATCTAGAAGAAGACATCAAGTTTTTCCAATGCATGGAAGACAAAACAAATGCTATCACAAAGCAAAAAATCTCTATGACATGTAATGAGGCAATTGAAAAATTGAAAGAAAAACTCCCTCACTTTTTAGAACATGTTTATATCAAACAACAACAAGAACTGTTTCTTGAGACATTGAAAGAACATATGCAGCCCAATGCACTGTTATTGCATTTCGATTTCAGTAAGAACCAGGGTTGGAAAAAACCCCGGTTTATTTGAAAACCCCCCAAAAAACCAGGTTTTTTTGTTTTTTAAAAAACCTTTTATAATTACCTGTTACATACTTATAAATAAAATTATTTGTAAAATGTTCAAATAACAATCAGCATTCCTTCTGAAAGCAATTATAACAAAGTAAATAAACAATTGTTGCTCTTATAATGTGGACATTGAAATCATTCAATTTTAATATTTTATTCAGAGATGCTATTTCTTATATTTAGTCTATAATATAATACAGTATTAATTGTTTACTACATTTTACATGGAATCTTGCACTTAGATTCATCAGTAATAATGGTGATAAGTTGTTCAAAATGATATTTTTAAGGTTAAAAAATAAGATGTTAAAACACGAAACCTCTATTTTAGAAACAAATTAAAGATGCAGCCTTTAATTTGAGTTTAATTAATAATTTTTAATAATGATAAAACATTAAGGTATCTATTAGATTGATATAAAAACTTATTGTTGATACTTATAAGGATAATTTTAAAAGATATCGGAACATATTCTATCTGTAGTATTCAGAATTTTAAATTATGCTTTTAAAAAAATCAATTGTTTTTTTTTGAGAAAAGAAAAAGCATTTGGTTTAAACCATGCAAACCCTGGTAAGAACTACAGTTTCTTTTCACAAGATGAAATTTAATCTGCACATTGGATTTCAACCTCTTGTACCATATACACAGCTATGGCTTACTTTACTTCTAATCATACTCTTAAATGTGTACCAATTGTTTTGGTATCTGATTACTTGCATCATGATAAATATGCAGTTACCATATTCAACGATGCAATTTTAAAACAACTTAAAGATGACTTTCCACAACTTATAATAGAAAAATTAATTTTTCAGTCAGATGGGGCAGCTCAACATTTTAAACAAAAGTAGTCTTATTTGTTTAGCAATGCTGCAACCGAGACATGTAGAATGGCATTTTGCAGCTTCAGGACATGGCAAAGGGCTGGTTGATGGTGCTGATGGCATTGTTAAACGTAGGGTACGAGAAGCAACATTAGCAAGGAACAGGGACGTGCCAATGTCTTGGAAAGTGGAGGGGCGAACGCAGATTTTTTCCCGACATCGGGAGGGGGGGGGGCAGTCATTTCACCAGCCCCTCATCCACCAGCAAATGTTTTTAAAATAAAAGGTGTCAACCTTGGTACCAGGAAAATTTTTGTTTGTACTTCTATAGCTCAATTACAATAATTTTTCTTCAGGGATGGGCAGCTATTTTGCCCCCTCCCCCCCTACCAATCTTCAATCTTTTTTAACCTCGTGTACATCCTCTCAAAAAAGTATTCGAGTGTAAGCCAAATTTCCTGTATCAGTTTCATGTAAACTAATTCATTTACCGATATTTTTTTTTTTTTTTGTAATCTCACTAGTTTGCTTAAAAAACAGTTTTCTTCGCATGGAAGGGGATGAGTGGTGGCAGCTGTTTCGCCTCCCCCCCCCCCTTCAGTTTGAGCTAGTAAAATTTTCGTTTATGCCTTATTAGTTTGTTTAAATAGCCGTTTTCTTGAGGGGAAGGGCTGGAAAAATAGCTTTCTCCCATCCTGAAGAAGAAAACTATGGTAAGCAAACTATTGGGGGGGGGGGCGAATTATATAGTTCGCCCCTTCTCCTCATTTACCGAGGGGACGATAAACCCCCCTGCCCCCCCTGTTGGCACGTGCCTGGCAAGGAAAATATACCCAGTCAATGCTGAAGAGTTTTTCCAGTCAGCAAAAAGTATTTGCAAAAATGTAACTGTGTTACATATTGCTGGTTTTGCAGTAGAGAAAGAAAAAAATCATCTGGATAAGTTATGCTCTCCATTAGGGAATGAAAATTTTCTAATTCCTAATACAAGAAAACTACACTGTTTTGTAGATTATGAATCAACAGTTGCCAATGTGTCATTTAAACCTAGCCAGTGCAGTAAGTCACGCATGGAATTACCGCACTATAATAAACCGACTACCTTCTCCCCACCCACATGATTTTTGCAATTTATTACCTTCAAAACACACAAAATTTACAGTATTAGTCAGACTAGAATGAAATCTGATCACAAACAACTCAAAAACCCACACATATTTATTCATATTAAACCTACAAATTGAACAGGAATTTCGTAAATCAGGAGCAAACCCATAAAACGATTAAAATTAGCCATCCTTCTTAGAACCTTATAACTTTTTATTTTTTATCCCAATTCACAAAAATAACACAACATACTAAAAACCTTACGTAATTATGAAAACATAGACCATAAATATTATCAACTATACACTGGTGTACTGTAAAGCCAGGAAAAAACATTTAAATAAATAAAAGCACCACATACCTCAAATTTTATTCATTAACAACATGCGTTTATCACAAAATAAATCCATCACAAGCATTCAAATAAGCATAATAACTGTAGCTCAACACACACTCGATACATATTCTTCACAACTCGCAACAAAAATTTTCAAATTTTTGTCGAAATTCACTTGATAAAGAATTAAGAAACAACTCATTGTAAAATGAACCGATTTCATTACAGTTCAACACAAATTATCTACATTTAATTTAAAGCCAAGCAGAAGTTTCACTTCTCAAAAATAATCAATATAAAAACTTCATCAGCACATGCAGACGACATGATCTCTATTCGTGGCGAATTCAAGTTCAGTTAGTTTGCCAGTTAAATTCCTTGAAATTCGTTCAACCAATCACATAATTCCTTTGAACAGCATAATTTTTCATGACATGCTGAAGCAACACAACTCCGCAGAAGGCAGGGTTCCCATTAGAAAAAAAAATTGGGGGAGATTTCTCACCCATCCAAAAATTTTGAGTGAGATTTCTGAAAGTTAAGTGAGAACATAAATATTGTTTACCATCATTTTATTTATTTATAGTACAATTTCAATAACACCGATTTTTCCTTCATTAAAAAATTTTAGAGCTTGATCATATGGAAAACTTTCTAAATTGATATTTCCATCAGCTATTCTAATAAGATTGCTTAAATTTGCACTTGTGCACTGAAATTTGCACTTGAATTGTTAATGGATATTCAAAGTTAATGAGTATTCAAATTTATTCAAAGAATCACATCCAGTTTAACTAAGCAAAAGAATTATTAACTATAATATTTTATCTAGTATAATAAAATTATATAAAATAACTTAATATTTATATAATATATTTATATAAATATTAAATTATATTATACTACAAAGTTGGTAAGATACAAATATGTGTGACAAAGTTAAAACAGATATAGTTAAGTTCAAATTCTTACTACAGTAAAATCTAAATTATCCTGCATTTAACCAAAAGATTTCAGCTTCCCTCCTTTTTTCTTTTTTTTTTTTCTCTTTCTTCTTAAAAGATTGACTAACTCTTACTGTGAACCGCAACTAAGAACGGAAAGGGGGGGGGGTGCAAATTTCAAACTGCCAGAGGTTATCAATAATTCCATGAATCGTGGTGGTATATAAAAAAACAAACAGATGAAATGCTCTCAAAACTCATACATAATGGACACACATACAAAAACATAACATTTTACAGCTGGCAAGCAGGAGACAAATAAACACATCAGCTCAGCACGGATAGCATTAATTAATATTCCCCCTCTGCATTCCGATGATTTAACTGTGTTATCTCTGAACAAAAACTCAAGAAAGGAAGGGGGGGGACGCTTCATTGCGGCCGCAGCACACTCGTTATCCGACAGTAGTAGAGTAAAAACAAATTTTTGTATTTGTAAACTGGCGTTTTTAAACTTTCAAACAGCGTGCGAGAATACCTCGCGCTGTAATATTTTTTGCGTGAGATTTAAGAAATTTATGCGAGATTCTCGCGGTCTCGCACTCTAGCAGGAACCCTGGCAGAAGGGTTGCCGAATAGCCCTAATCTTGATTGGCAACGCTGCCATGCCTGTTTACTACATATGGTAAGCTTTGGCGATGCATTTTGCTTGGCAACCGATACCCACTTAGGGTATTGTTCCCAAAATCGTGTAATAACTTTATTTAATTGCCTACTATTTAGAGTACATCCATTCAAATTTCACCATAATAGCTAAATAAAAAAGTAAACTATAATCGCATTTAAAAATAGCTAATGAACACTATGAAGAAATTGATCCAAACATTGTGAATCGAATTCAGAATTTTAATCTTCAAGCAAAAGACCTTATAAAACTTAAAAACAGTCCAATTGCCTAGGACATAATACAAAGTAATTCAGCTACCATAGCACATGCATGCTATATAATAGTGTGAACTTCTAACAAAATCAAGATTTAAAACTTCATTATACTCAAAAGTAAAGATGAAAATTGAATGTGAGCTATTCTGCCATGTCATCTTGTAGCATATTTATTACACTCAAAGCACAGAGGAGAATATTTAAATTAGAAGGAAAAAGAAAAAAATTCTTTATGATAAAAAATTTATTAAAATTTTAGAATATTCATTCAAATATCTTTTTTTAATGAAATTTGTAACCTTTAACTTAGTATCAAGAGTGCAAAAATATTTATGCACCTACATATTATTTTAATAAAGCTTTAAAAAGTCAGCTATAGAGATGCAAAGGATATCCGACAAACACTGCATCCGGCCAATATGCCAGATAATTGGCAGTATCTGGATATTACAAATATTCGCCAGTACATTCGGCCTAAAATTATATACAGAGAAATAACATAAATAAACATAATGAATAAATTTAAAAACTGCAACTATAAAAAGTGTGAAAAAACTAAGTTTTGTGAAAATATTTTATTTTCAATACTTTTTAGTATGTATTTTTATCATGTATAGAAAAAGGGAAAAAAATTAAGTACTTCTATCTTTGTTTAAGATTGGAGTAAATTCAATCCTTGTAAGAATTTGGTTACCTTTTTTTCCTACCATAAATTGATCCTGCTTATGAAAATAGTGTACTTGCTGTGGTACTGCTGACTGCTGAGAAAATGCCCCCCCCCCCCATGAAATTTTGATAAAGTAAGGATATTTGTTACATTGATTTTCTAACAGTTGAATGAAGATATCTTTCTTTTAAGAACAGACCTTTTAAGATATTTATCTAATTCTTGAGGGAGAACATCCATGACAATCTTATTTGTATGACTTTAATTGCAGTAAAACCAGTACTAAATTCATGGAAACAATCCCAAAAGGATTTCTGATTTTTGAATTAAATCATTTGAAACTAATGAGAAAATTTAAAGAAAAAGGTAAATAGCTCAATAATCTAAGAAAACTAGTAAAAATAAAACAAAAAAGAAGAAAACATACTGCTGCCGGATATCAGGCTGAAAGGCCGGATATTTGGTATCCAGCCAAACTGATATCCTTTGCATCACTAGTCAACTATTCTTTTTTCATGTTTGCAACAAAAATATTTATGCTTTTTCCTATAGTAGATGTAGCACATCCCTATTTTCGCCAGGACTGTTTTTTTCCAGGTTTTTCCTACTAGTGGCAGAAACGTGCGAAACTTGCATACGTTTTTTCTTTCTTTCTAATGGCCGAGTCAGCGGCCTACTGGAGGCTTGACCACTATGAGAGCCGCAGATGATGGTCAAGGGGTTGCCTATTACACAGACCAACATTGTCCCCTATGAGTGATCTCCTAACTTTGAACCTGTACCATATAAGAGACCTAGCACGTGAAATCGACACCCCTAGAGGTATTGTTTTTATGTGAAGGATATTGGAACCACGAATAGATTTTATGTGCGCCAGCTCCCATTAGCGTACATGGACCCATAGCAGCCCAAATGAGAGAGGTTTTCACCTTCTCAAACACTGGCCAAGCTGGTGCTGCTTCACTTTTCGCGTTCTTAAGGGAACGGAGCTTAGCAAACAGGCGCTTGCGGGACAAAAACTTGCATGTACTTTTAATTACTTTGATTTGAAGAGTAAATCACGCAAAACTTGTTATTTGCCATGTTAAATAAAATTTTATTTTTTGCAATTGATACCATTCATTCATTCATTTTACTAATATGATGAATGCTACATTATGCTTCAACTAAAGTTAAATTAAGGCATACAACTCCCACTTCTCCCCGAAAAAAAAAAAAAAAATTGTAAATTAAAAGTTACTGCTTATTATTTTATTTTTCTCACTTCAATATGGGTGTGCTATTGGTTTTTTTTTTTTTTTTTAAGCACATTTTCTTATTATGACAATTGTTTTTAAGGCATTATGGGTCTGGTCTGGTATTACCTAAGTCTTTATAAAAGTCTATAAATAGTGATGTTTAAAGTTTCAATACTCTGTTGAAGGGAGGTGCAGATCGTCTAGTCAGCCCAATGTTCACTGGCACCGAGCTCAATCTTTCATTACATCTACAAGCTTGTTGCAATTTTAACAATTATAAAGATAGTTCAGATATGGAAACAATTATTCAGCATACAATATAGTTTGCACATGCTGCGCTGCAACCTTGAGAGACGCTGTTGTGTCTAGGCCATCTAGAGCACCGGCCCATCGTTGACCGGCCGATGGTCCAGTGTAAGGAGCTACACACTGGTAGTGAGCTTCTGTTCTGTGAGCAAGTCAAGAGGTTCAGAATATTTTGGCATGATAAGAGAGTTGTAAATATTATAGAGGTCACTATAAAGGAGTATTTGTTGCCCAGCCACCCCTCCCCAAACTAAAATTCTGGATGTGCCACTGGATACGATCATTAACTAGTGTTGACTCGAGATCAATTTGACAGGGTGCAGTGCTCGGCGGTCCTTTTTCTTTTCTTTCTGTGCCCTCCTGCTTTTACATTTTTATTATTATTAGTCAACAATCACCACTTTTTATTTCCTACATACAATTTGCTGATCATCATGAAAATACATTAATTAAAACGGCCTCTTCACAGAAATATGATTGAGTACAATAACCACATCATAAAAATAGGTTTGATTGAAAATGGCCCTTTCACAAAAAGAGTCTATGAAATTGGATCTTTCCCACAAATGTAATTTATTAAAATGCCTTTTTCATATAGTCTATTCTTTTAGATAAAAATACTGTTACTGCCTTTTTCATTGTCTTTGTTTTCATTTGTGCGAGCCACGTAACCCGAAAAGTGGCCCCTCTAGCATGTTTTGTTTTTGCTGACTTGAGTGAGAAGCCCTATCGGCAGAACTACGTGGGCATTTCACTTAGGAGTTGGAGGAAGAAAATACGGTTGGGAAATGCAAAATTTTCTAGTTATCTAAAAATTCCTGATTCTATCTGTCAATCCTCAAATATCGGTAGCTACGTTTGATAAATATGTAGTTGCGAATTATCAAACAATCATTATTCCAGAGTTTGTCATCAGCTGTATATAGTTATTAGTCTTCTCGATGTTTTTAATTGTTTTGCACACTAGTAAGCTCTTTCTTATTTCTCTTGAATGATTTGCTCTTTTTAATTGGCTTACTTAGTACATATTATTCTTAAGGTATAACAGTTATTTACTAACCATATATAATTATGGATGATAATGAGAATATACCTTAGCAACACTACGTTTTGTGATTCAGAAATTCTGCAGGATTTGTTTGTTTTGTTAAGTATATCAAAAAATGTATTTTCAATACCAAATACTTTGATTCAAACACAATAAGATACAAAATACTTTCTGAAATAAAAAAGTACAAAATGCATGCATTTTAAAAATAGACATAAAATAATGTAAAAGTTTTTTAAAGGATTTAAATTAAGAAGAAGCTAAATTTCCCCCAGAAAATCCCAGTTTATTTTATTTAAACACATTTTAACGAGAATAATAAAAAGAATCTTAATAGTTGTGTTAAAGAAAATCCACCATTTGTTTTTTAAAAGTGATACCCTCTCAAAATTTTACCTGTATAGCAATGAGATCCTAAACAGACCATTTCTGAGAAATTGCATTTAATACTCAGAAAGCAATGAAAGCAATATAATTTCAACATGTGAACAACGAATACTAATTTTTCTCAATCGTTTATAAAAACCAGAACTTATGATAGGATTTTCCATTTACTGCTACATTGTATACAATGTGTCTCAAAAAAGTTTAAACAAACTGTAATTTTTTAATTGATAGTATAAATTGTTAAAGTGATGGAAATTTGGTATAATTTAAGAATATGTCGATAGAACCAGACTTTGAAACAATTATGCAGATGTGTAATTGATGATGATTACGATTATCTTCTTTTTCATGTAGAGACTACGATTGGATTGCAGTAATCCCAAATATTAATTTTGTTCATTATGATTAGATTACGGTAATCCAAAATATTAATTTTGTCGATAAGGATTAGATTACAGTAATCAAACCACTAAAAGTTTTCGATTATGTTTACTCATCATGAGATAATGATTAAACTACTTCTGCAAAGTACATTTTATGAACATTCATAGCTCTTTAATTGTGCAATTTTTACGCAGAAGAGAGAACTGATTATTAGTGGGCAAATAACTCTGTCAGGAAAGGTAATAAACAAGAATACACCAAATAGGAGAAAATACAATGTCGATTTCAAATTCCTAGAATGCTTCACTTTTTGTCCAAATAAACTTTAATGTACTATAAAACATATTTTAAATATCGAACATTAGGTTCGGTTTTACTGTAAAGAGAACCTAGGAGGTCAGTTTTTAAAAAAAGTGTTTTGGAGTTTCTTTTTAATGCATCCCAATTTCTATTTAAGCATGACCTTGTCCATTTTAGCTTGACACTAGTAGCAAACGGAAGGGGGAGGGATTGTTTTAACTCATCTTTGAATACATATTTTACCTGTTTAAGCAATGACCTGCAATAATACAACAGCTGTGATTTTCTCCTTTCTGTCTTTGCTTCCCCTCCCACTAATCTCAGAATGCCTTGTTGGCAACCCTCTCCAAAGTGATTAATTTCTACCAGCCATGGTGGCTGGTAGGGCTTATTTTTTACCAGCCATTTAGACCAATCTACCAGCCAAATTTGTAATAAAGATAGAAGCATTAAATTTATTTCATTCCTAGAGAAGGGTTGCTCATTGAAAGGTTACTACATGCTACTGCTTAATTGGCTACAGCTTCTTTCGCCAAGTGGGGAGAATTTCTGGTGGTCATCCGGTCTCCCACCCCCCACAGTGAAAGCCAATAAAAGGGCACACCTGCTCCGCTCGCCCCGCACGCTCATTCTTCATTGTGCTAGAAATTTCCTGTATCCGCGATAAGGCGCCAATTACGGCTACCTGATTTTACCCCAAAGGGAAACCAGTCACCGAATTTCCCCAGTGGACTCGACCAAATTCACGTGACCGACTGTTAAGTTAATGTGGCAGGACTATATCAGGCACTGTGAAAAGATAAAAAATACCAACGTGGTTGAAGGGAAGAGGGGCTCGGTTGCAATTGAAACCCTCATTTGTCATATCCAAGTGACCCCACAATCGCGCTGCCCCTCCCCCCCCCCCTCTGCCTCCATGTCCAGTGCAGACAAAAGCGTTGACAGAAGGGGAGAACAACCAGTTCCTGAAAGGAGGAAGCTAATTTTCTGGGAAATCGGATTTCAGGGTGTGTAGGTGAGTAAAAAAGTCAGCACTAGAGCTCGTAGAGGTTGGGTGTCGACGAGGAAGGAAAACTCGGTCTTTTGAGCGTCACTCGCCATTATGGTGAGTGGACCTAAACTTTTACCAGCCAGTAAGGATTTTTTAATCGCCATTTGGTGAGTGGCAAGCGACATTCGCGAGGGTTGCTTGTTGGTCCAGAGAGGACTGATGAGAGGTAGCAACGCTGTCCACAGAAAGGATGACTTTTGGCTTTATGTTTTTGTAACTATGTGAATGAAGATGTTAAACCAGGCTTCAAGATTCTTTCAACATTCTGTATCGACTGTCAAAAGCAGGAGCACCGAGGAATTTAACTTCACACACAGTTTAACGAATTTTTCTGTTATTTTTGTTTGATGTAAAATCTAAAACTGAGTAAATGTAATCCTGTCGTTGTTTCAAGCGATTGCGATTATGAAATGCTTAGATTACGACTATTCTATGATTATTTAGAAGATTAAATTTCTAGATTACGATTACATGGGATTTAAGTTATCAGGTTACGATTATATTAGATTATTTGTAAAACAAAATTTCTAGATTATGATTACACAAAGTATGAATGGAACTGTGTTGCGATCATTTTTCAAAAAGTTACAAAAAAATAAAAAGTAAAAAATACAATAATTTTTGTGTATTATGGCAAGCCTGCACGAGGGGCATCTGCCTAAGGGTGAGGTGCCTGGGGCAGAGAACTTTTTAAGAGGTTCTAACACGTATTCAATTACATCTGGAGAAAACTGCCCAAAACTCCAGACCGTTAAATTGACAGCTGTGCGATAGACCCAAACCCGGGACCTTCAGACATCTACCATGTTGAGTGTCTTATTAACTTGTCTATGGTGGGGCCACTTATGAAAGGATTTTCTATTCACAGATATAGTGTATAAAATGAATCCCCAAAAAATTAAAACACGCTAATTTTTTAATTGATAATATACAAACTGTAAAAGTGATGAAAATGAGATATGATTTAATAATATGTAGATGGAGCTGTCTTACAAGTATTTTTCGAAAAGTTACAATAAATAAATAAAAATGTAATATTTATGCCATTTCACAAGTAAGATCCCATGTGAAAAACTACACTAATGCACAATTTTGTCTGTAACTACTGAAGAGATTTCAATAGCTTTTAAAACCGATTTTGGCAATACTAGTTTAAAAAAATATAAATTGATAGCTCAGAAAAAAATATAAAAAATTTAGAATTTAAAAGACAAGAAAAATGTAGTATGTTTTTTTTAAATACTATTACTTTAAATATTCCTTATTACTTTTTACAAAAAGATTGACTGTTATTTGTTGTTGGCATTTTGATTTACAATATAGATCAGCTGATTTTTATAAACACATCTTCATAGTGCACGTCTTTGAAAAATTGCACTTGAGTCCTTGTCCCCCAACTAAAGAGAGTTTTTTTACTACTTCACATACACTTATTTCTTCTGTACACTTCTTCTTAGAAGTTTAAAAAAATTTCTTTACAAAAAATTAAATGGTTTCTTGTGTACAATGGACAAACTGTATACAATGTATCTGCAAATGGAAAATCCTATGATAAGTAATCCCTCATTTCAGGCTTTTACCGGAAGGTGTTGGTAACTCATAAGTTTTTCCTCAAGGGCTTGGTAAAAGCCTGAAATGGAATCATATTAAAGCGCACTTCAGACTTTTACCAAGTCACTTTCATAAGGGCTAGGATTCACCAGACTTAGGGCTTTTACTGAAGAAAATAATCAAATTTTCTAAGTTACATTGCATTCCAGTTTTTTAATTCTCAGCCACCCCTGAAAAAAATTCCTAGCTATGCTACTGAATTGGTCACTGTATTCTTTGTCCTTGACATGTGTCATTGAGGGATAGGTAGTATATCCATTATAACACAAACAACTTTTAGGGACTTGAAGGTCATAACAGCTAACAAGGGTGATTTTGATGACCTTTAGGATTTATTTACCTCTGACATCCAGTTTCAAAAGGAAAAGGGATTATTTTTCTGTGAACCTAGATTACCTCATCTTGAATATGGGTCGACTCTTACAGTTGAGGTATTTCAATTGAATACTTTTAGATAATGTTAAATGCAAGTCATAAAAAGAATTTACCAAATAAAAATGATGTATTTCAAATATAGTTATGTAATTTGAACAACTAAGTATTATAAATGATACAACAAAGTTTTAAATGCAAAACATAAATATATAAGCTCAAGCCCCTTCCCCTTGCTATGTGCCTGCAGTCAATAGATAAATGGTTAAAAGGGTTACATGTTATCACTAGTCTGATTTTAAAAATTGGAAAAATTAAATTTAATCTTCTTTTCTATTTTTTTTTTTGTCTGATAAACTTCATGATTTAAATCTAAATCTCTGACTAGACATCGTTATTCTTGGCATATAGTTCCATTGTTTAAATAACATTGTTCTTTTTTGAAAAAATATATAAACAACAATTAACCTATTTTGGGATTCTCCCCACAAAGTGATTATTATGACACAATTTGAAAATTAATTGTTTGGTTAAAGGTATTTTGACATATTTAATCATGTACATTCTAATTTGTTTTTCTACTTATCCTACTGTAAATAAATTTTTGTCTGAGTAATGTCTTATTTTCTTTCAGCACATTGTATGGATTTTTGAAATTAAATTTGCCTGAAAATACCAAGAAAAAAGCTTTAATCATAAAAGTGAGTTTCTTATTTTAAACATGTTTGTGAAAGGCTTTCATGTATGGATGAGTACATTCTGTACCAGGGTTGGAAAAATCTATTGCTTGACATGCCCAGGGCATATAAAAATTGCAATTGGGCATGTATTTTCTTACACTGCATCCTGACAGGGAATGTAAAATATTCATTTCACCTTCAACTAGTTAAGAAGTCTAAAAATCAGAAATGAAAGTTTTCAGTCTTTTTTAACATCATTCAGGCTCTTTTCAATATCTATGCAAAAATGCAGTGAAAGATTAACTATAAAGATTTTTGTTGTTGTTTCTTATTGAAATAATTGGTTGATAAATTGATTTTAAAGAATAATAAAACTAAATTTTTTAGCACCATACATGCATTAGATATTGCTGTTCATTATTTGTGGGCATTGTTGCTACATATATACAGTCAAATACTTACATAGCTTCGTTTAAGGCTTAGCACAAAGTCTTTGTTAAATAATGAATAACATTAACAGACAATAAATGACATGATGAATAACAGTAACAGTAGGTAATGTATTAATTATGTAGTGGTTTAATTTCTATATCATACAAAATGTTCAGTCTTTTTTGGTGATTTGTACTTTCATGCCTGAAAAATAGGCAAAAGTTGTACTCTGTACTGAAATTTTTTTTTCTGTAAGTCAAAAGAGCAATATACAGGGTGTCCCAAAAGGTGGTAACGGGCTTTAATCAGGGTTGCAAAAAAGCCATGTCGCTGGCTTTTATTGGTTTTAACCGGCTTTTTCTTGGTCAAAATTGGCTTTTAGTGGACAAAATTGCTTTTTCCACAAAGAAGTATTTTATAGTTAAGTTGTATATTTTAAGTGTTTTTTTAAAACTAATTTTAAAGTAATTTTATTAAATTAGAATTTAATTTTAAGAAGTTTATTGATTTTTTTCTTTCTCATATTTAAAATCGTACAAAAAGTCATATATTTAGTAGAAAACACTATGTACCACTGTTAAAAACTTTATTAGGAATAACAAGTTTTCATACACAACCCGTTTGAATACCATAAAGCTTTTCAAAATTTTACTTTAACATGTTTTAATTTGTTTGTCTTTTCTTTTCTGATTTGTGATGATATGTTATCGTTTAATTAATAATAATATTTAAAATAGGCATTAGTAGTTTAGAGCTAAATATTGTAGTATACAAATTTTCAAAACCTCATCTTGGTGTCCAATTTAATGCAATAAAAGTGTGCATATGTATATATTCTCAATGTATACATATATAAACATTAAGGTGGCCCTTAAAAGACACTTTTTATATATTTTTATTTTTTATCCATATTACCCTCTAAAATTTTTCATTTTGCATAAAAAAATTCATTAGGAAAAATTTCAGTAAAAATTTTTTTTTAATTTAGAGGTGGCTCAAGTGGTTCGAAGGATAACGTTTTCAAGTAATTAAAGACAAAAACAACAACCTCCCATCTCCTTTTTCAAATTTCTTAATTTTTATCATGTTTACCTTCTAAAATTGTTGATTATGATAAGACAAAGTAGGAAAAATTTCAACAAAATTATTTTAAATGGCTTAAGACCCATAGGTAGCTAAAGACCCCCGAAGTTTAATGTTTGTAATAAGTTACTAGCAGAAACGACAAGAAAAACATCCAGGACTTTAGCAATATTTTTTTTTTTTTTTGCGAATTCTTTGATAGCAAAACTTAAACTTTTTTTGTGTAAGGTGTGGTACTGTTGGAGTGATTACTAAAATAACAAGAATCTGATCATGCTCTTCCATGAAATGGCCTGGACCTATCACAGTTTGCTTTCGGTTATCCAGATAAGCTCATCTATGCTTCTCAACAACTTGCATTAAGAACTGCAGTTTTGGCTAATTTTTGGTTAATAATCTGCTGTACTCTTGAATTGAATAAGAGCAGCAGTGCTTTCAGCATTATCGTTTGTAACTGTCATTGCTATCTCAATTTTGAAAGCTTGATGGAAATAATGTCGATTTTCCCATGTAATTGGATCAACTTGAAGAAATCCATCTGGAAGTTTCATCTTTTCAAGCAGTGTAAGTGATCATTTCATCCCAAAATAAGAAAAACTTTTCTCCCGAAAAATTTTGGGATCAGTATTGATGCGTTTTGAAGGATTCTGGGGTCCCTTTACTGTTTGCATAGCTTTAACCATAAGCCGCTTTAAAAAAAATAGGCACATCATTGTTAAAAAAAAGCTAATGCTATAAATTCTTCCTATAAATGCCAGAGATTGCTTTGCCAGCTTTTGCAATGAAGCTTTGGTAATGGTGAAATGTGTTGCTGAACCCTTGGTAGCCCTCAGCCAGTGACGTAGCAAGGCGGGGGCGGGGGGTGGTCTGCCCCGGGTGTCACCCTCAAAGGTGTGACACCCGATGGCTTGTACAGCAAAAATTTCAAAAATATCGCATGTATGGGGGTGACACCACTTATATCTGCCCCGGGTGTCACCCACTGTAGCTACGCTACTGCCCTCAGTAGCTGAAAATAATTATGAGGTGCGTTAGATGCTACATGAGGCCTTAGCGTATACTCGAACAACAAATATGCATATGTCACATAATCTCATTTTTTCTTTCATAGTGAACTTAAAGCTTTGCTGGTGATTATTCTGTAAGCACTCATAAGAAAACTTTAGTATAACATCCTTGACATCATGTATAAAGCCTGTAACTGTTTCATCATCAGTTCCAATCTGGAATTTTACACAATCAATAAACTCCCAAGAGGTTCGAAATTGTTTAAAAAGTAAAACTTCAGGTGCAGATGATGGTCCCATGCATACATAATGGGTCGTTTTCAACTTTTTTTAAAAATCGAAATCACCTGTGGTGGGAAAAGTTGTGTATTGGCATCAAATATCTGGAATTTTTTTTTAAAATTAAAATATACTAAGACCACCCGCCAGGCCCAGGAAGTTTCATCAAATATGTAAAATTCAATGTTTTTCATTTATTTTTTAATTTTTTGTGTATCAAATTTTTTAACCGCCTGTAGTGGAAATAGTTGAATTGTAAAACCTCTTTGTTTGTGAAAAGAAAAAAAAATTATATCATATCATTTAAAGCCCCTGCCAGGTTTTTGAAATTTAATATTTTTTAATAAAGCAGCTCTTTCTGCACCATTTTCTCTATTTAATTTTGTTCTGTTTAGTTTAGTTTATATTACTGATCGATATTACAGTAACAGGGCTCTCCCCAGGCCTTTAAAGAAAGGCACACCGCCCAGGTTAAAAAATGAGATCCCTCATGATAATTTAGTTAGCTTCCTATTGACACCAGGCAACGTCAAACGGAAATTCCTATTTTACTTGCCCATTTGCTCTGGATGCGCAAACTGAGTATTGAATCGTTGAAAACTAAACTCTAAACTGCTGTTTCGTTAAGATCGTAGTTGGACTGTAATGTAAAAGTAACAATAAATAAATAAATAATAATGATAATGAAGACAGACTCTATATGGTTATCGATAAATGTAATAAAATAGACAGTCAAAGGAAGAAAGTTCTCCTTGACTTGCAAAATAGTTTAGCAAAGATAGCTTTGCAGGCACGACATTTAGATTAAAGAAAGGACTGAACCTTAGCAATTGTTAAAGAAGGGGGAGTTTCACGCAAAAGAATCAAAGGACATATAGTGTTATTGTAAGAGCCAGAAAACAGTTTTGCTATGTATCCCAGAAAATGGCACAGCTAATGAAGTGCTGTCTAGCATTTTAGATTATTTTTTAAAAATTGGTTATTTACCATGGATTTAGCTGCAACTGGATCTGATTGAACAGCCCTGAATACGGGTGTTGAAGGTGGTGTGATACACTTGTTTGAATTGCGTGTAAGAAAACCCTTGCAGTTGCCAATATGTTCATTATATATGAGCAACCTTTACTTCATTTAGTACATTATCTAGATGGAAACGCTACATGCCTTTTTACATATTGTGGTCCTATGTGGGAAATTCTGAACTCATCTGAAATAAACTACTGATTGTGAAGTTTAGAAAAATCATTGTTGATCTGTCCAAAGGAGATGTAGATGGACTTAGTACTGATCAAAAATATTTGTATCAAACTTGTCAAGCGATATCATCTGGAAATTGTCCTGTCAAAAGCATTGTCCACCATATCAACTGGAAAGCTCTTTCATGCCAGAAAAGCCATCACTTGAAATAGAAACTATTGTGGAATATATTCTGAAACTTTAATCAAAAGTTTGGTTTCTCATTAAAACCAAGCTTTTATGCACAGCATCTTTGGGAAGTTATGCATTACTCAAGATATCCGAGCGAAGAGCTGAATTACTTCTAGATCCTGTAATTCAAAGGAATGGTTTTTGTGGTCACCCAGAAAACCTACTGATTGCCATGATCAAAGACAAACGATCATATGTGCGGGGGAAAATGACAACATATACCCAGTACAGAATTTGAGGAAATGGTTACAACGGAGGGCTCTTGCAATAACACTGTATATGATTTCCCTTTTATTCTTCTGTGTGAAACGCTCTCTTCTTTAACAATTGCAAAGCTTCAGTCCTTTCTTCCATCTAAATGTAGTGCCTGCAAAGCTATCTTACTATTTGCTAAACTATTTTGCAAGTCCAGCAGAACGTTTTTCCTTTGACTGTCTATTTTATTACATTTATCGATAACCATAATAGAGTCTGTCTTCATTATATATATATATATATTTTTTTGGGGGGGGGCTACTTTTACATTACAATCTAGCTCCAATCTTAAAGAAATAGCAGTTTAGAGTTTAGTTTTGCACGATTCAATCCTCAGTTTGTGCATCCAGAGCAAATGGGCAAGTAAAATCAGAATTTCCCGTCGATAGGAAGCTAACTAAAGTATTGAGAGGGATCTAATTTTTTTAACCCAGGTGATCAGTAAAATCAGCTGAGTGGTGCACCCTTCTTTAAAGGCCTAGAAAGAACCCTGTTACTGTAATATTAATCAGTAATATTAACTAAAATAAACTACAGTGAACAAAATCGTACAGAGAAAAGGATACAGAAAGAGCCCGCGTTGTTAAAAAATAACAGATTATATGAATTTCAAAAGTCTGGCAGGGGCTTTAAATATGACATGATATCAATATTTTTTTTTCACAAATGAAGGGTCTTACTATTCAACTATTTTCACTACAGGCGATTAAAAAATATGATACTAAAAACATTAAAAAATAAATAAAAAAAACATTGAATTTTACATATTTGGTGAAACTTCATGAGCCTGGCAGGGGGTCTTGATATATTTTAATTTCAAAAAAATTTTTTTTTACAGACATTTGATGTCAATACACAATTTTTCCCACCACAGGCAATTTTGAGTTTTAAAAAAAGTGAAAAATGTCCCACCCTAATGCATACATCAAAAACTGCCCTCATAACTAATTCCAGAATATGATAATGACATGCCAAGTAAAGAAGTTCTTTTTCAAGTTTTTTTTTTTTTTTTTCCCAAGAAGAATATGGGTGCCATTATTTATACCTGTGTTTGAGATTTTTGTGTCAAAACATATTGCATAAACCTTGTCTGTCATTTTCCATTCTTTCAAAGCTGCATATATCCCTAATGCTTGAGCTTCTCCAGCTCCAGATAGTAGTCTAGCAACAGTGAGTAGTTTGGTTACATCTTTTCCCGATACCAGAACTGATAGACTATCAACTTTCTCCTTTTCAATTAGATCTGGTAGAAGTTTCCCTGTCCCAGCGTACAATTAAAGGAAAATTTCCTTCAAACTTGAAAAAAATGACAAAAACTAATATACATACATAAAAAATAAATATTCTAAAAAACCCCTGGTAATTTTAAAAGTTATTAGTAAAAAACTGAAAATCACAAAATGTTCCCTCCCACTGCTTGCCAATACGTGTGACCTTGGCCTTCTCTCAAAATGTTCAGTTAATTTTATAAAATATTAATATGAAAAAAATATTTTGAACAATTCCCAAACATATCTCAATATAAAATAAATTCGATTAAAATCTGAGAAGAGGCATCAAAAACTTTATTTATTTTAAGTGAATTCCTTAAAATGACTGTCATGGAACAAACTTGTCTTATTGAGCTACCTCTAAATATTGTTTAAATGTGTAGAATTTTGGCCAGTGTTACTTTTTACCATAAATTAATAAAATTAGAGTGTAAGACCAAAAAAATTCCACCTTTGTAAATAAGGTCCACCCTAATGTTTATTAGATACATTCCATTCACACTATAAAGTCAATACTTCTAAAATATGAAATTCACAGTATTTTTTAATGGCAATAAAGAATTGTGTATATGGGAATATTTAATAAAAATATCTGTAATCTATTTATATTAAATTAGTAACATTGTAATTTATTTTAGTAAAAAAAGTTATGAATGCATCACACAGACATCAGATAAATTAATGCAAATTTAATGTGAATTGGCTTTTAACAAGTTCTTTCAATTAAAATTGGCTTTTTAAAATTCAAGCCAGCTTCTTTTAGGTGGTTTAAGCCGGTTAAAACCGTCTAGCTTTTTATTTTGGCCAGGTTAAAATCCAGCAACCCTGGCTTTAATTCTTTATCTATTATAGATATAAGTGAGCAGTGTAAATTGAAAAAATATTCAAAACTGCGTCAAGAAAAAATTCCTCTTGTTAATTTTGAAAAAGTTACACTTTTTTAATTTGTATGCAATCTTGTTACAAAAAATTCCCAATAGTAAAATGTGCCCCATACTCTAATGAGGTAATGTACCGAATTTGAGCCTTTCACCATACAATGATGAAGTGATATCTTAAAAGAAAGATAATCGAGAACTACATGATTTTGAATATAAACGTTTATTGCTAGAATGAAAAAGAGATTTTCTTTTATAAATTCTGTACAACCCCTGAAATGCGATCATTCAACATGATTTCTTTCTCTTCGAGAGCCATTGAAAAATGGTTTAAGTCAGCGTTATATTTATCTTCATATCTCTGACACTTTTTAAGGTATAGTTCTCAAATTTTGTATGTCACCACATTAGTGTAAGGGGCACCTTTTACTAATTGGAATTGTTTTGTACCAGGGGTCATATACAAATTTAAGAAGTGTAACTTTTTGAAAACAAGAGTTTTTTCTTAGTCTTATTTCCGACCTTATTTTGAACATTTTTTCAATTTACCTCTGATACCTGACCATTTATCTCTGATAGATAAAGAATTAAAGTCCGTTATACCACCTTTTTGAGATACCTTGTATATTAGCTTATTTTTCTGTCTTTCATAAAATTACTTATGTATATCTATATATGCATATATGTACCCAAACTTTTTTTTTTTTCTTTCTCAGGCATGTAAATTTTTTGAGCAACATGCCTGATGGGATTTGTTGAAAATTTCAGATTTTTCTAGCCCTGTTCTTTGCACTTTCCTCAAAAAGCATATAAGTGTTACTTAAATATTGGCTACGCAACATATTTTTAATGGCAGGGAAGCATTTGTATATTGATAGTTTTATAGCCATCATACAGTTATCATGTTCCATTTAAAAGATACAACAGTTCATTAGTATACTCTGCGTATGATATATTATAATAAACTTCTTAGTTTCTTGGATAGATCAAATATGAAAATATAAACTAATATATTTGAAAAAATTATATTTCTAACATTTCTTTAGTACTTCTTCTGTGTTACTAAAGTAAATCCAATGATTCTAAAGTTTCTCTAAATATGATGTATAAGTGAATCCTTAACTTATACTCTAGAATGCCTATCCCCCCCCCCTTTTTTTTTCCATTGTTGATTACTTTGCAATTATAAATTTGGATTTTTAACATTACAAAGATTGAAAACTGCTGTATACTTCAAATGTCTTTTCAGAAGAGGCCCTTTCCAGATTTTTTTTATGTAAACCAATTAGATATCTAAAATGTAGATGTTAGTTAAAAATCAATTTAACCATTTTGCGGGAGGTGGCTAGATGTTCCAGCCACCTACTTATGGTGACAAATTTCAGAAGTATTGGTCAATTTTCCTATGTCTATTTACCAGATAATAAGGAAATTAGCACAAAATGATATTAGGCTGCCTTTGGTTCTGTCTTGTCTGTTTACACAGTGCTCCAGCTGATGCAAGGAAACTATCAGTTTCCTTGCATCAGCTGGATTTCTTGAGGGCACATATGAAACATAGAGCTCTACATATTAACTACATAAAAATGTTTTTGCGACAAGTTTCATTTTTCTATGTGTATGTACTCTATAAATTTACAGTACAGATATCTAAAACATTAAAAATAAGTGTATACGCTAATGATGAATTCCAAATATTGTTCTATAATGATGTAACATTTGGTCTACAGTGTCCTCATTATGCTTTGTTCAATTATAATATGTTACAGTTTCTGGCTTCTTCTCAGTGTTATTATCATGTGAATGGAACTCAACGACGATACACATTTCTCTTCCTTGATTGAGAGTTAATGTCATTTCTGTACTCTGTCTGTGCAAAATAGTCAAAGATTTTGCTTTCCTAATGTCACTGTTGGTAACATCACTCTGTGATCGCTTCTAAGTGTTCCAATCAGGCTTAATGACTGGGACTTACATTTTTCATATAATTTTGCAGTAGTAAAATAGCTGTCGGAACTGAAACTTGCCTGTAGAAAAAAAAAATCAAGGTCAAAGTAAACTGAAGTGCACTTGTCATGTAATAGCAATTATGAAAAATTAAGACTTTCTTTATATTGGGTGAGTGCAAAAGTTCTACCCATTTTTATTACCCATAAAGAAGAGAAAATAAATGCAAAATGAACTGTACCTATTATTGTGCATAGTCTCCATTGCTATCTATGACCTCTTGCTATCTTTCTGGTAGAAGATGAATCTCACATCAGCGAAATTCCAGCAGTTTCGAGTCAAAAAGTCTTGGATGACAGTTTTCACAGCATCAAGATCATTAAATAGTTTCTGACTGAGGAATTGTTCAACACACAAAATACATAATAGTCAGTTGATGTCCTGTCAGGAGAATAAGGAGGATGAGGTAAAACTTCCCAACCAAAGCCCAGTAACTTTTGGTGAATGATGACAGCAGCATGTGGCCTGACATAGTCGTGATGAAGGATAACTCTGCGATGATTTATGAGACCTGGCTGCTTTGCTACCAAATTCAAATGCAGCCTGTCTAACTGTAGAAGGCAGCATTGATGATTTGGTTGAGTGGCAGGACCTCACAGTGAATTATTCCCTGTGCATTCCACCACTCACTCAATAGCACCTTCTTGGGATGAAGATCAGCATTCGAAGTCAATGCAGGCAGATCAGAAGGGTGACACACAGCCCTAGGATGCTTTACATTACGGTACACGACCCATTTCTCATCTGTCACAATTCGTGTCAAGAACTGGTCATTTTTGTAACGGGAAAGCAAGGAAACACAGTTGGTGATTCAGTCATCCTGTTGATTAGCTGTCAGGTTATGTGGAACACAACGATCCAACTTTCTCATAAAACTCAACCAGCTGTCTCTCAACCATTGTCTGGTGTACGTTGAAGGTCTCTGCTAATTCTTGCATGGATATCGTCCTCTCCAACACGTGATGGCCATCCACTCCTAGCCCCTTCTTAGCAGCTTCTGTCTTCTTTCCTAAATTTATGAAACCATCGATGACAAGTGCTTTCGTCTATTTCATCCTCCCCATGAACTTGACAAACGTTGAGACATGCTGCAGCTGCTGTATTCTTTTTATTGAACTCATATATCAAACAATGTCTTGTATGCTCCTTCTTGCTTTCCGTGTTACACCTGCTGATATTTTTTTAAAATGATTAACTTTGTGAGACATGATGCATTTATATATGAGGCATCCACATGTTTAATTGGTTGACAATTTCCGCCATTACAATGTCATGTGTGACGTCAATTCCATTGCAAATTTGCATATCCAAAAATGGGTAGAACTTTCGCACTCACCCAATATTATTATAAAATAACCTTGAGACCACTCTTGGCCACTCCTATGATTTTAGGTATAAGGTATAATAGAAGCCATTTTTGCTTAGCTGCCCACAAGTTTTAGTGCTTTAAATCTCTTAAAAGTGACGTTAGAAATAAAATTAACTTTTGCCATGTTAACAATTTCCTCATCATAAAAAAACCGAAGGACCAGAAAGGAAAAAAAAAAGGCAAAGTGTACGTATTTTGAAAATAATAACAATGTTTTTCAAACTTGAATCTGTTCTTGGTGTTTGTCTTCATTAATGTTTTTTCAGGCTGCTTAAGAAATGCAGTTTTCATTAACTTTTAGAAGTGAATTATCATTTTAGCATTTTATTAAAGCTTTTTCCTCCATTTTTAATTAATATTTTCTCAAGCTTAAATCCTGATACAGAGGGTAAGTAGAACTCTTTGACTAAACATCATGGGGAGATAGAGCACTTAAAACAAACAATTTTTGTTGTACAAAGCAAGGTCAGTATGTAAGCGATGAACCATTAGGTGGTTGCTCATGAAATGAGGAAGTGATAACTCTCTTGTGGGGGGGGGGGGGCACCCAAAAAATGACACAGTAGGCACAAAAGATAACAGAAGTACTGGCAGAAATTACAGAATGCAGGGACAAAGTTACACAAACTGCTCATAAATGCAACTACCACATCTGTGACAGTAAGTGGTGCGTTTTGGCAGACACTACCAATGCATATTTGAACAATGTTGGTAGCTACAGCAATACTAGCAACAAGGTCTTGGTCAAATTAGCTGTTGAAATATTCCTAAAAAGGTTTGATTTAATCAATTCTTTTAATAATTTAGATAAAATTGGATCAGCAGAAACAGACTGCACCATTCTCAATACTGAAAAGTTAAAGAACTTATTTATGCGATTAGATATTTTTTCTTTCCTTTTAATTATATTCCATGCAATATAATACAAGTGGTGCTACAAGTTCAAGTTTGTTTACTAGCTTTAATGCAGTTGTCACTGTTTTCTGTCAGTCGTGTTTAGTGGTTCACCACTTGCATTAATAATTATGAGTCAGCTGTGCATGACAAAAATTGCTTATCACCCATGAAAGTTTGGTCCAAAAGTTTTGATTCCCTTTGTATGTTTTATAAATAAACAGTACATTTTTTTAATGCAAAAAAGAGACTAATTTTAAACAAACATTGTATATTTTGGACAAAATGATTAGTAAAAAACTGAAAAAAAAATGCTTCCTAAGAAATTTTTAAGTTGTTTTAAAATTATGAAAATAAACTGATTAAATTTTTTAGGCTGTTAAGTGTTTAGAAAAAGTTCTGTGTGTATTTCATGAGTCCAAAGGTTATGAAATAATGATGGAGGCTAAAGATGTCGCTGAAGAAAAGTATACATCAATGGACAGTCAAATGGCTGAAAAGTACGAGTTATATTTGAAAATTTTCTGCAAACTTGGACATTTGAATCTACTCCTTGAAGATTACCCAAAAGGTTTGCATTTAGAATATTTTTTTTTGCTTAATTACTCATTATCTCAGATGTAGCCTCAAGGGGGATATGTCCCAACTTGTTTAAAAAACCTTTTATTCAAAACATGAAGAAACTCCGTTATTCTCACCTTTAATTTTTATGTGTCCCCCTCCCGCGAAACAAAATAAACTTTTGCTCACACTATGTTTGTGCTAATTATTATTAATAAGTAATTAAAAATAATGAATTCGGTAGGGCAAAATATCTATTAACTCCTTGTACCCAGGAACAGAGAATTTTATGTATTATACTATAACATGACCTCAAATGGTTGCAAACGTTCTGCAGGCTTTTTGTCCAAATCTGGCAGATCACGGTAAAATGCAAAATAAATATAAAAATTGTACAAAAAGTGGAGCGAGAGGGCATAGCATAAAGAGCACTTTGATTTAATTGTTTGGCTGAACATATAATTTTCTTTCTTTCTTCAAGAGGATGAAACGTCCTGCGGAGGCTGCAATTGTTCTGTGACGTACCTCACGCTTTTAAGTACTTTCTGCTTCTTGGCTTATGTACACCAGGTTGGCTTAGCATTACAGATTAAAAGTTCAATAACTTTTATAAAATTAATCCTCCTAATTTGAGCCTACGTCTTGGAAATAAGTGAAAAATGTAAAGTTGTTTTCAAGGAAAAATTTTCATGCTCCTTAAAAATTATATAAAAAAATAAAATTTTGATGGGAAGATTTGTAGTTATTAACCTGTTAAGGACCAGTGCACGCAAAATGGAGCGCAATCACAGGACTGAATGCTCCAAAACGTAGCATTCCTGTTGCACACGGATTTTTAGCAGCTAAGCCTAATTTTACAAAAATGATCATGTAAAATAATCATTTCTATATGACTCAAAATTTTCAATTTATGAAAACCGTTACCTTTTAGCACCATCTAGTAGTATTGAAAAATTCAAAAAGATCGGTCTGTTTTCAAATTAGGGGCCATTCATTAATTACATAAGGACAATTTTGGCCATTTTTGACCCCCCCCCCCCACTACTCCCATGTTAAAAAAATCCAGGGCTGGGGAGTAGCGCACTACTTGTAGCGAAACTACAGTAGCCGCTACTTTTTTTTGTAGTTTGTAGTGTAGCGCGCTACTTTTTTAAAAAAGTAGTGTAGCGTGTAGCGCGCTACAAAAAAACAGTAGTTTGTAGCGAATTTTGGAAGCTACTTTTGCCGTGTCATCATTTCCGGCGATTGATCCCGTGGTGCAATTTCTCTCTCTTCTGACTCCAAGCATAACTAGTGCGTTTCAGTACGCTATAATGGGAACCCAATATATTTTTCAGAATCTTGAAGACGCACTGCGGAGAAAAGTGCCCCCACTGAGCGGTGGGCGTGCTTTTGTGGTTTCACGCGTTATCCTTTGGCGGTGGTCATTAAAAGTCAATAAATTCTTCGACCCTGCACTGTATCCCCCCTTGTACAATGCCTTGACCATTAAAAAAAAAACCCCGCTGCGTCCGGAAAAAGACGCAACTGGAAATCGGCCTTGATGCTTGAAAGACACCCAATCACTCCCCCGCCCCCCCTCCCAGGGGACACACGCACACGAGGGGGGGGGGGAGGGGGTTTGCTTTGCCTGAAGCGGAAGCCTGACATTGTGCATCTTTTTTCTTTTTATCGTTCTCAGTATTATTTGTAGAATCACCAATCTGCCATAAAGAGGAAAAAAAAGGAAGGTAAGAGAGGTCCAAAGTTGAACAGAGGTTATTTTGATGGGGCCTCGAGAGTCTCATTATCACACGGGCGTGTGGGCCCGTGAGCCCCTGAAAAATAAAGGCCTCGCAAATCTCTCCATTTATTGTATATTAAATTTATATATGCTGCAATAATAATTTTTATTAAGCTAAATTTCCTTTATCTATATCATAATTGTGTAACAATAAAAAGGCTTCGAGACTTATTTTCTGTTCTTCTTTCTAACACAATGATAATGGTTTCTAAGACTAGATCAATAAAATAGAAATTAAAGGCGTTATTGAAAATTTATATCCATTAGTTAGCATTTTTTTAAATATTATAATGAAGAAAAGAAAATGGTATATGAGCGCTAAATGGTATATGAAAGCTACCTAGTTGCATTTTTAAAAAATAGGAGGGGGCGCAAAATCTTCAGTTGTCAGGTGGAAACGAGATTTAGTCATTTGCTGTGGGACAGAGAAACTGTTCTCTCAGCTTGTTTCCATCCCAGATTCAAACTATTCTGGATTGAGGAGGAGAGGAAGACCGAAGCCAAAAAAAAAATGGATGGAGGAATACCTCCAGAATATGTTTCCGACAACTTCAGATATCAGTATCGAGGATCAGCCCATGGATGATGACTTTTCTGGTTTTTTTAATTTCTCTTTCGCATGCACTCGAAATAGTTACGAGGAAGAACTTACAAGGTTCTTGTCCGAGCCAATTAAACCCCTATCTTCGCTTTCGTACACGTATATGAAAGAAGCCTTCAAAAAAACTAACACTGGCGTGCCGTCCAGTGCATCTGTACAAAGATTGTTTTCGATTGCATCGGACGCATTTTCTCTTCGACGATCATGTTTGGCGGATAACAATTTTGAGATCCAGCTCTTGTTAAAATTTAATAAACATGTTTTTGAATAAATTTATGTGGTTTTTATTTTATACTAGAGGCATGGCAGTCTTCCATGAATATGTTGAAATTCTTTCTTTCGTTAAAATTTTAAAGTGTCTATTATATTTAAATTATTAGGTTTTTTGTGTAATAATTTTCAGAATTTAATACGAAAATATGAGAATTTCTATTAATAATTAATAGTTTGTAAAATCCTTAGAGACTTATCTCTCTCTTAGCCTTAAAATAACAATATAATTCTATAAAATTCTTTTATACCCAACACAAAGAAAAAGTTGTGTTGATGATAATAACTTTTAAAATTTCTTTAACATATATAGAGGATTTTTTTAATGCAATGTTTTAAATAGATATATCATGAATTTAATTAGTAATTGTTTTCATTATTTTATAATATGCATATCATATGTGATGTTTTCAATTAAAACAATTATACAATATTACATGGTTCACACGGGTCATTCGTCATAAATCACTAATTTGGTAAGTCATGAAAAAAGGCTTTTATACTCATTAATTTTGATTTGTGCTCAAGAAACTAGAATGTTTGTACAACATGAAAGGGGTCTCAAAACGGGCCTTTTTTTCCCGTTCAAACATCCATTTTATTATTATATTTTTAAAAACTTTTTTAGTTCTCATGATTTTTCTCATGCTTTCAGAGCTCACTTTCCCAATTTATTTTTATCATAGAGGTATTAAAACTTAATTAGTTTCAGCAATACTACAATAATTAGCAGTAGTTGCCAGTAGCGTATATATAGGCTTCCATTTCGGGGGGAGGGGGACGATTCGGTATTTTAAACTTTATTGTTCTAAAGTTAAAAGAAATGTTTCAAAATAGCTCCTTTTTAATAATTGCTTTACATTTTCGGAGGGGGCCCGCCTCCCCCTGCTCAAATACTCGCCTGGTAGTTGTTTATTAGAGCAATAGTTTTTTCTAATTAAAGGCGAAAAGGTGCCCGGGGTCTTTCGTGCGTCCACCAAATCTGCGGCGCTCAACGCTGCAAGGAAACCACCTTTTAATAAACGCGTTCTTTGGACGCGAGACACCCGCTGAGGTCATTAATCATGCTGGACGCGAGTAGAAAACCAAGGCTTTCGATATCGATAGTTTTCTCTAATTAGTATATAAATATCCTTAAATATGAATGTAATGCAAATTGAATCTGTTAGCAAAATTTGTCTCTTAAAAGTAGCGAAAAAGTAGCGAAGTAGCGACTACATTTGATTCGAAAAAAGTTTTGTTCAGTTTTTACGTTTTGATTTTAATGGCATTTTAGCGTTAATTAAAAATAACACATCGAAGGGAAATTTTAAATTTCTTACTTTTGAAGTTACTTAATAACAGCTAAGTTCGCAAACATAATTCCACTTTGCTTCGAAACTGTTCAAAATATCAACTGACATAAATAGCAGTAGTTGCCAGTAGCGTATATGTAGGCTTCCATTTCGGGGGGAAGGGGACGATTCGGTATTTTAAACTTTATTGTTCTAAAGTTAAAAGAAATGTTTCAAAATAGCTCCTTTTTAATAATTGCTTTACATTTTCGGAGGGGGCCCGCCTCCCCCTGCTCAAATACTCGCCTGGTAGTTGTTTATTAGAGCAATAGTTTTTTCTAATTAAAGGCGAAAAGGTGCCCGGGGTCTTTCGTGCGTCCACCAAATCTGCGGCGCTCAACGCTGCAAGGAAACCACCTTTTAATAAACGCGTTCTTTGGACGCGAGACACCCGCTGAGGTCATTAATCATGCTGGACGCGAGTAGAAAACCAAGGCTTTCGATATCGATAGTTTTCTCTAATTAGTATATAAATATCCTTAAATATGAATGTAATGCAAATTGAATCTGTTAGCAAAATTTGTCTCTTAAAAGTAGCGAAAAAGTAGCGAAGTAGCGACTACATTTCAAAAGTAGTGTAGCTAACTACATTTGTCAAAAAGTAGTTGTAGTTGTAGTTAACTACATTTTTCGAAAAGTAGCGGTAGTTATAGCGCGCTACAAAAAAAAAGTAGTTTTTCCCACCACTGAAAAAATCAGCCTGTTATTCCATGTCGAGTGATTCAATTTTAAAATAATTTTTTACCGCACGCTCTCTGATTTTCTTATTTCTTACACTTAATACATGACCAAAAGT
Source organism: Cheiracanthium punctorium (assembly GCA_038373885.1). Taxonomy (NCBI): domain Eukaryota; kingdom Metazoa; phylum Arthropoda; class Arachnida; order Araneae; family Cheiracanthiidae; genus Cheiracanthium; species Cheiracanthium punctorium. The sequence continues at coordinate 421,262 of JAWZYV010001055.1, read as the reverse complement.
AAATGCAAATATAAAATATTAAAGGTTTATCTGTTTAATTAGTTAAAAACATTAAAAGTCTAAAATTTCCGTAAAAAGGTTAAAACACGCACCATTAGCACTTTCGACAGCTTAGCCCGCTGTCATCTTCAGAACTGAGTTGCTTGGCTCGTTCACCGCCTCTTCTTCATGGCTTGCCACGATTGCTCGATCTGCGCATGCGCCATGTCGTTGACAGCTCCCTCTTGTGTCATTATTTCCAACGCTTCCCGTCCTAAGCCATAATTGTGATTATTGTAATTAGCTATTTTCTTGACATTTACGAAATCTATATTTATATTTTCTTTTAAGGCTAGGTGGGATAGAGCGGTACTTTGTCTATTGTATTTTATGTCGTTTATGTGTTCTTTAATTCTATCTTTAATTTTTCTTTTTGTAACCCCAATGTAGTATCCGGGAAGGTTGGAATCTCTATATGTGAAATTTATTTTATAAATACCTGCGGTTTCTAGAGGGTTAATCTTGTCTTTATCTGACCGGATTCTTTTAAATATATTGCTATTGGGTTTAATTGGGATACGGAGGTTCATTTTACGTGCTCTGTTGGATATTTTTACAGCGAAACCGCAACAGTAGGGAATCGGATGAGTAAATGTGGATTTTTCTTTTTGTGCGTTGTTGATGATGTTAAGTTTCTTTCTTCTATTTCTGATTAGGCGAGGGATGATATTGCTAGGATAATTAGCTTCGCTCGCAAGTTGCTTTATGAATTGTATTTCTTCCTTTAGTAATTGTTGGTTGGAGCATATTTCCAGGGCTCTATTGACGTGTGAACGTAAGATTGATATTTTGTAGTTATATATAGTTTTTGAGGAGTAATTGACTATTTTATTATTATTGGTAGGTTTACGATAAACGGTAGTTTCTATATTGTATGGGGTGGTTCTAATTACTTTAACATCAAGGAAATTTAGGCTATTATTCTGTTCAAGTTCTATAGTAAATTGTATATTTTCATCAAGTGAGTTAAGTTCGTCGAGGATATTATTTATGCTATTGTTATTTACTATTGCAAAAACATCATCAACGTAACGAAACCAGTATTTAATATGGGGGTGGAGGTTTGTATTGATTAAAGTTTCAAGGTTTCGCTGGTTTCGTTACGTTGATGATGTTTTTGCAATAGTAAATAACAATAGCATAAATAATATCCTCGACGAACTTAACTCACTTGATGAAAATATACAATTTACTATAGAACTTGAACAGAATAATAGCCTAAATTTCCTTGATGTTAAAGTAATTAGAACCACCCCAGACAATATAGAAACTACCGTTTATCGTAAACCTACCAATAATAATAAAATAGTCAATTACTCCTCAAAAACTACATATAACTACAAAATATCAATCTTACGTTCACACGTCAATAGAGCCCTGGAAATACGCTCCAACCAACAATTACTAAAGGAAGAAATACAATTCATAAAGCAACTTGCGAGAGAAGCTAATTATCCTAGCAATATCATCCCTCGCCTAATCAGAAATAGAAGAAAGAAACTTAACATCATCAACGACGCACAAAAAGAAAAATCCACATTTACTCATCCGATTCCCTACTGTTGCGGTCTCGCTGTAAAAATATCCAACAGAGCACGTAAAATGAACCTCCGTATCCCAATTAAACCCAATAGCAATATATTTAAAAGAATCCGGTCAGATAAAGACAAGATTAACCCTCTAGAAACCGCAGGTATTTATAAAATAAATTTCACATATAGAGATTCCAACCTTCCTGGATACTACATTGGGGTTACAAAAAGAAAAATTAAAGATAGAATTAAAGAACACATAAACGACATAAAATACAATAGACAAAGTACCGCTCTATCCCGCCTAGCCTTAAAAGAAAATATAAATATAGATTTCGTAAATGTCAAGAAAATAGCTAATTACAATAATCACAATTATGGCTTAAGACGGGAAGCGTTGGAAATAATGACACAAGAGGGAGCTTTCAACGACATGGCGCATGCGCAGTTCGAGCAATCGTGGCAAGCCATGGTGAAGAAGAGGCGGTGAACGAGGCAAGCAACTCAGTTCTGAAGATGACAGCAGGCTAAGCTGTCGAAAGCGCTAATGGTGCGTGTTTTAACCTTTTTACAGAAATTTTAGGCTTTTAATGTTTTTAACTAATTACTAAGCTATTTCCGTGTTCAATTTTTAACTAAGGTTTATCTGTTGTCATTTCTAAGTTAGCACATCTTAAAGTTTGAAAAATATTGCAATTTTAGAGAAACATACCTCTACATAAATCTGAATAATTCATTCTAGAATTAAGCTATTTTAAAAAGAAAATTATGACTATCTTCAGAATACTATGGGCTTTAAAATGATATATAGCATTTATGTATTTTTAAATATTTCTTATGTTTTTAAAAATTTAATATTTAATTAAAAAATTAATATCAATAAAAATTTCCCGATTCCTCTCTATTTTTTTGAATCTCTGTAAAACTTGAGCATGTGATCTCAAAAGCATCATACTTTAAAAAAAAAAAAGTTCGTAATGTTTAACACACAATGCTATTGCTGTCTACATTATTCTTAAAAAGCTCATTATATTTCTTAAAGAAAATGTTATTCCATCCTTGGAAAAAATATATTAATTTCTTGATAGCTCGGGAGGACAGTATAAAAATAGAAAATAATGGTTAAACTTGTGTTACCGTAAAGCAGATTTTTATGCAACAAACCCAAGCTACACTGCTAATGTCTAAAAGTAAATATTGGCATGCCTTTAAGTACATCAAGAGGGTTTTTTGTGCACCAGATATATTAAGTAACAAATCATGTAATCTGTAACAATTTTTTTAATTTGAAAATGAACTTAATGAGTTAAAGTGGCTTTATTGAGCAAATTTTATAAAATATTAAGTGCAGGGATGTTACAAGTGCACCATTTGCGACAAACTGAGGCAAAATAGCTTGCCTGCACCACTTTGCAACATTTGGCGTGATTTCTGCCATAACTGCACCTTTCTGCAAGAAAACAATGAAAATTTTGCAGCACAAATATTAGCAGGGTGTCTACAGAAATGGGAATTGTCAGGGAATTTAACTGTTCTCGAAAAAAATCAATGAATTGTCAGGGAATTTTATAATTTTTACTTTAAATCAGGGAAATTTTCGGATTTTGGTCAAGTGCCTTCGCTTAGTCTATGGGAGGCATCCAAGGTTCCATGACAAGGAGATGCCCATTTATTTGATCATATTCCCCCTCTGGTTGGTGTAAAAATAGTATGTGCGACAGGGTGGAGGGGGGGGGGCAACACTTGCCCAATTGTAGTGTTGATACTTTTGCAAATTAAGTAATCTCAAAAACACATTTTTAAGCTATGCATCTAAAGTGGTGTACCACACAATCCTAAAATTAAGCCCCCTTTTTGAAAAACAAAACAGATACATTTTAGGTAGGGGGCTTAGAATCGAGATTTAAAAAAAAACTATTTCGAAAAAAGTTGTTGTATTAACTGGGCAGAGGGGCGACAGCCCCATTTAATCCGTCAGTTAATCGATGATTTTATTGAGGTCCTGCACTCCAGTCCAAAATATTGATTTGTTATGAAAATTCCCCCTTTTTCAATCTGTTACAACTACCAGCAAAGCAAATTTACAAGCATGTATGTTTAATGACATTGTTTATTTTTCAAAGGTGAAGGTTCCGTGAAAACAGGAGACAGAGTGGCTCCGTTCCAGTCAAAATAAACATTTCTGTCCAGAAGGCAGCTGAAGTTGTTTACATAATATAATATCGTGTCCAGACTTCGTGTAATCGTAATTGATTGTAATCGATTACATTTTCTCTTGTAATCGTGGTCTAATCGTAATCCGAATATTGAATTCTTTTATGTAATCGTAATCTGAAAGTTTATGTTTTCATGTAATTGTAGTCTAATCATAATCTAGAAAATTCATTTGCCAGATAGTCGTAATCTAAGAGCCTGTAGTTGTAATCGCTTAGATTACAAGACGATTATGAAACAATCACAGGTGCCCAGATTAACTTTTTGTTCTGCTTGCTGGGAAAAAGATTTTCTCGGAGAAGCAAAGCATCGAAAAACCAAATTCTGCATGCCCTGAAGACAGGGAGTTTCCTATTTTTTAACCTTTCAGTGGAAGAGTGGGGGGGGGGGGCATTGTTCTGTCTTTGTAGTTCGTACGTTCGGTTTGGACGAAGATAAGAGAAGCAGAGCTCTCTTTTCCCCCCCCAGAAAAATACTTAAATGACCATTCTTTTTTATACTGACTGTGGTGGGTGACTGACTAGAATGGACGGACCTCCCAGAAATTGGGGGTGGACGTGGAAATTCTATGGGGGTACACAAGAGGGGTATTTCCTGCTATTTAAGATCTTTGCTTTATCTCATTTCAATTTGCGACTGCAAAGAGAAGACAGCAATGCCCACACGAAAAAAATTAAAGATTTTTTAAATTTCAGGAAAATAAAAAAAAAAGGAAAAAGGAAACAAGTTCAAAAAATATAAATGCTTCTTAGCACAGATGCCAAAGTGTCAAAAAAGACAAACTCCAACTTAAATACACACATGGAGGTAATTTAGGATTTTTTCTTGAGTATTTATTTGTTGTATAGATTATTATAAATTGATACTAATATACTAATTAAAAAACTGCCCTTAAAAGGGGAACACAATAATATTCACTAAAGTATTTCCTGGACTTTTTCCAATTCTGTTTAATACATGCTTTATTGATCTGACTAAAATGCGCTGCATTAATTAAATAAAAATGATTTTTCGTATACATTGTTTACTTGTTTAGAATCTTAATTTTGGTCAAAACTTAATTATCATAATTTACTGTTTAACTTTTGAAGTGTTATGTTTATTGTGTTTTAGAGTGTTATTTATGTAGCAGTGTCATACACACATAATAATTTTATAATGTGTGTGTGTGTGTGATAACTGGGTTCAAATTTGTTTTGTAATAAAAGTGCAGATGTGTAGTAATTTCTTTTCTTTGTCAAAAAAAATAAACAAATAAATAAAAAATAAATAAATTAGGTTAAGTAGGCTTTTTAAATTTTGAAAGGGCTTATAAAAGGGTGCACATACAAGTGCTTTTATTGGGAGGGGGAGGAGGGTCATTCAGAGTATGAAAAATTTTGAATGTAGGAAAAAACGCCACCTCGAAAGTTATTTGTGTAATAATTTAATTAAATACTTGAAATAAATTTCTTTTGTTTCGCAGAAAATGGGGGTGGAAAGTGGAACGGGGTATTCAGTTGAATTATGAGGTTTAATGTACATTGTTTTCCAGAAATGGGGGAAGACGCACGTGCAATTCAAGAATTCAATTTCGGTGTAATTCGATAGGTGATAAAGTAGGGAGGGGGATTTTCTAGAAAGCTTTTGGTTTCTGCTAAAAAAAATATTGTTCACTCTGGAAAACATGTATTCATAATTTTGTATTTAAATTTCTGGTTAAACAGTTTAACTACGAATTGTAAAATATACATTCCTTATATAAGATAATTTTAAAATAAAATGTAGTATGTAACCCTGTACCTGTGAGTAGAATTTTTTAAAACTAAAAATTATATTAATTTATACACTATAAATCATTACTTTTTTTAATTCCGTTAAAAAAATGAATAAGTTTCAAATATATTTTTCTGATAACTATTTGACTGAAGGAGAAAGGAGATTTCAAAATTAATTTTTGATTCATGTATCATTGAAAATGCTTAAGTATTTTATGCATTTTATTTGATTCATTTAAATAAATATTAATTATTGTTCTTATTTTTTATTTTGAGACCTCTTATTCACACACCATCCCTCAAAAATAATCCCTATTTATTTTTCATAATTATAAATTTTTTTGCCACAAAAATACAATAGAAGTTTGTATATTGAAATAGTGACACAATATATTGTCTGCTATTATGCAAATGCCATCTACTTATGATTCTACATAAATAGACTGCCTTGTAGTTTAAGTAGTATTTTAAACCGAATGACCAAGCCCAGATTAATGATATCTGGCCCTTCAGATTTAATGTGCGCGTTCGCCATATATACAAAATTGCTCTTCTATCGGCTTGAATTCAATGCTAGGTCTCAGGTCTCCCCTCAATCTGATTCTTCAGCGCAGGGGTGCAGTAGCATAGTCGCGCAATTCGGTCGCTTTTATTTTTTTGGGGGGGAAGGGGGGAGTCAGTATGTTTTCATCGATTCTGGACACTGAAAAAGACACACTGATAATCTTCCAAAAGGGGGGGGGCTCAAGCCCCAAAGCCCCCCCCCTTTCCTATGCCACTGCAGGAAAATAACCAGGGAATGGGATATCGGGATATATCCCCCTGCTAAACTTTCAAAATTAGTTATTAAGAGGTTTCAGATTTCATATCACATTATATAATTTGTGTAGCGGAGAAGTTTTATTCTCCTTCACGAGCCTTACTGAAAGATAACAATTTTGAAAATTTAGTTTTCATTAAGCTAAATAAAAATATTTAAAGTGATATATGCAATGAATTATTTAGAATTTTTTTTCATAATTCTGATAAACATATTTACAATTCAATTTTATTGAAAATACTGTGTAGATAGCTAATAAGTGTCAAATTAACATGTTTAATACTTTTCTGATATTTCTTTTATAGTAAACTTTTTAATGATTAAAAAGTATCGGAGAGAAATCATTTCTTAGAAAAAGTAAAAAACAAAGACGACTAATATATTTCCTAGTTTCTAATCTAACTAATTATATCCTATGAATATAACGAAAATGCTCGATTTTTCACTTGTATGATCTTTTCACCCTCTCCCGTACATGCAACTGAAATTCAAAATGAGTACCAGTTAAATGCCCATAAGGGTATGTATCATATATTTTTGAGAAGTATCATCATAGTTACAAACTTGAAAGATTTAGATAACAATGATAAGAGTTAGATTGTATGGTTCTAAGGTTGATAAGTGTCACTGTAAAATTTTTACTATTTAGTAACAACTTTTATGAAAAACATAGTTTTTACAAATCTAATTCATTTATTTGCTTGTACAACAGAAAAAAAATCCCTGAAAATTTACCGGCTATAGTCATTTATCAGTAATCTACAAAAATTAACAACACAAAGTGAGCAAAGCTGAAGTAATTCTTTGATTATGTGTAAATTTGATACAGTAAAAGATTGTCACCCAAAAAAATGTAAGGCTCTCAAACTTGAATTGTTGTCAACTATCATCAGTTTGGAATTCAAATATTAACAGATAATATGTAAAAGGTATATGTAAGATAATTACATATACCTTTTCTACTTAACGTATATTATAAGATTGATTCCTTACAGAACTCATATTAACTATCATAGGTGCAATACGGGGGGAGGGGACATGCATAGTCTTTGTTGAAAATACCGTTGATTTCTCGATCTATAGAAACTTCACTATTTTTACTCTTGAATATATTACATAACGTATTTTAAATTTTCTTGCCAATCATAATAATTTCTTGCCTCTGGTCTGCTGGACCCACAATTCTGTAAAATTTACACATTATGTCAGTGCCAGAAGTGTAAAAAAGAAAGTTTTGTAATCGTAATTTAATCGTAATCGGACTCAGATGTAATCGTAATCAAAAGTTTTCACAGATTACATAATCGTAATCAGAAAATTGGATTTTTTTATGGTAATCGTAATCTTGACCAAAATATTTTCCAGGTAATCGTAATCTTGATCTGAAATTGAAAATTAATTATAATCGTAATCGATTACACATCTGCATAATCGGCACAAAGTCTGACGTGTCAGAGATTTGTTTTAAACATTGAATGTTGTGCAATAATTCTTGATGCTCTTTATTACATTGACACTTATTACATGGGGATTTATTTTAAAAGCAATCAGTGCTGAAGAGAAAGGAAGAAGTTGAAAGGACGAGACTGTATTTTTATATTCGGCTTATACTTAGGTTCTTGATTTTTTACTAACCTTTCAAAGTTATAGGTTTGGCTTATACTTGAGCATAATATACAGTAATTAATAAATAATAACCTGTATAAGCTACATTAACCCACGCACGTGTAATAACATATGTTGGCTCAGATGAGATGAAGAAAAATTAGGGGGGCTTAAATTCGGGATAATGAAATTATGTTTTGTGGAATCATACTGTATCATTAAATAAATTTTACAATTTAATATTAAATAAACTTTACAGGCAAAAGCTTTCATGAGGGCATTAATTGTTATGGCTTAAACCAGAATATAAATAAACTAAACCAAATACTTAACTATATCAAAATACTGAAAGAAAAAAATTTAATGTAACAAAAGGTGAAGAGCTTTTTTTTTTTTTTTTAAATGTGATTCATTTGGGGGGGGGGGAGGATTTGGTCTCTTTTAATCATACCAATTTTTTTTTTAACCCTTCTTAATAGTAAATGTAGATAAAATGAATGTTAGTATGGATTTTTTAGAGCCTGAAAACAAAATGCTTTTTGTATAAAACATACAGAACAGTAATATAAAACTGTATGTACGTTTTGGGCAGTAAAATATCCACCTTTCATCAGCAGCAGAGAATGCGCAAACTGATGCTGCTGAAGGGTGGATATTTTACTGCCCGAAATGTAAGTACAGTTTTATATTACTGTTCTGTGTGTTTTATACAAAGTATTTTATTTATTTATTCCTCTAACACCAGTTTTATTGAGTGTTTTTTAACTAATCTAAATGTTGTTATCAAACTGTATGAGAAATGGTTATTCAAACTGAGATGAAAAAGTAAGTTTACTTCAGACAAACTGAGCCAAAAATTCAACTTAAGCTGAGACAGACCTAGCCAAAAAAGAATTTTTGTCAAGAAAAACTGAGCCAAAAAGGAATTTTAGCTGAGACAAACTGAGCCAAAAACGAATTTTTACTGAGACAAATTACTATTTCTTCTGAGACAAATTGATGTTTTGAGAGGAACATCCATGCAAGTGTACTATTTTCTTTCCTTTCTTTCATATTCTTTTAAAATATGACTATATTTATATCTTACAGCTCTCTCTGCATATCAGAAGTATTATGCATTAAAAGAAGACAACTGGATGGTGAGTCATATTGAATATTTTGTATTTTTACTTATTTATATTTCTTTTACTTATTAGTTTACATATAATCAACAGCAAACATACTTCTTAAAAATTTCATACATCCATATCATCAGATTAGAACAAAATTCCTCAACTGTTGAGCCATAGTATTTATTGCATCAGTCTGCAAAAATTTTCTCCCTCAGGGGGAAGACCTCTTTTCATCATGTTCATGAAAGTCATCATTTCAGAAAATGGTTAGTCACGAATTTTTCTGTTTTGAAAGAAAAAAAAGAAAAAATTCCGCTCCCAGGCCATTTGATACCAAATGGATTCTTGGAAAAATGTGACTTCACCGGACATTTGTATGTCTTTGTCATAACCACAAGCGAGACAATCGTGAATGTGACAGAATTTGTCGTAGCTTGTTTTCTTGTTATTGTGTTCTGATGACTGTATAGGTTGCACTTTGGTCATTACTCCACCAGGACATTTTTTCATTACATTGCAGTGTCTTTTCCTTCCCAGTGGTGATTACTGACAGCCATGCTTCAGGCTGGCAGAGTTACCATAATTTATGGAAGACACTTCACACCTGACATAAACGTCACACTCACAAAAATGAGCTCAATTAACTAGAAAATCATCAGAAATGCCGCACCCGGCATAAACAGCCACAATCATTGAAGGGGGTGATCGCAGTCAGAAGAATTCAACGCCAGATTAAAATTCAATACTTTCTAAAATGATTTCTTAATTAACAAAAAAAATAAATAAATAAATAAAAAGTATGTTGCATTACTTAGACCTAATTTTATTAAAAAAGCTATTAAGTTGATCAGATATATTTCGGGAGCAGGTGGATAAATGGTAAAAAAATCTCCTTTTTTCCTCTTCCCACAGAATGTTTTAAGTATTTAATGGTATTTTATGAAGCTTATGATTTCTATTTTCAAATAATCAGTGTCCTATTTCCTATAAAAGATATCAATGTTCATATTCACAAAGGTAAATTTATAAAAATAAAAAAATAACTTCTAAAAAGCTTCTTGCATTCGCAAGAAGTTCGGATAGACTACTATGCGCTGTTAAAACGAAAGAGTGAATTGTGAGAAGGGGGAGAATAAAGAGGCTCCAGTTAAAAGTAAACATTTTTTTTTCCCAGATGGCAAGCATGGCCAGCTGTTGATTATGTTATGAGCTTGCTTCAGCAAATTTGCTTGTTTTAAACTTTGAATGTTGTGTGATAACTCTCGATGTTTCTATTTATTTATTACTTTTGATAGTTATAACATTGGGATTTATTTTAAAAGCACTCAGCGTTTCTTGAGCATGGCAATTAGTTGGCAGTGTTTATTCGGTAGAGTGCACCTGCATAGTACGCAAAGTTGCACGGCAAAAAAACACAAATAACTTATAGCTTTACTTTTTTGGGGGGAAGAGAAGGGTTAAACTCACACTGGGCATAAAATAGGCTACTTTAGGCTGAAATTCAGTATTTTAAGAACAATAGAGGTTCGTGTGAAAAAACGGGTGCGTTTAATCAAGGGCAGTTTTCATTGCGGTATTTTATGGAGCTTTCACCCATCAAAGTATATATTTAAACCTTCATTGAAATTAAATTATAGTTCTAACATGTAGCTATAAAAGATTTACTTCTATTTTTTTTTTTCTTTTTACTTAATTGAGGAGACATCAGTTCGATTTATGAAGCCATCCAGTCCAGAGTGCGGGACATTGACCCTTCTCAGGGCGCTCTGATGCCTCACTTTCTCCAAAACTGGATCAAACCACTTTTCTACGTGGGTAGGCTCGCATTCTGATTCATTACGCTGTGCTCTGTGCATACTAAAAAGTACATGATAGATGCAGGTCTCAATAGATGATGTCTCAATAGATGCCGGCACGCAATAGGTGCCGGCATCTATTGAGACAATTATCACTAAAGTAATTATAAAATTCGTCATTAAAGATCGGCTAAAAAAAAAAAAATCATAAATGCTGCACTCGGTATAAACACCGCACTTACTATTTTTTAACTTCTATACTCATAAATGCTGCAGTGTTTCTTCCATAACTTACAGTAATTTGTAAAGAAGCTAGTTTTACGTAGCTCAGGTAAAAATGCCAAAGAATGCATGTAATTCATTCTTTAGTATTGTTCGGCAACAAATCAATTCATATCTGTTTTTTTTAATTTAATTTCATAACTGACATTATAACTAAGATAATGTAATCATGAAATGTTCAAATTTATTTTAAAATTTAAATTTATGAACTGTTACATGTATTTTTAAATTTTTAATTCAGATTTCCTTTAAAAAGATGCAGTTTATTTCAAACAATAAGATAGCAGTAAGCGTACTATACTCCAGTTCAACTTAATCTGACAGTGCGTGGAAAGGTACGATTGCCTTATTGCGCCGTTTGTCAAGTATTCATGCGCCCTTTCTGGTCTTCCTCCCTTGTACTCTTTGACTAATTGCCCTATTTGGCAATCTATCGCCCGTCCTTCGTACTAATGCTGCTCTAGTACGTACATGTGTAGGAGTATTTACTCTCTAGGGGTGATAAGAAAGGAACGGCATTCCTTCAACCACCCCTTCTTGACCTTCCCCGTGAAAGGTACGAGGAGGCCAGAATTGTTCTGAGAAATGTCTCCCCTTTTTCAAAGCAAAAAGGTGACTGGGACGCGTGTTCTTACGGGTTAATATGCATATTCTTTTTTAAATATAAAATAGTTTAAACAATTGCTATTTTTTTCGGCGTTTTCTATTGCAGTGCAAGTCCAGTCAAAAGAGAAAGTGAGAAAGAAAAACAAAGAACGTAAGAAAATCCTCTAATTTAAATTACTGGATTGTGAAACTCGGAATGCTTTTTCCTTTCTTTCCCCGGAATGTGGCAATATTGAAACAGGCATATTTTGCATCGATGTGCCAGTAAAATATGCTTCTCGAGACAAATAAGGCATCCAAAGCACAGCATTGTGCTGAGAAAAGAAAAATTAAAAGGAATTGAGAATGGTCGACCCTGCCCCTATCTCACTAAGATGAAAAGGCAGTGTTCTGGTAACTAAATTACGTGCATGATAAATTAGACTTTAAAACACATATGGGCAACCTCCGGCCCGCGGGCGGAAGGGGCGGGCTTTTGATCCGGCCAGCGGAACATATCAGAACGCTTATAAACCATTGAAAATCTCATATAAATCACAATTATACGGCCCCCAACTTCGCTAACACCCTAAAATCTGCCCCGAAACTTACCAAAACTTGCCCATACCTGGTTAAAATTTTAAAAGGAGTTTATCTAATTTTCTCGGGCATTATTTTACACATTATCAAAATACTATTAAACGCGTGCTCAGGATTTTCATAGGTGCTGGTCATTCTTTTTAAATTTTGAAACCCAGTCGAACTTGCTCGCTCTCATCGTTATAAAAACACAACGGTATTTTTTTTTTTTGCTTTGTCAGTGTTGTTTCTCAAAACAGATCTTCACATACCAACTGACTGCATTCAAAGACAGCAGGATGAGAAATAACGCTAGGCACTGAAGAGAATCTTCATCGTAGTATCTTTGCAAACGATGGGAGTGAACAGGTTAATCCTGATATCCCCTTCTCATCGTTTTACATATACAACTCAGGGGCCGATCCAGAAATTTTTTGTAGGGTCCCATTTTTGTGAATTTTCATGCCAATTTTTAATAAGTCAGTTTTTTAATTAAAATAATTGATAAAACAGATTAAAATACAGGGTAAAATGCGAATGAAGGGCCGTTTCAATTGATTGTGTTGTGAAAGGGCTGCAAAATAGACCCAGTTTTTGTCTGCACCGACCCCTACACTGCTTGAACTTTTTTGTTCCTTTCAAAGATGGTCATATGGCGCTTACATTTTTCAATGCCCCGAGTTTAAAGTTACCCCCGAAGTTAAAACTAACCCCGAGTAGACGTCACTACGGGCAACGGGGGAGGGAAGTCACGGAACGATGACTATTTTAAAAGAAGAATTATCTTCTGTAAAATGACTAAGAAGATTGGGTGAGGAGGGATAAAGAAAATGGCCTGATTAACGCACGGGCCAACTGGGCCACGGCCCAGGGCCGTTTTGTTTTTTTGTTTTAATGTTTTAATTAAAAAATTTACAAATATTTCATAAAATATTATTTCATGAAAATTCAGTTTAGTTTTTTGTCTTATAAACATAGTAAAACAACAATGAATGTGTTTTAGTCCTGATTTATATGTTTATGTAATATAATGTAAGGCATCAAAATTTAAAAAAAAATTGTAATAATTAAAAGAAAGGGATAGGGCCCGAATGCAGAGCCTTATTATAGCATGGGCAAATCGGGACTTTGCTCAGGGCCCCCGGTTTGAAAGGGACCCAAATTTCAAATGTTGTTATGAAATATTCTTTTTCTATATGAGCACAGACTCCCGTTTTTGTTTTGCATTTAGAAACCCAAATCCATCATTATGCGTCTTATTGTGCTCAAGCTGACATCTGGCAAATCATTATCTTCATTAACTGCAACAAAAACTTTTTGTATGGTAGGAATTTCATTCCTAAAAAAAAATTCGTGCAGTTTTCTCCGTATGGCAGATAATGTAAATTCGTCGTAATTTTTAACTCTCGTATGCATCCCAACTCTTTGTGGGCGTTGTTTTCCTGGAGTTGAAAATTTCCCTTTGTCTTTCAACTCAGCTTTCATCCTGTATACACTGGAAGGAGAAACACCAGTGTAAGAGGAAACAATATCAATGATATCGTTTTCAGATTTTTCGGGATGCTCCTTACGTAACTTGCAGAAAACATTCATGACAATAACCTTAGCGGAACTTCTAAGCGGTTTTCCAGCCTTATGCGGTTGGAACGTAATATAATCATCCGATACAGGGGCAGTAGCCATTATTACGGATGTACGAAAGCGGAGATAAGGAAGAAAAGAAGTGAAGAACGGAGAATGAAATGGATTTTCCCGTTCTGGCGTGAAGGAGGGTTGCTACGATCTTCGCTCCTTAAAAATTCCACCAAAACTTGCTTTGACGCTATTAGATAGCAAAGCGTTGACACAATAAACACATTTTCATTTAAATAAATGCGAAATATTAAATTATTGAGCACGCTTTCATTATATAAACATGTTTTTTTCCCCTTTACCAACGAATTTAACATAAATAGTAGTACATATACGGACAAACTATATTGTAAGGTCGGAAGGACACAAGGCATAGCCTTCCCCGTACTGTCAGTTTAAGCTGAACTGGAGTATAATAAAAAATCAAATTTCTCCCATAATCAAACATCCAAAAACATATTAATTTCCCTCTTAGGACGTTTAATTTGTAAAGAAGGCTAGTTTTACGTGGTGCATGATAAGCATCCCACCTCCGTTAATTCTTTAGCATCATTGGTCCACCAAGGAACTTATAACTATTTTTTAAGTTATTTTCATTCCAGACACTTTAATTAAGCTAGCATAATCATAAAGGTACAAAACTATTGAAAATTCAAATTAATGAGTCATTACATGTATTGCATTAATTTTTAATGCATGTTTCCTTTCAAAAGACAATAATTGTTTCAAACAATACAATAGCAGTACACAAAAAAATAAAAATCAAATATCTCCCATTAATCAGACATTAAATATTAATTTCCTTTGAAAGACATGTAATTTTTAAAGAAGGGATAATTTTACTAAGCACAGGTGGAAATGCCAAAGAATGCATCCCTATTCATTCTTTAGACTTGTGTGTCAACCAATTAACAACTGTTTTTTTTTTTTTTTTTTTTCACTTATTTTCATGGCTGACATTGTAACTAAGCTAATGTAATCATAAAGTATACAAATTTATTTTAAAATTTAAATTTATGAGCAATTAAATGCCTTCTATTCAATTTTATTCATGTTTCCTTTCAAAAGATGATATTTATATCAAACAATACGACAGCAGTAAGCATACAAATTAAAAATCTAATTTCTCACATTGATCAGACAAGGAATAACATTAATTTCCATCTAAGCCATGTAATTTGTAAAGAAGAATAGTTTTACTTAGCACAGGTGGAAACGCCAAAAAATGCATCTGGTTCATTCTTTAGCATTGTTCGGCAACAAATAAATTCATAACTTTTTTTTTTTACTTATTTTAATAGTTGACATTATAACTAAGCTAATGTGATCATAAAATGTCCAAATTTTTGTTAAAATTTTAATTTATGAACGGTTACATGCAGTTTTTAATTTTTAATTAGTTTCCTTTCAAAAGATAACTTTCTTTTAAAATATGTCAGCAGTAAGCATTCAAATTAAAAATCAAATTTTTCCCATTAATCAGACATCCAAAAACATATTAATATCCATCTAAACACATTTAATTTGTAAGGCTAGTTTTACTTAGTGCGGGTACAAATGCCAAAGATTGCAGCTCCATTGATTCTTCTGGTATACCAAGAAATTTATAACTATTTTTTGAAGTTATTTTCATTGCAGACACTTTAATTAAGCCGGCATAATCATAAAAGGTACAAACGTATTGAAAATTCAAATTAATTAGCCATTACATGTATTTCATTAATTTTTAATTCACATTTCCTTTTGAAAGATCATATTTATTTCAAATAATACCATAGCAGTACACATAAAAATTAAAAATTAAATTTCTCTCATTAATCAGACATTTAAAAACATATTAATTTCCATCTACAGACATTTTATTTTTAAATAAGGAATAATTTTACTTAGCACAGATGGAAATGCCAAAGAATGCATCCCTGTTCATTCTTTAGAATTGTCTGTCAACCAATCAATTTATAACTTTTTTTTTTAACTGATTTTCATAGCTGACATTGTAAGTAAGCTGATGTAATCATAAAATGTACAAATTTACTTTCAAATTAAAATTCATGAGCAATTTACATGTTCTTTATTCATTTTTTTATTCGAGTTCCTTTTCAAAAGATGACACATTTAATTTGTAATGATAGGCCAGTTTTACTTAGTGCAGGTAGAAATGCCAAAGATTGCACCCCCAATCATTCTTTAGCATTGTTGGCCTACTAAGGGATTTATAACTATTTTTTAAAGTTATTTTCATTGTAGACACTTTAACTAAGCTAGATCATAAAGGGTACAAAACTATTTTAAAATTTAAATTTAAGAGCCTTACATGTATTTTTTTAAAATTTTTAATTCATGTTTCCTTTTAAAAGATGCAATTTATTTCAAAGAATACTATAGAAGTAAGCATACAAATCTAAAACCAAATTTCTCCCATTAATCAGACGTCCAAAAAAAAAAAAATTAATTTCGATCTAAAGACATTTAATTTGTAAAGGAGTACTAGTTTTAGGTAGTGCAAGTAACATTGTGAAAGAATGCATACCTCTTCATTCTTTAGCATTCTTCATCAACCAATCAATTTATAACCGATTTTTAACTTATTTTCATAGCTGGCATTGTAACTAAGCTAATGTAATCATAAAATGTACAAATTTACTTTAAAATTTAAATTCATGAGCAATTACATGTTCTTTATTCATTTTTTTATTCACGTTTCCTTTCAAAAGATGATATTTTATTTCAAACAATATGATAGCAGTAAGTATACAAATTAAAAATCTAATTTCTCACATTAATGAGACAAGGAAAATTATTGCTTTTTGTGTAAAGACATTTAATTTGTAAGCAAGGCAGTGTGCCCACCACAGCATAGCCACAGAAATAGTTGCATTAGTAGCCTTCAGGGTACAAAATAGTAGCTTGATAGTAGCTTTCAGGTTACAAAATAGTAGCCTTT
The DNA here is from genome assembly GCA_038373885.1 of Cheiracanthium punctorium. NCBI lineage: Eukaryota > Metazoa > Arthropoda > Arachnida > Araneae > Cheiracanthiidae > Cheiracanthium > Cheiracanthium punctorium. Next base: position 404,365 of record JAWZYV010001055.1, on the reverse strand, counting down.
ATGATAAAAATAGTATTCTTTTTAACAATCTAAACATACTGAAATCTTCTAAACAAAATTTTAAAAATGTTAAATACACATTTTTGTTTTCTGAAAGAAGTTTATATAATATTTGTTAACATTATTACTCCATAGCAAATAATGCTTGTGGTTTAGTTCTGTTTTTCTGTGCGGTTTAATTCTGTTTTTCTGTGCCGTTTAGTTCTGTTTTAGTTAGAACTTCATAGAACATATTACATTATAAAGTAGACAATTCAATGTCTTTCCAAGTACTTTTTAGTTAAACATAAAATGCAAAACACAGTAGACTCTCTCAAAACTACATAATACACCAGTATCAATAAAATGAAGATTATAGAATTTTAGATTATGGAATTTTTAACATAACTTTTTATTGTATTATTATGTGAATTAAAAAATAAATAATCACTCAACGTAATTCTATTACGAGCGCGCTACAGCATCATAAGAAAGTTCAGAAGTAGCAATATAAAATGTACTTGGCACTTTGTGACAGCTTGACGTACTTCGTCGCGGGAGTTTACGAACACAACAGTTTTCCATTACTTTGAGGTTGTCTGGCGGGGGTTTGCCACGATGGAAAAGTGTATGGCAAGGGATAAAGTGATTTCTAGTATTGCGAAGAAGGACATATAAAAAAATGAAGCTTTATGAAATGACGAAAATATTCTGCAATTTTATACACCTTTGCCACCTGTTACCTGTCAAAGCCACGATCATCCAAACTTTATAGTGGCCGATTGTTCCTACCTCTGTTGGGGGATATGTGCAGAGAAGGTTTCAGCTTTTATACTATGACGAAGGTCTGGCAGTCGCTGGCTCTTAGACTACTAGTTCTACTTAGTGTAAGTAGAAACGCCAACGACTATATCCCTGTTCATTCGTAAACATTATTGGTCCACCAAGGAATTTAAAACAATTTTTTTAAGTTATTTACATTGCACACACTTTAAATAAGCTAACATAATAAAAAGGGTACAAAACTGTTTCAAAATTTAAATTAATAAGCCATTACATGTATTTTTAAAAATTTTTAATTCCTTTTAAAGGGTGATATTAATTTAAAACAGTACGATTGCAGTAAGCATTCAAATTAAAAATAATATTTCTCCCATTAATCAGACGTCCAAAGTCATATTAATTTCCATCAAAAGCATTTAATTTGTGAAGAAAGGCTAGTTTTACTTTGTTCTGATAGAAATACCAAAAATTGCATCCCCGTTCATTCTTTAGCATTGTTCATCAACCAATTAATTTATAAATGTTTTTGAAATTTATTTTGATATTTGGAATTCTAACTAAGCCAATGTAATCAGAAAATGTATAAAATAAATTTATTTTAAAATTTAAATTTATGAGCCATTATACATGCAGTTTTTTAATTTTTAATTCACATTTAATTCCAAAAGATGCAATTTATTCAAATAATATGATAGCAGTAAGCATTCAAATTAAAATCGAATTTCTCCTATTAATCAGACATGGAAAAACATATTAATTTCCATCAGGGGCGTAGCCAGAGGGGGTTAGGGGGGTCATAACCCCTCCCCATGAGGAATTTTTTGCCGTACAAAATGTATAGTCTTCACTCCCTCATCACACATGTATGCATATATGTGAGTTGCAGTAGTCGTAACCCCCCCCCCACCCCATGAAAAATTTCTGGTCACGCCCCTGATTTCCATCTTTTAATTAGTAAAGAAAGGATTGTTTTACTTAGTGTAAGTAAAAATGGCAAAGATTATACCCTCGATCATTCTTTAGCTTCGTTGGTCCACCAAGGATTCTATAACTATTTTTGTCAGTTATTTTCATTGCAGAGAGTTTAACTTAGCTACATGTATTTTTTAATTTTTAATTCATGATTTCTTTCAAAAGATGCAATTTATTAAAACAATAGGGCATTTTTTAATAAAGTTCTAATAAAATTTTTTAGTAAAGTTCTAATCGAACTTTCCAGTTTATTTTCAGTTCATATAAAGTGATATAAAATCTCAGAATCTATAAAGAACTAATTGCAGAGCGTGGCCATTTTCTAAGCTCTCATTTAATGAAATTCTGAAATGAAGGTCAAGGAAAAATTTGTGATCCACAATTTGTGATAAACTAATAGAAATAATGGGGAAAAAAATACTGAGTGTCGTTGTAGAACAAATCAAGAAAGTTAATTACTACTTTTCATTAACCGTCAATTCAACACTGGATGTGTCCCACTGATGAACTGACATTAGTGTTTTCTATACATTATTGCATTAGATTATGAAGTTGCTGAACGTTTCCTTTCATTTATAGATATAGAAAATCATGCTGAAAAAGCAATTACTAGTACTGAGTTAGCTTTCTCAGAAAAATATGACATTGATAGAAAATATATGAGAGGACAATCTTATGACAATGTAGCAAACGTGTCATGGTGCTTCATGGCCTTTAATCACATATTTGCAAAAAAAATCCTACAACACAAAATTTACCTTGTACAGCACATTTTTTTAAGTTTGTGGGTGTTTGTGGTGTGGAAGGTTACACCAGTGGAATAGCTTTCTTTGGATTTGTTCAGACATTATAAAACTTCTTTGGCTGAAATTGCCGTTGGGCAGTAATGCTAAAATGCCTTGAGGAGAGAGAATTTAAAAGGGATCTCCATTAGTTCTGAAAAGGGTTTGTGATAAAAGGGGGAGTGCTAGAGTCGATGCAATCAAGGCTTTATCTGAAGGCTACAGAGCTTTAAAAATGCATTGTATGTAATTTGTAATGATAGAAATCAAAAGCCACAGACTATCCTCGAAGCTATTTGCTTACAAAATGAAAGGATGAAAAAGAGAATGTGATTATGTATGGCAGACTTCTGGGCAACAATCCTTGACAGAATAAATGAACTAGCAAATCCTTTCAAAGTGATACGCTTCAACTTCAAATGACTCTCCATTTATTAAAATCCCTAAAGAAGTTTTTACTATCAAAAAGCATAGCCATAGCTAAACGTAGCCATATAACATTATTTATTTTTAACTCATATGAAGAATTAAGCTAAGTTAAGCTAACAAGGAGGATGCACTGCTTCAGGGTAATCATTTTCAATGATCATTAGCATATTGGTTGTATACCACGTGTAAAATACTAAGATGCAATACTCAAATACAGCCAAGAAAAATTAATATTTATTTTCGAATCAATTCACTGAAACTTTAAATGTTAAGTTACACACACTTCTGCCTGAGCATGCTAACATAGTTGTCAAGGCGCTGGACTCCTGGTCTGGCAATGCGAGTTCAAATCCTGTACTGTGAAAGTGTGTTTTCCCCTTATTTTTTAAAATACAACAATACTGATAGTTAATTTATTTACTTGCTTATTCATTTTTTTTTTTTTTTTAACTTTTTACTTCTACTGTTCAAAGTCTATTTTTGGAATTGATTACAATTATGACAATTAAAATATTATAACACATTTTGTAATTCAAATATCATCATTATGATAAAAAAAAATCATAGGTGGATAAAATGGAAAATGTAAGTTTGTAGAAATGTTTTCAATTTGTTAAAGCAATATTGTGTGCGTACATAATGTCAGGTGTACATGATCCTGAATGATAATTGAGGGAAAAACATTCAAAACAAAAATTCCTTCTACACCAAGAACAACAAATAAATGCTGCTTTTTTTGCAGCTGCAAGGTATAGTTAAGCAGTTTGATGAGAAACATGCTTCATTTACATTTGTAAAAAAAACTCTTGTATCACAAAGTCCACTGGCATACCAGGCATATTTCAACATTTCACAAAATACTGGTGCTGATAACTGGTGATGAACAATGGAATGTATTCTCAGGCAATCCTCTCGAGAATGAATGTCATAATTTTTGTGCATTAGTTCAGCGATATTTTGTAATCGTTTAATGAAATTTTTTACTTGTTTGTAGAAATAAACATCGCAAGGTTGAACTAATGGTGGTATGATTTTAATTGTGAGTTTGGGCATTTTTTCATCATCTTGGAATAATTTGTCATGCAATTCTGCCTTTGTTTATCCCGCCCATGAATCAATGAGTAAGAGAAATTTTTTCTTCTCAACATATAACTTCGAACATTCCTTTAGAAAGTTAGTATAAAGATCAGTCGTCATTTTTCCTGATTTTGATCATGTGACCATAACTTTTGTATATTTTTTTACATACTCGTCAACATTCCTCTTTATTCTTGGCCCTGTAGACTCTTGTACCTGTAGACTCCTGTAAATAATATATGAACATATGGTAATATTTTTCCAGATAATGTTATACCATACTGTGCTTTATATGTGTGTGACACCGTGTTGATGTCTTGCATTCTTATGAACACTGCTTTACTCCCTGTGCAGAGGTTGCATTATTCAAAAGACAAATGTACTATAAAATGCGTTTATTTGATGCGTGTTACTGCGTAGCATACAAGAGTAAAAAGAGAGAGAAAAAAACATTGTGAGTAGAAGGGTTGCCAAAATGGCATGATTACAAAGTGTGCCAAGGAAGGCGCTCAATGGCCAAGGATGTACATTACAAATACAAAACATCCCGCTCGGCGTTGAAACATGTTTCAAAGAAAAAAATTATGTAAAGTTACATCACTCATTATCATATAAAATAAGAAAATAACACAATAATTTTAATTAGGCTAATTAATACAACAATTACAAATTAACCCTTCAATTTTACTGAAAATTATCTGCAATAGGCAAAATGCAAATTTTAGATATTGGTCTCCTAACATTTGCCTTTGCTGTGCGTATATCAGCTACTCTGACATTGCCATCTGGGCCTGAAATTACTTTAATGATTCGACCTAAAGGCCACTGGTAAGTTGGAAGCTAAATGTCTTTTACTAAAACTAACATACCTGGACTTAAATTTTGGTTTTTAAGCACCCACTTTGAGCACTTCTGTAAATGGCTCAAATAACTGTTTTGCCAGGATTTCCAAACAGTTTGAACTAATTTTTGAGTCCTTTGCCATCTAGTAAGAAGATTGTCTTGTTTGTCAGTGAAGTTAGGTTCAGGGATAGAATTTATAGGTTTACCTATAAGGAATTGGCCTGGAGTTAAAACTGAAAATTCATCAGTATCAGTGGGTAGAGGAGATAGGGGTCGTGAATTAAGGATTCCCTCAATTTGAGTGGTTACTGTTAAAAACTCTTTGAGCGTTAGTTTTGCGGAGCCTACCATTCTCTTAAAATGATATTTAAAAGCCTTAACGCCCGCCTCCCAAAGACCGCAAAATTTTGGGAGCCCTAGGGGTTAAAAATTTCCAACTGATACCTTTGGAGGAAAGCATATTGGAAACGTCTTCTCGTAACATTAGTTTGTATAAGTGTTTAACCTCTGCGGAAGCACCAGTAAAATTAGTTGCATTATCGCTAAAAATAATGGTGCTTTTTCCGTGACGGCCAAAAAATCTTTTCAATGTAGCGATTAGAGCTTCGGAGGTTAAGTCAGAGACAAACTCTATGTGCACAGCCTTGGTTGCCATACATATAAATAAAGCGGCATGTAATTTTTGAAGAGTACCCTTCCTCTGTCCCTTATACTTTACCCCGAAAGGCTCACATAAGTCGATACCTGTGTTTAAAAATGCCGAACTAGGTGTCACTCTTTCGGCAGCAAGGTCCCCTCATAATCTGATTTGTGACAACTGGCTTGTTTCTGAAGCATTCTACACATTCGTGAACTACCTTGCATGCTACACTTCTGCCACCAATGGGCCAATATTTTAAACAAACAGTATTTAGAAGGACTATAGGGCCTACATGAAAATATCGTTTATGGTAGTATTGAAATAATAGCTTAACTGATTTATTTCCGGCTGGTAGAATGAAGGGATGTTTTTAATTAAATTTTAAATTAGAATGCGCAAGTCTGCCATCTACTCTTAATAATCTTTTGGATGGATCTATGAATGGATTAAGAAATTTCAACTTAACTTCATGGAACTGGCAATCCTCTTTCTAAAGCAGATATCTCGTGGGGGGGGGAAGTATCTTACCTGAACAATTCTTAAAAGCATATTTTCTGCGTTTTTGTATTCCTCATGTTTGAGGAATCCCCTTTCCCTTTCAGGAGATATACTATTTCGGAAGAACCTAAAAATAAATGCTAGAATTCTGATTAGTTTGGGAAAATCATTGGTGATATTGAGCAAATGATTTAAAAACTTAAGAGTCATTAATTGAAGTTAAAGTCATTTAGGAAATAGGCTTGATTTCATCAGTAAAAAGTTTGTTGGTTGAGACACTAGAAATTTGTACAGTCTGAAAGGCAGGTAATTTTGAAATGTCTGGTCCTTTAAACTAAACCACAATTGACTGGCTGCAAGAGCTTTAACATCAAGTCCTCTGGAAAGTAAGTCACCAGGATTATGCTCTGATGGAATGTGCTGCCACTGAAAATCTTCCGAGAGTTGCTGAATTTGAGACACTCGGTTGCTTAGAAATGTCTTAAGTAAGTTTGAAGGGGAGTTTATCCGTGCGAGGGCTATAGTTGAGTCTGAATATAATATGACAGAGTCTATGTGCAGTCTTATTGCAACAATGACTTTCTGCGTGAGTTTTGAGAGAAGCAGATAGGAGCAAAGCTCGTCTTGGAATCATCATGGATTTGGATGGGGCCAGCTGCGATTTACTGCACAAAAGTTGGCTTGTATTTCATCGGAGCTGGATACAGTTTTTATGTAAATCACAGCACCATATGCCTTTGAAGATGCATCTGCAAATCCATGTAACACTACGAGCTTTGTGCTAGCTTGCAAAAAACATCTGGGAACATGAATGGATTCTATATCTGGCAGAGTTTTTATGAAGTTTTCCCATTGTTTGGACACATCTGGTGGTAGCATTTCATTCTAGTCCAATTTGAGTAACCACAATTGCTGCATGAATATTTTTGCCTTGGCAATGACTGGGCCCAAGAGTCCAAGGGGATCATATATGCACAGTGGCAGCTCGTGGGTTATTTAAAAGGAGGTTCACAAAACAAATTACAAAAATTAAATATGAAGATACAAAGCACCTTACAAGTTAAAATAGATTTGTGTTTCCAGCAGTTAAAGGAAAACAATGCGCACGAATGAAAGAAAAAAGTCATCTTTGGTCTTACATTTCAACACCAAGATAAGTTTTAGCAAAGGTGCTGTCTTCATTCATTTTATTTCAATTTTTTTTCAAACGATACTATTGAAAAATGTTATTGCTTTAGCTCCAAAACACGTCTTTTACTCCCATCTTAATTAATTTACACTAGTTTGTAAAAAAATAATGTAGTGAAAAAGATAGAAATAAAGAAAATATTAAGAAAATGAAATAAAAATTAATTAACTAACTGAACATAACAAACCAATTGAAAATCCATAAGCGATACCGCAAAAAACTGGCCTTGTGTGCACAAAGTAAATGTGCGAACGGAATGATTTCATCAGTGCCGTACTCCTGCCCAGCTGTCTTGGCTTCTGATCCTAGAGAGCGGTTCAGGGGGAAATTTTTCCATTTGCACATGCGATTGATCAAAGACTGTGCTGCAGTAACCTACGCTACAGTGCCTAAGCTATAATAAACCTATTTAATAATAGTGGGGGGAGGGTGGAGAGAGTAAAACTCACATTTTAAATTCACATAAATCTAGAAGTGCGCTTAATATTTGTTTTAAATTTAATTTGTTAATGTGTTTATTCTTTAGTTTTTCCTTTGGGTTTTCACATACTCGTGTGCTCAAATGGAGGAAGCCGCCACTGTATATGCGAGCAATTTGTGAAAGCACACCTCATTTGGTGTAGTTGTAATCTGTGCTGGTGCTAACCTTATACGTAAAGGAATCACTTAAACTGTTCCAAAATGTTCCTAGAGTTTTGACCATTATTTCCTCAGAATTTCGGTCAAGCATGAATTCCTTAAGTTCTGTTGAAGAAGCCCTATTGGAACACCACTTGTGCAAAGTCATGTCGTTGGAGCAGCTGTGTTAATTCTGATTTGAGTTTTTCAAACTCATAAAGTTCTGAAGCACCGGAGAGGCAATCGTCCATGTAAAAATCTTGTAGTACTGCCTTTGAAGCTAAAGAAAAGTCTTTTTCCTCATCTAGAGCAAGTTGTTTTAGAACCTTTGCAGCTAAGTATGGAACGGATGCGGTTACATAACCATAACATAACCGTTCGTAGCTCAAAAACTTCGCTGCAGTTGGTGCGGTTTTACTGTTCTTCCATAGAATTTTTTGCAGTTTAGTTTGCGAAGGATTAACATCTATCATCCTGAACATTTGTTTTATATCTTCAGTGAATGCATAAGCATGTTTTCTAAATCTAATAAGAATCGAGAAGGGATCTTCCTGAAGCACTCCTCCCTTGCTCAGTAGATCATTTAAAGAATTTCCACTAGACGTTTTAGCACTCGCGTTGAAAACTACACAAAGTTTAGTAGTTTTACTTGATGGGCGTAACACACCGTCATGCGGCAGGTAGTACCCATCTTCGACGTCTGAATCTTCTTTCAACTCTTCCATATGTTGTAATAATTCATATTCACTGAGAAAATCTGAATAAAGTGTTTGCATAGTGGGATCACACTCTAAACGCATCCATAACTGGTCTAGACTTTTTGATGCAATTGCCTTAGAATGTCCTAACATTTTTTCGGAAGAATCTAGTTTGAATGGCATTTCCACAACATATCTACCATTCGGTTTCCTATAATCCGTTTTTCCAAAATGTTTGTTACAATACTTTAACTCATCATTGTAAGTTTCGTTTGTTTCTACCTCTTCAATTTTCCAAAAAGTTTGAGAGTTCGATTAAGAATGATTAGGTTTTCAGTTAAAAAACATTGTTTAGGAGAATTATAAGTAGGTTTGTCTGAAATAACACCTGAAACAAAATAACCAAAACAATTTGATTGTAGGAATAAGTTGTCTGCTAGCTTTATTTTATCGTCATTCAATACAGAAAAGAACAATTCTGCACCAATAAGAATATCTATTTTTTGAGGAATAAAAAGGATGGATTAGCTAGTTTAACTTCACTTAATGGTTTGAATCCCCCCATGTGTCTCTGGCATGTATTATTGCTGTGTTTATTAAAATGCTCTTATTTCCATTACAGAAAAACGGAAGGTGAGGATTATCTGGCGCCTGCAAATCAATTGATTCTGAACTGTTAGCTTGTTGATTTCGTTCTTGAGGTTGCGTATGCGTCAAGAGTCTGGGTTCACTCTCTTGGATGTTATGACTACTTGTCATCGGTATCGACGGCTTGGAATATTTAGAAGCAATGTGTGATGATTTAATTTCTTTTCACAAACACAACAGGAACTCTTAAGAGTTACATCTGAATAATTGATGGAATGCACTTAAGCAATTTTTGCAAAGACGATTTTTTTGAACTAAATCTAACCTTTCGGATAATTTCATTCCTTTAAATACATACAGCGCATGTATTTGTATTTTACAAGCAATACACAATTTAGGAGATTTGTTTGCCTTAACAAAAGAGGTTTCGATCTATCGGCATTAAATTTAGATGGAATATTTGTTTAAATATTGTTTAAAATTTGGCACCTCCTTTCTAAGAATTCGAGGAAATCATCAAATTCAGGTACATTGTTGTCATTCAACGTTAATTCAAATTGTTTGCGAGTGTCTCGATCTAACTTATCAAGTACAATAGTTAATAACAAGGCATTAGATAATTTATCTCTAGTGAAATCAGATTTTTAATAATCTAAGATTTTTCAAAATGGTATCTAATATGTTTCGTAGATCTTTTCCAGATTCATGCTTTAAGGGATGGAGATTTAAAATGTTTTTGATATGACAGTTAACAATTCTTCTGTTTTCATAGCATTGTTCTAAAGCTTTAAAGAGAGAAGAAAAGTTATCGTCAACAGTTTCTATGATTTTAGCATCTCCCTTAAGTGATCCGCATAAATAATACAATTTTTCATTTGCAGAAAGTTCAGGATTTTCACTAAATAGGCTATTAAACTACGTTTTGAACAAGTTCCATTCCTCAAATTTTCAGCTGAAAAATGGAAAGTGTATTTTCAGAAGCTTTATAAGAGCCTTTTTTGGTTGATCACTTATAATTGATTCTTCAACATTTTTGTTTTGCACAGAGTCAGTATTTATAGTTTTTAATTTGTTAATAGAGGTTTTTAGGCTTACCTCAAATTTTTGAATGTCATCATCTACTTCGAAATGAGAGGTCTCGACTTTTTGAAATTTATCTTCCTTTGCGATTTTGTAGTATTCGTCCTTAAGCGCTTAGAATTTCTGCTGTATAGTAAGCAAAATATCCAATTGAGCCTGAAGTTCAGGAATGTCCCTGTTATCTTGCCCTTCTGTGAGGACATTATTTAATTTCGTCAGCTGGCTTTTGATGCCGCTGTGCTTTCAGTTTAGCGCTGTAATATCAGTCATCTTAGCGATCTGAATTTATTATATTAAATTCAATCATAACATATAAAATTATTTATTCCATAGGATCTGGTTTTCTTCCAGATCACTAAGACCAAAATGTGTGGAGGTTGCATTATTAAAAAGAGAAATGAACTGTAAAATGCGTTTATTTGATGTGTGTTACTGCATAGCGTACAAGAGTAAAAAGAGAGAAAAAAAACAACAACATTGTAAGTAGAAGGGTTGCCAAAATGGCGTGATTACAAAGTGTGCCACGAAAGGCACTCAATGGCCAAGGATGTACATTGCAAATACGGAACACTCCTTTTTTCCCTCAATCTTTTATTAAAATTTGATTGATATTGACATCCTGAAAATGCAACAAAATTGTGAAAAGACTTAATGATTAACTTTCATTAAACTCACTAATGGAACATAAAGTGCAAAAATTTTACCTGTTTGATATGTATTGATGACGAAGTAACTATCAAAGTTGTTTATCAATTGTTTTAGTGTTGTTTATCAATTATTTAGTATTAATGAATTGTTCAAAATACAAATTGAACATGTGAAATTGTGAAGTATGCAAATCTAAAATTGTAAAAGAAAATTTTAGAGATGCAGTGGGTACCATGGCCCCCTCACTGAAGCCGCCCTTGTGGTGGCTGCTGTATCTACGGAATAAAAAAATTCCCATTCTGGAGTTTTTGAAGCCATTGTACAAAGATTTCTGATCACTTTTGGCTACTTTTATTAGCTACTTTTGGCTTCTTAGCTTACTTTTGCTTTTATTTGGCTACTTAGCTTGCTGGGTGGTTTCCACAGCAGTTTCCGTCTTTCAAAGCACAAAATATTCAAGTATTTGCAAATTTTTTAGATTTTCCAAATCTACACAAACAACCCTCGTATCCACCATGTTTACAACCCCGAGTCAACCCTTCAAAAGTTGCGGGGTTAGAATTTGCACCTGGACTCAGGGTCAAATGTTGTACTTGGCATCATGAATACCATTTTCTCGTTAACCCTTGAAGTATCTTGCTTTCCTGAGTTAACTTCAGGGTTTAAAGTTTGGTGAATACGGCCTTTATCTCTCTTTTTTTTTTTAAGTTCTCCCCCCCCCCCCCTGGAGAAAATACTCAATTTGCACCCTGACTTTAATCTGTTCTTATTTATCATGTATTTTAATGCACTAAGAATTAATATTTAATGAGAGTTATTGGAAAAAACATGTTTTAAGATTTTTTAAAAAAGTTTCACAAAACCTCATTTTTAATATAAAAATTTACAGACTTACTCAATTAAAATTACCCAAATGTTGTACAAACACCTGAAAATAAGTTTTACTTGTAAGTAAACATTATTTAGTCAAATTTGCTTTTGTATGGTACATTTTGAAGCTGTATGATATTTGAGTACATTATGGTATTTCATTTGAAATGATATTGTAATTCAAATAATTTTATTAACTTTTACTAAAAGACTCATAGATAATATTTTAAAAGATGGAAAATGTATATAGTTAGTACTTCTATAACTCAAAGAGTTAAAAATTGACCCCGAGAGTCAATCAGGCTTAATTCGTTCACCAAAAATGGCAACCCAAGTGACATTCAGGCTTAGAACTCAAAGTGTTAATGTTTATTTTATATTCACACGTCTTCTTCAAATAAAAAAATTGTTTTTCTTAAAAATGCATAGAAAAAAGAAAGAAAACTTTTTAAAATCAGGCACACAAAAACATTTTTGGTCATAAAGGAAATTTTTTAACCAAACCTATCAAACCTTTCATTTCATTATAACTTGTGTAGATGAAACTCCAAATAATTATGCTATATTACATAAACAATTATATAACACACTTTTAGCTTTTTTAATAGTAAATAATACAGGGTGATTCATAATGAATGGGCGAAAAAGAATCGCGCAGTGTGACTGCCGTAATGGATTTATTCAGCCGAAACAAATTTATTCTGCAACTACAATTATACAAGTTTTATTTGACAACAGGAAAAATCATTGAATGACGAATATGCCACAACCTTCTCGGTAACTGTTGTGCAAAGACATTTTCGCATGAAATTTCGTAAAGAACCACCGCATCGGCATAACATAAGCAGGTGGGTGAAGCAGTTCAAGGATACCGGCTGCTTATGCAAGAACAAAAGTCCAGGACGAAAAGAAACAAAACTCGAAGTGGTTGAAAGAATTCGTGATTCGTTTTTATGGAGTCACTCATAATCAACGTAACGTGTAGGTGCAGAACTGGCTGTCCCTCAGACAACGGTGTGGCATGTTTGTTTTTATGGAGTCACTCAAAATCAACGTAACGTGTAGGTGCAGAATTGGCTGTCCCTCAGACAACGGTGTGGCATGTTTTACGGAAGCGTCTCAAATTCAAGCCGTACAGATATCAGATGGTCCTGGCTTTAAAACCTATTGACAAACCATTGCGTAAGAATTTCTGTGTGAAATTTCAAGAAAAGCTCGAAGTGAATGGTTTCAAGAACACACTGGTATTTACCAATGAAGCCACGTTCCACTTATGTGGCAAAGTTAATCTCCATAATTTGCTATTTTGGGGCATGGAAAATGCCAATGTAACATTTGAACATCAGCGTGATTCTCCCAAGGTGAATGTTTTCTGCACTTTATCAAACAGTTGTGTTTTTGGTCCATTTTTCTTTGCTGAAAAAATTATCAATGGAGACATTTACCAAGACACGCTCTCTGAGTGGTTGCTCCCCCAGCTGGAGGAAGCTGTTCCTGATTTCATTTTGCAGCAAGATGGTGCTCCCCCACATTGGATTAACAACGTACGTAAGTTCCTGAATGAACATCTACCCCATCGCTGGATTGGCGATGCTGGGCCACAGGATTTGACATGCCTTCATTGGCTGCTGAGATCACCAGATCTAATGCCCTGTGATTTTTTTCTCTGGGGTTTCGTTAAAGACAAGGTGTTTGTGCCTCCACTTCCTCACAAACTTAGAGGAACTGAAGCAGCGGATAACTGCAGTGTTGAACTCCATCACAGGGGATATGCTATCACGAGTGTGGCAGGAGCTTGATACCGTGTAGACATTTGTCGTGGCACATATTGAACACCTGTAGAAACTTGAATAAATGTAGTTCTGAATTTTCTAAATATATTAATTAAAACGTTCACAATCATGTTTTCTTTTTGTCCCATTCAATATGAATCACCCTGTACTTTATGCACTCTCATTTATACTGTCAAACCCCATTATAGTGAACCCAGTATGTAGCAAAAGAAAATTTTGGTCCGCCATTTTAATACTGTATTTCTTAAAGTTTCAGATACAGCAAACAGGGCTTTTGGTCCTTTTAAGTTCTTTATAACAGGGTTCAACTCTGTCTCCAATAATTTGTAACAAAACAAACTTTTTGCTTTTTATTAGCTTTTAAATTTGCTAACCGTAGCTATCCATTATAGGTTTTCATTCCAACTTTCATAATTCTCAATGGGATTTGCATATAGTAGGCTTTAATACTTATAGCAACATTGTAAGGAAAAAATATTACTAAAAATTATCTCTGTTTTACATGAGATATTAACAAATAATATAACTATATCTATATCTATAAGCAATAGTTCGAACTTCATAGTAGTACAGTTTTTACAATATTAGTTCTTTGTATAGAATGAACTGGGGGATTTTTAATAATTTTTATTTTTAGGGTGATTCACAGTCAAGTTTTAAAATGAAACAGAGATGGAATTAAAAAAAATTGAAAATTAAAATAAATGAATAAGATAGATATATGCATTATAGCATTTTATGTTGGTTCTCATTCTAAAAAAGCTTTGGAAGCCAACCATCCAAAATGCTCCACAAAAGTAACGAAGTGAAAATGCACTTTTTCCACTATGTTATTACACTGCTGGACAAAACTTTGGCGACCACCTGTATCCCAACAGGTATTATTAATAAAAAGCTATTCTATATAAAGTGCAGCGACAAATCAAAATTATATACATGCGACAATGATGATGCGGAAAAACAATGATGATGGAAAACACAAAAATGAGATTTTCAAAGCTTTGGCTACTAGAAAGAGTTTTGGGAATATTTCACTTAAATATAAGAGTCTGTTACCAGTTGTATAGCTTACAGGTGGTGCAAGAAGCGTGCGCGCAATAGAAAGACATTAAGGATGATCAATTAAGAAGAACATGCCAAAATCATCAGATTGTATGACCAGCTTAAAAGTCTCATTAAAATAGCCATCAAAGCATGTGCTTTCAAGGATACGGCAATCAGGGTGCTCTAGAATAGGAACCAATAACAGGGAAGAAAACCAGACCTCCTGAAGCTCCTGTCCATCTGTGATAAAAGGAGAATTAAGAGGACGTCACGTCAATTAATAAGGCAAGATGAACTGGTCACCTGCCATATCATAAAGAATAAAGCCGGTGTCACAGCCCCACAACGAACTATTTGTCGAATATTAGCTGAACAGAACTTGAGCTAAGAAAGAATCAAGAAACAACTGCCGTTAACTCCGAGACACCGGGAACAACAGTGTCTCAAGTTCGCACCCTAATACATTGTCAAACCCATGGACTTCAAACAGTTGGTTTTTACGGATGAGAAACTCTTTTGCCTCGATGAACCCGTCGAACATAAGAGATGATAGCGTCACCACACTCCATCGAGTGAAGCATCAAATGGATGGTGGTGGTGGTGTCACCTCTATCTTTTGTAATCTCATGCAGGGGCTTAGCCAGGGGGGGGGGGGATATCGGGATATATCCCCCCCCTCGAAATTTTTGGATGAAATTCAGTCTATTTATACACATATAAGTTCATATCCCCCCCCCCCGAAAATTTTTCCTGGCTACGCGCCTGATCTCATGATAAAAACAGTCTAAAATATTTCTACTTGTAAGAATAATAGGCATTTGAAAAACTATGTTCAGATTTAAGTGGCCGGTCACACGTATTACAGAAGTTTCTAGTCAATTTGATGACTAGAATAACTTAAAGGAAAAAGCAAAGTAAAACAGATAAAAGGAATGATACACATGAAATAGCTTTAAAGAAATTGGACAAAGATCTTTCCGGATTGAAAAATACTGAGCAATTTATTTTGATCAAAAACCTTATCTTGGAAAGGCAATTACCATAAACCATAGTGAGTTTGGATGAACTGCTCTAATATAGTTTATAATTTTTACACCTATCAAAATATAACAAGCGTTAAGCTTCTTTAAAAACTTTGTAATTGATTATTATATAAAAATGCATTAAGAAATGTAAACAAACTATATTGTTAATGAAAAAACACTCCAAATACTGGTGTTAAACGATAAAATAAATAAAAACTTTGTGAAAAAACACACATAAAATGTTACTTACTCGTATAAAGCGATACGATCCTTTCGACCAAAAATTCTTCGGTCTTCCTCAGTCAAAGCCCTTATTCTCACTAAAGAGAGGGAACTGAAAAAAAATAAACAAACAAGCATGTTGCCACAAGGAAATAAGAAAAGGCGAACAAAACCACGGAGAAAAGGGGATGGGATAAAAAAGAAAAGAAATGAAGGACAAAAAAAAAAATACATAAATAAATAATAAGAACAATAGTAATCCCCCTATAACACGGTAGATTCGTTCCGCGTTATAGGAAAACGCGTTGTAGGAGTATTCTCGTATAACGCGCTCTATGACCCCGTATAACGCGTTATGTACAAATGATTCAAGTAAATCGAATATTAAGGAAAAACTAAATATGTGCGAAATATGTGCATCTTATTAAAATCAAACTAAGAACATTTTAAATAAAACACTTACACATATGTAACTAAAAAACAGTTAATTAAAAAAAATTACATAATTCCAAAAATAGTTATGTTACATGTTTATTCGCTGTCGGAGCTATCTGAAATAACGTTCCGCCGACATCTTTTTTTAATAAAATCTTCAAATATTTCACAATTTGAAGCTTTGTTATTCTCTTTACTTAAGAGCATATCTTCTTGTTCGTCTATATTAATTGAAATTTCACTATCTAATGATTCTTCGTTTTCTATTTTATGTTTTTTCTGAATTTTTACATATGGTGCAAGACAGTATTGAAGATTTATTTTAAATTCACTAGATCGTTCCGCTGAAGAATCACAATTCTTAACAAGTACATATAACGTGAGAAATCCCGCGTTATATGGGGGAAAACACGTGTTATACGAGGGACATGAAATCGCGTAATATGAAAATGCGTTATAAGAGTACCGTGTTATAGGGGGGATTACTGTAATATTAAAAAAGCAAAAAAGAACACACGAACACAAACACACGCAAAAAAGACAAACAAAACTAATATAAAAACAGAATTTTTTTAAATTAAAAATAATAAAAACTTAAAGGAAAGGCAGAAACACATACACACAGGGCCGGATTTCCCATAAGGCCAACCTAGGCCATGGCCTAGGGCGCAGCGGTCTAAAGGGCGCAGAACAAAGAACTCCCCTGCAGAACAATTACGGATGAGGAAAAGGACTGGAAAGGTGAAACGAAAACGACTTACTTTAAGTGATTATTGCCCAAGAAAAACACATTTATGGCTTCCGAAAAATTCCTTTTTTCCCTAGTACAATTTCTTATCTATAGAAGGAGAGAACAATTATTCAAAGTAAGTTATCATCGAACAGGCGTCTGACTGTCTGTTCTCTTCCGATATCCCAACGTTATCGAAAAAGAACCACACCACGCACACGCACAAAACGATAAATATGTCTGCTCGAGGAAAAGTCTGTTGCTTTGAGTGTAATGCGTCTATAATTTTAAAAAATTTGAAAACGCATTATCAACTCTTTCATCCAAAATATATCGGTGAAACATCGCGCAATTAATGAAATTTATTAGTTTCATCTAAAAGATCGCCAGAAAAAGTGCATTCTGATTCTGATATGTTACCCATAAAAATGCCGAGAACAGAAACTGATACCGAAATTTTGCAGAAAGTTAACGTGTCCAAGGACGTCTAACGTGTCCAAAAATCGCGCGAAGTTTACAATGCAATCCTCTGTTTTGCGATGACTTTTCATAAGTTTCACAAAACTGAACTGTTTCGTGGCTTTAAATGGTAAAATTCAGGGTCTTCCTATCGAAATGATAATAGATAATGTAAATTATCTGACAATCTTTAAAAAAAACTGTATTTTATAAAACACTTTTTTACGTGACATATAGTGCTGACGAGAAAAAAAAAAGAATTATTATGCATATTAAATTGGAACTATTGGTCAATTTTTCGAATGGGGGGGGGCGTAATTATGGCCTTTGGCCTAGGGCGCAAAAATGTGTGAATCCGGCCCTGCATACACAAAAACCAAAACAAAATAAAAAGGACAAACAAAATAATAGATTAGGAAGGGAAAAAAAAAGGAGAAAGAAAGAAAAATGGTAGCAGAAGAAAAGGGGGTAGCGGAAGAAAGTGAATAGAACCTTACAACATCAGCTTCCAAGCAGAATGAACGAAAGGAACGGAGTTACCATCGTTCACAAGACGTTCCAGGTGCTGGGTAATGGAAAAACCTTCCAAAAAATCAAGACGGGACAAAGACTGAAGAGTGCACAATATCTTAGCCCTCTTCTGGTCTGACCAATATAGCCCAAATCACAAGATCCACAAGGAATATAATAAACACCCCTACGGTTCTCAGTAGGAATAGGATATTTAATGGAAGAAAATTTTAGTTTATTAACAGGTTTAAAAATGACTTTGAAACCGAAATTTTTGAGAAGTTTAGAAGTTTTGTAGCATATAGGTGAAAAGAAAGGTAGTACAATTAATACATTATGAAAATTAACAGTAGTAGTAGAAGTATTAGGCTTATTAAATTTATAAAGAACTTTATCAATAATAGAGGGACTAAAACCACGATAGACAGCTAAGGATTTTAAGTAAGTAATCTCATTATTAAGAGATGAAGAGTCAGAGCAAATTTTGATAGCACGAAACCCATAAGTGTAAAAAGCAGAAAGTTTTTTCTGGTAAGGATGATTAGATAGGGCATGAGGAGGTAAAGAGATAGAAGAGGGTTTGCGGAAAACAGAAGTAGAGAAACCGTCAGGATTCCTGGAAACAAGAACATCCAAAAAAGGTAAAGAATTGTTGCATTCCTCTTCTAGAGTAAACTGGATACACGGATCAACAGAATGAACAATCAAAAGTAAATTAGAAATATCACAATTGGAATCCACTAGAACGAAAGTATCGTCAACATATCTGACCCAGCACGGTTTGTTTAATACAAACGCTGCTAACTAACGCTATAAACTCCTTAATCCCAATAGAAGAATAATGAAACCTTTTTCAGTTCCCTCTCTTTAGTGAGAAGAAGGGCTTTGACTGAGGAAGACCGAAAGAATTTTTGGTCGAAACGATCGTATCGCTTAATAAGTAACATTTTATGTGTGCTTTTTCACAAAGTTTTTATTTATTTTAAACTATATTGTTAACATTCCGAGTATTATTCACGCAGCATAACATCACAACAAAATATAGATCAGAGTAAGAATTCTGTATTATTCACATGTGAGAAAAACAATAACTACAATGTTACGAAAAAATTCCTCACGTTAATTAAAAAAAAATGCTTTTATATGAACTCAGGACAAAAAAATTCCTAGTTTATAAAATGTGCTTCATACACTAATGAAGTGAATCACAAAATTCAAGAGCTATATCCTGAAAAATTTCAGAGTTATGAAGATTAATATATGCTGACGTAAATCACTTTTCGATTGTTCTCAAAGGGAAAAATACCATGTCGAATGATCGCATTTTAGGGGTCATACAGAAATTATGAAAGATTTTTTTTTTTTTTTTTTTTTTTTTTTTTTTTTCACTCTAGCAATAAACATTTGCATTCAAATTCGTGTATAATCCCTGACCACCTTTGTTTAAAAATACCTCTGAGATGTTTTATGATGAAAGGCTGAAATTTTGTACAGTTTATCCTATTGCATTGTACAAAAATCAACTAGGTAATATACACCTCATTAGTGTATGGGCACGTTTTACTAATTGGTTATTTATTTGTACGGGGATTGTATACATATTTAAAAAATGTAACTTTTTAAAGTTTATGAGAGAAATTTTTTTTTAATGTAGTCTTTTTTTCCTACCTTATTTTGAACATTTTTCAAATTTACATCACCCACTTATCTCTAATACATGAAGTGTTAAAGTGCGTTACCACCTTTTCGGGGCACCCTGTATAATTGCTTGTTTTTATTGGTAGGTATGGAAGAGGAATATTTTTTATTTGAGAAAGAATCTTTGGTTTTGATTTCTGTTTATGTATAAATAGTTGAAGTCACTTTTTCTGTGAATATCAATTCATCTAATTTCTCTTTCAGCTAGTTTTAAAATCACGAAATGCAAATGTGTAATTTAAGCAAAATAAGATTAATACAAACAATATTTAATTTTCAATTAAATTCATAAACACAAAGGAATTTTTGAGTTTTACATATTTGTCCCAAATAATAGATTCCTGGGTATTTTACATCTGTACACATACCTGGACTTTTTTCCTGAAAATTCTGCAACATTTTCACATGAACGTGGGTAACTGTTCCATCAAGTCATCACTTAGTTTGAAAGAGATTTTTCGGGATGTGGAATGCGAGCATGTTGGCATAATACTGCTGGTCATTGGTGTAAAACTTCTGCTTCAGTGTTCAAGAGTAAAACAAGCACCAGTTAAATATACTATATTATAAATTGCATTTATTATATTTTATTAATATTTATTGTACATTATACAGTGTGTCCTAAAAGTTCCCGTACTCCAACTTATAGAACTCATTGTCCATGGCGGTGGATCCGGAGATTAATTCGCAACAGTAACACTATTTTGGGCAAAACATTTTTCTCCGATGAGGCATGGTTCCATTTAAGCGGTTACCTGAACACACAAAACTCTTGCTTTTGGGCGAGGACCAATCTTTACTCATTTAATGCAAAAACCTTCACATTCTCAAAAAATTGGCATATGGTGAGCTGTATCATGCAAATGGATTGTTGGACCTAGGACCTGTTTTTCGAATCAACTGTTGATCGTTCTGTATACAGGGAACTTATCCAGCAATTTGTTGCATTCTTAGAAGTGAATGAACGAAATTTGGTTATAATAAGATTATGCAACCTGCCATATGAATAGAAACCATGGGCATGATTGAAGATTTTTTCGGTGATCGACTCATCTCAAAAAATGTTTGGCCACCTCGATCCCATGATCTGAGCATCCCGGACTTTTTCTGTGGAGATATTTAAAGAACAGAGTTTATATAGTTAATCCTCAAACAATAAATGATCTGAAAATTGCCATCACTCAAAGTATACAAGAAATCACTCCCATCATGCAGTGGCGGATCCAGAATTTTTTTTTGGGAGGGGCTATATTTTTTAAAAAGCTTATTTCACCCAATTAAAATGTACTATAAATCAAAATTTTAGTCTAAACCAGTGTATTAGGCTTTTGGGAGGTGCTAAGTAATAAAATATGATCATTTTAGCTATTTAAAGTGTATAATAAAGCAGAATGTTACCCTTGAGCAATCTCTTTTGGGGGGGGGGTCTGAAGCCCCCTAGCCCCTCCCCTGTATCCGCTACTGCCATCATGTTAAAGCGCGTTTTTATAAACATCCCCAAATGAGTTCAGCTTTGCTTTCAAGAAAGGGGTGGACATTTTGAGTTTATATTTATTATAAATATAAACTCAAATAATCATTTAGGAAATAAACTCAGTATTTTTTCCTAAATGATGTTAAAAGTCCTTTTTACCATTGGCATAAAAATAATCTTTCTAAGGTTTGTTATTTTGTGAATTATAAATACATATGTCGACTGTAAGGGAACTTTTAGGACACTTTGTATTTTTTTATTTATGTGTTAAAATAATCCCTTTCCCCAAATGAAAGTTAAAATGTGAAAAAAAAAAAAAAAAAAAAACAAGAGATTTATGCTACAAAATACAAAGCATGGGAGTTATTCAGAGCAGCTAATCTTTGAAATTTTCATGCAGAATTTAGCACCACTTCCCCTTCACCCACTTTTAGCCAAAAGTTGTTGCTATTATATTTTTACTAATTCAGTGGTGAGAAGAGGGGAAGGATGCTATAAGCTGGAATGTGTAAAAAACAAGTGAAGAAAAGTCCAAAAATCAGAAAACTGATAATTTTTATTTACTCTTTTTCAATTTAAGAGAGCGAATCCCCCCAAATCTCCCCCTTTCTACAAATGCTCTTGATTTAAAACTTTTCACCTATGTAGCTTCTCAGAAGAAATTTAACAGTTAAAATAATCTTTGTCCCACCCTTCAAATAAAATTCAAGGTCATAAAATTTCAAACGGTGACAAAAATGGGAAAGAGGGGTTGTGTTGTGAAAAAGACTGTCGATGATACAGCAAAATGAGATACATTCAGATTTATATATAGGAGTTCATTTTACATAATAATTAACAGAAATCATTTCAGGGTTAAAAAAAATGCTTTTATTTGTTGTTAAATGAGAGCTACCTATACGAGTGTAAAAGTTAAGTTATCTACTGCGGAATTAAGTTCGGTGAATATAACTGAAAAGTAATCAATCATCCCAGTCCACTGTACTAAAGATTTAAATGTTTATATTTAGCAATATCAACTACGTGCTATTAAAAAGTCTTTCATGAAAGCAAAACCGAAAGTAATTACCCATTTAATTGATTTTGAAATCAATATTACGTACATGACCTGTAAAATTGTACTGAAAACTTAAAAAAATTAAAAGGCATTTCATACATATAAAAACATTTAAAATCCGATGAATAATTTCAAAATTGTTGTGAATAGTGACTGTGAGTAATTTGTGATTGTGTATAGTTATACGAGTATTTATAAAAGTATAATGTAGCAAATGAAATGAGATGGCAATTTTATTTAAGTGATAGTGTGACATGAAAAAAAAAAATCTGTTTTAAAGTATTTTGAGTTCATAAAGATAAGATTTAAAGCAAAATACTTCCTTCAAATTTCAAAATTCTGCTGTTTTTTTGCTTTTTTTACACTCTATAACAAAAAAAAAAAAAAAAAAAGACGCACCAAGAAGGAAAAGGAATTGTACGATTGTGATAAAATTGGTGGATGTAAAGAACATACATAAGGAAACAAACGATTAAAATTTCAGAACAATTGAATGATTTATTGTAGAGTTTGACCATTACAAATGGGGAAGTCAATAAGGCGTTGGTCCACCTATGGCCTTGATGCAAGCTGTCACCCGGCTTATCACAGGCTGTTCAGTTCCCGGGTGGTGTCCTGCGGAATTTCTTGCCAAATTGTCTCCAACTGTTGATCTAAATCAGCAACATTTTGAGATGGTTGCAATCGCCTTTCCATAACTTCCAAAATGTGCTCTATGGGAGAGAGATCAGGTGATTTAGTAAAGGGAAAGCTTGAAGACAATTCATAGGAACACGTGCCGTATGCGGCCGGGCATTATCGTGTTGAAAAGTAAGTCCAGGATGTCGCAAAAAGGTACGATAACACAACCAGTCATAGGATGTCATCAACGTACCGCTGTGCTGTCAGTGTGCCAGAAATGTCTATCAAAGGGATCCGGCTATCAAAAGAGATGGCACCCCTGGCCATAGCACCTTGTGATAGTCAGGGCAGGATCTCCCCTCTCCCCTTGATGTCTGCGGTTGTCGTCAGGACACAGTTGGAAACGGGACTCGTCACTAGACTATACGTGCCCAGTCAGCGCAGTTCTTCGTTGATCGAGCCTGGCACCACAGTAATTCGACTTGAATCGTCTGTGGAAGGTCATGTTGGATACATGTGTGCAGGTTACAAAGTGGATAGTTCATAGCGATGAATCCGGTGCTGTGACAGCTGCTCTGCAAATCGCTCTATCCTCCCGTTCTTTTGTGGCCCTCGGTCGATCACTACCATTTTGACGCTGATATCTACCGTTGTTGACCCACTTTTGCCAGCATCGTCTAATAGCTGCATCGCTTCAACGCAGATGTCGATCGATTCGGCCAACCAACCTCTTTCAGTCCGATCGCATGACCTCTTTCAAACTCCAGCATCTGCTCGTAATGCGCACGAATCCTTTGGCGAGACATTGTTACAGCCAACGTAAGATATCGCAATCGAAATGCAACAGAAATTTTAACCATCAGATTGAGAATTGGTGCTTATATGCACCTACTGAATGTGCAGTTACGATGTGCTAGCGCTTCCGCTATTTATTCATTGGACTTCAGATTTTAATCATTTGCAGGTTCGGTCCGAATGTATTTGCATACGAAATTTCATTACAATCGGGCGACTCCTTCTTTGGGCGTCGATTTTTTTGTTTTTTGTTAAAGAGTGTATATTAGTACTTTACTACTACTCTTGTTATTAGTTATAACTATTGTTATTGTCAATTTATTATGTGTTATTGTTAATTTTTTTATGTTATTTATTATAAACCTTCCCAGACAGAAGCTTAAATCAAGCTTGGCATTTCCTTGAATTTGACGTATTAATGCAAACTTGACAGTTCAACTCATTTTAAGCTGGCAGCAAGCTTGCAGAGTCAAGTTGAGTCAAGTGTTGAGTCAAGTTGAATTGTTAAGCTTAAATACAGCTTGATTTAAGCTCGACAAGTGATACTTAGCTTGCTTTCAAAGTGCGCAGTGATGGCGCCATCTGGGAAAGAGAATGGACATTAATTGTCTAGCGTCCTCAAATTTGCTGAAAGTTCGTAAAAGATGTGTTTTATTTTATTACCAGTACCATATTACCGGCAGGGCAAACGGGGCAACTGCCCAGAGCCTACAGATTTTAGGGCCCAAAAATCTTACATCTTACACTTTTGTAGTTTTAAAATAAAATTACAAAGGATAAAAAAAATTCAGAAGTTAAAAAAAAATTTTTAATTATAAAGTATGAACAATGAAAATAATTCAAATTTACATTTGTATAAATTAATTTAAACTTATTTTTAATTCTCCGAAATGCTCTATATCGATACAGCATACCAATATATAGGAAAATAACTAAACACATTTGTAAAACTATTTTTGAACGCTAAAAATTCTCAAAATTTTTCAATTATTTCTTATTTTAAGAAATATTTACAAAAATGACTAAAGTGTTTGTATTCCATACATGTTAGCAACTGTGATATAGCATTTCGAAGTAACGTTTAACTATCTGTTTCTTTGATTTCAAATTACTTAAAATTTGTGTTAAGTAAGGAAACCCATTCTATATTTCCAAATATGAAGATTCTTCAAAATAAAATACAATTATACTACGAAATTGAATTCAAAATCAGTCGTTTGTCTCGATTTTGGCCAGCAGTATTGCTCATGAGTGTTGCGGTACGGAAAGTTTTAAAACGTGTGCTGCTCTTAAGTTTATATATTATGTTTATTTCCGTATTAGTAGAGTCTCTAAATCACACATAACATTATTTTAATTTTGATGCATCCCATGGAAAAATAAAAGAAACAAATAACACATCGCCCACTTATCAATCTGGCGAGAAAATAGCGTGATAAGTCACTTCAAACTTTAGTCATAGCTGCACAAGGCTCAGTGGCTGAATGGATAGCGTGCTCGACTGCTAACCCAAAGGTCCCGGGTTCTATTCCAGCCACGAACACTCGATAGAAACAGATTAAATTAAATTGAAATTTCAGCGTAGAGGGGGGAAATGCGTGGCAAAGTAAAATATGTGGGGCGAGTTCGCCGACCGGTATTTAGGAAAATTTATTAAGCTTGAAATGTCAAGCTTAATGCAAGCTGGGCAAGTGTAAACTAGAACACTTGATTCAAGCTTGCATTAAGCTTACACGATAAATCAAGCTTGATGCAAGTTTGCTGTGCTGTCTGGGTTAATCTTATTTCATACAATAAAAGTATATGAATCATTATTATTTTTATGTATGGATATCTTATACCTCATGAGTTAAGAAAATAAAAAAGTTTGTACTGTCATATCACATATTTGACTGCAGGGGCACAGCGAGGGATGTAGATATTCGGATATCCTCCACCCCCCCTTTTTTTATAAAAGAGTTATGAAAAACACTAGAATTTAGGAATTTGAAGGAAACATTTTGCTTTAAATCTTCCCTTTATGAGCACATAATACTCTGAAACAGATTGTATTTTTAAAAAATTCCACAATATTATTTCACTTAAATAGAGTTTGTTTGTTTATATGTGTTATGGCAAGCCTACACGAGGGGCAACTGCCTAGAGCGTGGCGATGACGTTTTATAGGGTTCTAACACGTATTCAAGCTTCATATGGGGAAAACCACCGAAAACTCCAGACCGTTAGATCGGCAGCCGTGCTATAGGCCTGAACCCGGGCCATCGTAATTCTACCGGGCCTGCTTGTGCTCTCCGTTTAGTCATCCAAAGAGGCCTACGGATGCTCACTTATTGGTTCCAACAGTTAGATACGTCATCTAATGGCCAAATCTAACCAATGAGGAAACGTCCGCAGGCCACTTTCGGAGTGCACAAGCAGGCCCGGCAGAATCACGATGGCCCCGCCTGAACCCGGGACCTTCTCACTTCAGCCATCTACTATGTTCAGTGTCTTATCCACGGGCCGTGGTGGGACCTTACTTAAACAGTATTGTTATCAGTTTTCCTTTGTCCCATTACTTGTATAAATATTTATAAAAGTATATACGCAATCATAAAATAGAAATTATTCACAATCACTTTTCAAAATCAGGCGCGTAGCCAGGAAAAAATTTCGGGGGGGGATATGCGCCCGGAAAATTTTTCGGGGGCGGGGGATATGAACTTATATGTGTATAAATAGACGGAATTTCATCACTAATCCAAAAATTTCGGGGGGGGGATATATCCCGATATCCCCCACCCTGGCTACGCCCCTGTTCAAAATAACTCCAGTATTATTCTTCTGATTTTAAAGATTTTATTTAACCAAAATGTGTGATATTTTATATTCAGAGTTTTTAAGTACTTTTCCACGTCTTTTGTGTATATTACATATCTTTATTGAACTTTTTGGATATTTATTATTTGTGTAAATTATTTAGGAGTGCATTAAACATTACGTTTTTTAAAAGATAAAAATGTGTGTGTTTTCTTGATCTCATATTTTACAATGATTTAGTGTCTTAAATCGTGATACCACGATTACGAATACATTAAAAAAATATTTAAAATGCAAGAAAAAGCACTTTTACAGCTTTTAACACACCAATATCAAACTTTAAAAAGCTTTATTTTCAGGGACTGCAGCACTACTGTTCCCCCCCCCTTTTTTTTTTGAATTAACTCATTTTGTATTTTTTCATTGTATTGCAACTTCCCCTATTTTTAACTTTTTCCTCCTTTTATTACTTTTTTTTTTCACCGCCAGTGACCAATTCTCTTTTGATTTTTTCTTTCGGAATAACGGCGATAACGTTACAGGGTTGCCACTGTCGACTAAATGACGACTATTCTTGAGCATCAGCGACATTTTTGAGCGAAAAATGGGCAAAGAGCAACTATTTGAAAATGCAACTTTTGCAAGGTTTAGGCGACTATTTCCAAACACTATCTAGGTCAAATAGGGAGGCAGCTACCATCGTCGTATCTACCATCGTTTAAAGCCCGATTTGAGTCATTTTATCACATTCGCCGATAATGACATCGCGATGTCAGTTTCCCGGCCCGATGGAGAAATTCTCCGCCAACTGAGATTTATTCTGCCGGTTTGCAAAAATCTGACGTTTCGTTTAGTTTGCATTGGATTTCTTTCTTTGTACAATAGTACCTCGACTTACACGAACCCGAAGTAATATGATTTACGAATTTCGCAGGCTGGTCTTTTGTTTACATCCAAAATAACTTATTTTTAGTATTTTAATAATATAACTTGTACATATGTATTAGCTATGATTTTATTAATTTTTTTTCCCTAAATTATTGTTTTCTTTAGTGCCTGTCCCCAACTAAGAATAATTTGTATGTACATATTTATAAGCAAAATTATACCCGACTTATGCTAATTCAACTTACGTGGCCATCGCTTGGTCCCACCTATTACGTTCTAGGTATTACTGTAGGTCGTTCAGCAGTCGGGAAATGTACTTGAATTTGTCCAGAATTATGCTTGAAAATATAGAATTTTCTATCAGCGGTGAGAAATCTCTCTTCCACCAAAAAAGAACAGGGCCAAATTGGAACAGCTCTGCTGTAGAACAGATTTAGGTGGAGAAAGAGGTGGAAACTATCGATACAAACAAAATTTGTGTCTGTTTTGCGGCTGCTCCACAAAAATGAAATCGGCGATTGGGATAATTTCGTCATCCGTCGTCTGCACGCGCCTTTCTTACATTTTCACTGTACTACACGCTCAGCAAAACCCCAATTGACAGTGCAAGAATGCCCGGTTGCGGTGCCGTTGAAATTATTTTGAATTAACCAATTGGGAGGGAAATTCCAAGTTTGGGTAAGGGGTAGGGAGTATTTATGTAATTGCAAACTATTACACAACAATAATTGTTAAGACTTTTTGCCTCTTACGTCTCCCCCCTTCTTTCCATTTTGACGTAACAGCCCTACTAGGAGCACATTGCCCTCCTCTAGTTGGAGGCCTCAGCATGCATATTGAGAAAAATTGCAGAGGATGCCGTAAAAATTTGAAACTAAAACGAAATGTTTTCCGTCAGTTTCGAGCCTGAAAATTTGCGGGGTTTTTCGAAAATTTGTGATAAATCGATCGATTCCCGTTATTTTGCGATTACAAAACTTATTTTTTGAGTTTGTTCTTGTGGAAATAAAGCATAATAACGGTCTTAACTTTTGTAAAAGTGTAGATTTTATTAAATGAAAAAAAAAAATTTTAATTCCTCCACGCTTTTGAATTTTCAAAGCATGAAAAGTAAAATAATTTAGACAGATTAAATATAGTTATTCATACTTGCCAATTTTACGCTTTCAGTTTAAAGTATACGAGAAACTCCCGTTTATGTCTTTTTTGTACGTTTTTACTTGAATTTCCCGTTCTTTTTTTTTAACGCTTTTTAATAAATTTTGAAGTTCTTTTTATTTTAATAAAATCACGACCCTAATTTTGTTTTCCAAAAATAATCTCTAAAAATTTACTATTCATTTGAATTTTCTGTCGTTTTTTTCAATATTATTTTGAGATTACTTAATTGCCGATAATCGCAAAAAACGGGTATCTATGGTAAATCGGTAGATTCCAGTTTTTTTTTTTTTTTTTTTTTTTTTCGATTACAAAATCGAATTTTTCGTGTTTTTGTTGAAATAAAGCATAATGAAGTTCTTACACAACTTTTGAAGAAGTGTAGATTTTATTAAATGAAATAATTTAGTATTTTAAAATACAAATTCCACCACACGTTTGAATGTTCAACACATGAAGGAAGAGTAAAATCATTAAGACAGCTTAAATATACTTATTTATACTGGCAATTTGTATGGTTTCAATTTGAAGGTTGCACTTTTTCACCGATTTTTACGATTACTGCCTTTTTTTTACGCTTTTACCACCTGTTTTTACGATTTTACGCGAAACTCCCGGTTTTTTTTTGTTTTTTTTTACGCTTTTCCATCGATTTTTACGATTTTGCCCAAAACTTTTTTAATTTGGCATCTGAATAATAATTTCACAGAAACCAAGCATGTGTAAAATGCAGTTGCAATTGTTATAATTTCAGGCTTGTTCCACTAAAAAATGAGGTGGCCACCAAAAAAATACAGGCCATTGCAAAAGATCTTGGAGAAGTTGAGTGGGAAAAAAAGATTTGTAAAGCAGACCCCCCCCCCCATTTTTAACTGTCATACTATTTAATTTTAGTTTTTTTTTCTGATTATTCACACCAAAAATATTTTGTTTTACTTTTTGTTAATTATGAAGCAAGAGTGGAGAAAAAGTATTAAATGTCCAAAAATAATTTTAAATGTATGAAAATTGTGTGAATTTTTCTGAATTAGGAAAGTTCTAAGAATATGAATTATTTCAGTTGCATTATTTATTTTTTTCAGAGAGAGATAAATGTTAAAATATTAGACTTAATGTGTCTGGAAGTTTTCTTGCAGTTAATCATAATCCACATAATCCACTTTCTCCAGCATTTTTCATTGCAATTTAATAAATTTTGTATTCTGTCTGAATTAATGAGTGTCTTTATTCTCCTGTGTATTTTTAAGGAGTGTTTCGAATGTATTCAGCAAATGCTGAAAAAGTAATGTGTTGTAGTTGAATTTAACTTGGAACGGTATGTTTAAATATATATATATATACTAGTTGACCCGGCAAACGTTGTTTTGCCATATAAATTATTCCTAGGATCATTTTAGTAGAAAGAAATGACTAACTTATTGTAAGTGTGTGAGGATGTGGTATGTGAGTGGAAGAGGGATGGAGCGCTGTGAACGATGCTGGAATATAAAAATAACACCATACCAAACATTTATATTTTTAATTCATTGCAATTTATTCTTTAAATTTATGTATATCGCTAATTACAATAATTTTACTAAAAATAATATCAATCCCTTAACGGAATAGAGTCGACACTATTTTTTGCTATCCCATCTTTAGCTAACACAAACAAACTGGATGGTTTGCCCACTCGAGAGCATGCCACGTATAATTGCCAGCGCGAAAAATATGGTGTGCTCAAATCTAAGCCACAAACAGACATAGTTTGGCCTTGAGACTTATTGATAGTCATTCCATAAAAAATTTTGTCCAAAAAAAAAAAAATAAAATAAGGATGAAAATCTGAAATACTTTCAGATTTTAAATACGCACTATAGTGCTATATATTAAAAGCGTATCATAATTTATGCGTCGTCCCTATTTTTTTTCCTTATTCCATTAAGTTGGAAAGTGTATCATTATTCATGACTGTGCTGTATTTTTCTTCCTTCTTTGGAAATATCTTTGGATTTCGACCCATCTTTGGAATCGAAATCTATCTTAAAATCGCCTACTAAAACTATTTTGCAATCTTCGCCAAGTATATTACAACTATACTTCATCGTTTTATATATTGTTTCGAATGTGCATCATAATCCATGAGTGTACCGTGTTTGTCTTTCTTGGGTTGATTCCTACTTGAACGCCTCGACTCTCGCCAAGGTGGCGATCACTAAACATATGCAGTTACCATAACGATTTTTTGCATTTATGTGCCAATCGTAATTTAGAATTAAAATGGCGATTTGGAACAACATGTAAGTACAAAATTTTTATTTATTTTGGTAAGTACAAAATTTTTATTTATTTTGGGTTGCCAATTAATGTAGTTTTAATAATTAAGTGTCTTCAAATTCCTTAACTGGTGCGTTTATCGCTAATTTGTTTACTTTAGTTTTCATCTAGTTCTTTTGGGAGCGTTGAAACGGTACTTACGTATTATCCCGGCGGTCACTTCCGCCAAACTACTTTTTCGTCAAATTTGCTGGCAAACTGTTGTCAATCGTATTCCAAACCATCAACAATTACATGTGCCCGGCATTTATCTTGGTGGAAAATTACTTGTCTTGGCTGACCGCCGGAATAATACGTAAGTACCGTTGAAACTTGTGCATAACTCTCAGAGATCCACGACTGCAAAACTCGCCAAAGTACGGGGATTTTTTAGGTTGGCGAGAGATAGGGCGTTAAACTAGGAATCAACGTCTTGTACCATAAAACACATCTTTGGAATCGAAATCTATCTTACAATCGCCTACTGAAACTGTTTTACAATCTTCGCCAGGCATATTCCAAATATACCGCTAAGACATTTTAAATACTGTTTGGAATGGGCATCGTAATCCATGAGTCTAGCGTGTTTTCCTTTCTTGTTCCACAAAGCACTTCTTCGGAATAAAAATCTATATTAAAATCGCCTAATAAAACTGTTTTACAATATACACCAGGCGTTTTCTAACTATACTCGAAATATATTTATAATAAATTGTCACATTTTGGCACCACATTTAGCGATCAATTATCAAAAATTGCAAACCTTGTGCGACTTTCAGCATTTTATTAACGCGTCCCCCCCCTCTCCATGTTATCTGGCAAACACATTTGAAAAGTGACTCGACGCGCTAATGTCTACACAAAAAACCTGATTGAAATTAATAGCACTCTGGTGCTAAAAATTTTGGGTTGGACCGCCCTTATGACTTTGGGGTATGAGACATAGTTAAAAACCTATTCTCATACCTAACGAATATACATATAACATTTCATTAAAATCGGTCGAGCCGTTTCGGAGGCGTATGGTAACTGACATTGTGACACGAGAATTTTATCTATCAGATGGATCTAGATTGTTTTTTTTTTTTTGAACATGTAAAAATTAATTTATCAAATCTAATTGAAAAAAAAATTCTTTTTTTACCTATATTTTCTTTTGCTCTCCTTTTTCCCTTTTTTTTTCACGAAATTTTGGCTACTGACCCTGTTTATTTATCATTTAACCATATTATTTTTGTAACCAGGGCCGGCTCGACATGGTAAGCATCGCATCTGGGCGCCGGCCATTTCGAACTCAAAAATTAAGTTGAGCATAAAAGGGGGCGTCTTTTATACGTTAGCAGGGGGCGCCTCTTACCCTAGGCCGCTCCTGTTTAACCATTTTAATTTTAAATTCCATTCAGAATCTGAGAGATTCCAGTGCCAAGGAAGCCAGTGAGGTACAGGATTCTCTCCGATCAAGATTTATTAAGATGGCGAACCAACTGGTCGCCGGAGGCAGCTAGTAGGTATATATATTTTAAATTTATTTGGGTAGTCTTCAAAAAGTTATTTCAAGATTAACAGTTTTGTATATTTTCCTCTATAACATAGTTAAGTAAAATTAATGATTTGCTTAGCAACAAAATTTTAAAAACCACCAGATTTCAGATTTTTTATATGTATTTATGATGCTGTACTGTTTCCTAGCCCAAGAGTGGGCATTTGCCTACCCTTCCCCATAACTCGCTGCGCTATGAGGAAAGGGCTATGGGGGCTCAACACCCCCCCCCCTGAAGGTGGAAAGTTAGAAGTGAAAAGCTTTAAAAAATGAAAATTGTCACTAATGAATTATTTTATTTACTGTCTTATCATTATTAAGTAATTTCTAAAGTATTTTTTTTCAAAAAAGACGTTACTTTTTAAATAAATGCCTACAGTTAGTTTATGAAATACTGTTAAATCGGTTACAACGTCACTGAAAAGATCAGATAATTATTTGACTATATAACGAGTTATATTGCTTGTGTTCTATGGACCAATAAAGAGATACAGAATATTTTGACGTTATAAGAGAGTTGTAACTATAATCGAGGTCACTCTAACTGAGTTGAGCAAATCATTAATTTTTCCAATATTTGTTGTCCAGCCCCCCCCCCCCTCTAAAATAAAATCCTGGGTGCTCCACTGTCTGAGGGAATTCTTGTTTAGGGTTAACAGAACACATTTCTAAGATTTTTGGACCCAATCCAAATGCACATAGTACCGGTTTGCTAAATGAACAATTCTGGAAACCATAGTTGCGTACATACAGGGTGAATCTAAACTCTTGGACAAAACTTTAAGTGGTGTTAGGCAGGGTTCCCGCTAGAGTGCGAGACCGCGAGAATCTCGCATAATTTATTTTAAATCTCGCGCAAAAAATATTACAGCGCGAGGTATTCTTGCGCTGCAAAGTATTCGCCACCTGCGCGAGATTCTCGTACGCTGTTTGAAAGTTTAAAAACGCTAGTTTACAAATACAAAAATTTGTTTTTACTCCACTACTGTCGGATAACGAGCGTGCCTCGGCCGCAATGAAGCGCCCCCCCCTTCCTCTCTTGAGTTTCTGTTCAGAGATAACACGGTTCAATCATCGGAATGCAGAGGGGGGAATATTAATGAATGCTATCGGCGCTGAGCTGACATGTTGATTTTTCTCCTCCTGCTTGCCAGCTGTAAAATGTTTTGTTGTTGTATGTGTGTCCATCGTATATGAGTTTCGAGATCATTCATCCGGTTTTTTTTATATACCACCACGATTCATGGAATTATTGATAACCTGTGGCAGTTTGAAATTTACCCCCCCCCTTCCGTTCTAAGTTTAGTTGTCGTTCACAGTAAGAGTTAATCAATCTTTTAAGAAGACACCCCCCCCCCCAAAAAAAAAAAGCTGAAATTTTCCGGTTAAATGCCGGATAATCTAGCTTATACTGTAGTAAGAATTTGAACTTAACCATATCTGTTTTAACTTTGTCACACATATTTGTATCTTACCAACTTTGTAGTATAATATAATTTAATATTTATATAAATATTAGGTTATTTTATATAATTTTATTATACTGGATAAAATATTATAGTTAATAATTCTTTTGCTTAGTTAAACTGGATGTGATTCTTTGAATAAATTTGAATATTCATTAACTTTGAATATCCATTAACAATTCAAGTGCAAATTTAAGCAATCTTATTAGAATAGCTGATGGAAATATCAATTAAGAAAGTTTTCCATATGATCAAGCTGTACATTTTTTTAATTAACGGAAAAATCGGTGTTATTGAAATTGTACTATAAATAAATAATGTTAAACAATATTTATGTTCTCACTTAACTTTGAGAAATCTCACTCAAAATTTTTGAATGGGTGAGAAATCTCCCCAATTTTTTTTTTTCTAATGGGAACCCTGGTGTTAGGGCATATAATAAGGAATCAGAATCACATAGCAATGTGGGGTCAGAAACATCGTCTTCATGTAGCTGTTAATAATCACTTTGGAAAAAGCGCTGAAACAACAGTGTACTTTCCATGAAATAAAATAGAAATTAATGCATTTTTCTCCGAAAACAGAAGACTAATATTCATAGTTTAAAAATTCTATTTTATTTCATGGATGAAATTTTTGGAGACGAGCCTATTGTTTATGAAACTTTTTTAAGAAATTAGACCAACACTTCAATACTCTTCACAAAGTGTTTATTACCGGGTAAGTGAAAACTGCGTTTTCGACCCCACATTGCTATGCGATTCTGATTCCTTATTATGTGCCGTATCACCCTTTAAAGTTTAGACCGTAGTAGTTGGCCTGGGTGGAACGAGACACTTCGCGGACCGTGTTTCTTTGCGCTAGGCTGGAGCGGCTCGGTCCGAACCCAGGCTTTGAGCGCCACGTTCAGCGTCGTGGAGTCGACCGGTGGAAATTCCAGGACACAGGGAAGCAACCCTGGTTCCTCAGGCTGCACGACTGGAACGCAATCAGCAGATTTCTCGTTTACACCATACTTTAATTTTAACAGCTTAAGTAGAGATTTTGGTAGCAGTTGCGGCCACGAAAAAGAGAGCTCTCTAGGCTGTGCTAGCCCTTTTATCAACTTTTGAGGTCGTGTCACATGACCCGTGCACTTTGTAGTAATTGGCTGTTCCCAAATGTGGACAGCGATTTTCTCATGGATTGTTGTGTCTTAAGTTGCCAGACTGGTTGGACGCGGGGACCATTTATAAGATTTCAAAGGAATTGCAAGGGACTGTGAAGTAGTTGTGGAATCAAGCAGTTTTAGATTGCGAATTTCTTTGTTCTCAACTACGCAGTTTAAAAACTTTTTAATACTTCGGAATTTTAAAACGTTTTTGATTTCGTATGTTATAGAACATCCCCCCCCTAACCGTCCGAGAAGAGGCTGACCACCAATGCCTACATTAAAGGGCAGACTCACTCTGGAGAGTGAGAAAAGAGCGTAGCTGAAAATTCGGAAAAAGCCTAAAAATTTTTTTGAGAAAAGAAACAAAAATAGGAATGTCAGGCGGCAAGACGTAATAAACTTCAAAGAAAATTAAATGTACACTGCAAATTAACTGGACTAATTGTTGTAAATACATAAAAAAAAAGTATTTGAAAAACAGTATAAGAACACGCAGATTTTAAATCTTTCCTATAACAGTTCAGTGTTGTGCAGCACAGTTCAGGAAAATGTAGTTGATATAGTTCCAGACAGTTTGTTGTATTAAAAAAAATAAATAAATAAAAACTCACAGTTTTTCGATATCCGCAAAAGTATCACAATATTTTTTCTTGTATAACACTATAAAACAATACAGTTGCATATACTATAACATTTCACATTTTTGAAGAACACATTGACCTAAAAAAATCGCATAAAATACAGTAAAAAGATAAAATTATTAACACTTACTAATTGAACATCAACTTTCTCAATAACAATAAATCACAAATTATTCATTCTTCACCTTTTTTAAATATTATTATTTTTCACCATATTATAAAGCTATCGCATAAAATACAATAATGTCAGAACACCTAAAATACAATAAATGTCATAAAATAAATTCTATACATCCTATATTTAACTACTTCAAAACTTTTAACTCCTCTTTTTCAATATTTTTTCTTTAAATTTTTTAACTTTTATCTTTTCTCATACTGAACTCTCAGTCAGTGCCGGTTCTAGCTTTTTTTCTAAGTGGTGCGAAATACAACTCTGCGTCCCCCCCCCTCCCACACCTACAGCTAGAAATGTTTTCAAAGTGGTTAAAACGAAAATTTCCACAATATATGGATACTGAAATATACATATAAAAATTATAAAGTAACTCATTTTCGCGCCCCCATAGAGATGGCGCCCAGTGCGGTCGCACCGTTCGCTCCACCCTAGGACCGGCTCTGCTCTCAGTATTCTTTTTATTTTGTTTATTTATTCTCATAAGTTATTCTACTCAAATTATGGCATTCATTATTTATTTAAACTCATCAAATTTGACTTGGGTCCCATGTTTTTGTTGTCAGGTACGTCCCTGTTTGTATGTGTGTAATCCTAGCTTCATAATTTCGAGATTCTTTCTAATCTCTAATCTTAAAGATATATGGGGTGTGATATTTGTTAAAAGAAAAATAAGTGGTTAGCCTTCTCCTTATTGTGCACCTTGACGAATAGGGATGAATAGCTGTGGCCGTATTTAGAGGTCTGCGCCGCACGGAAATTCGCGGCGGCGGCGTAACGACCTCAGAAACCCGGCGGCGGCGGCGCGCCGCGGCGTGAATTTTTTTTGAAAAAGAGCATAATGAAAATGGGCGTATGCGTATAAACACACACACACATACACACACCTATGTATAAATTGACGCTAAAAGATTTTTTTAAGACTATGAATACTAGTCTTGAGTATGATTTTCTGTTGTGGGATTATAGCTAATTAGCTACATGTGAGCACTAGGCTGAGGTGTGGAGTGCTCTCCGTGGGGGTCTTTCTAAGGGGTCCTAACAAGCATTTTGGAGGAAACGATGGAAAACTGCGAACGGTTAGGTCGACGTACGCGACCTGAGTTTGAACCAGGCACCTTCCGTCTCCTAATTCAGAGCACTCTGCGGTCGGCCAGAGGTGGGGCTCCAGAGTATGAGCCTGCCGTTTCGGTGCACTTTTAAAACATTTCTACTGCAAAACTGAAACAATAGATTTTATAAAAATCGGATAGGTTTATATTGCTCTTACAGCATATTCATGATACATTTAGCTATCAGTGTATAATTGATACATTTGCTTTTAAGCAGTTTTTTTTTCTTTTTTTCTCCACAACCTTCTCATGAACCATTCCAAACGTATGTGTATGTTCTTTTGAGGTATATGTGCTTATTTGAGGATCTTTTGAGGTATAAAGCAATGTTCAAGCAGTTTTTAAAGCAATCAAATTACGCCATTGACTCAAAAAATTTAAATGGTATCTTTACATGTTACTAGCGTTAACCTTTTACAGACCGAATTCAGATCCAGCCATATTTTGAATTCGTTTTCTGCATATTTTGCCTTCTAATGCGTTAATTAAAGGATATTAGTCATTCAAACAGGGGGGGGGGGATTGTATACAATTTTCCCTGTGTTCGCAATTGTGAGCATTTATCATTTCTGATTAATGACTTCTGAAAAACCAATGTAAACTTTTATATTGGTTTTGAAAACGGAATTAGCATAGCTGCCAACCGTTCCGTTTTTATCGGAACATTTCCCACCACCAGGAGTAGAATCTTGAGCCTTTTTTGTCCATTGAACAATTACTGAAATTATTTTGGTTGCCTGCAAATGAAGTTTCTTGCCCACAAAATTTTTTTAAGAACATGCTGCCGTTACAATGAAAACAAGTTGACAAACGTTTATTCATAAAATTTCCATTCCATTCGGAAATAAAAATAGAAGTTCAGAATTAAAATAGTGAAACGATAGGTGGTGCCACTTACGTTGCCTACCTATCTCGAGATGTGGACGATTTAAATAAATATTTTTTGTAACAAGAAATCTTAACAAATACTGATGTTAGAATGTAAAATTGATAAAAACTCTATAATAACACACATTGTTGATAAATACCATTTATGGATGTTTCATATGTTTTCCACCTCTAGATCGTTTTAAAAAATTCTAAAACAACTAATGACTGTATTTTAGAAATA
Organism: Cheiracanthium punctorium; assembly: GCA_038373885.1. Taxonomy (NCBI): domain Eukaryota; kingdom Metazoa; phylum Arthropoda; class Arachnida; order Araneae; family Cheiracanthiidae; genus Cheiracanthium; species Cheiracanthium punctorium. Next base: position 366,470 of record JAWZYV010001055.1, on the reverse strand, counting down.
GCTTGTTTTCAATTCAAGCCCTCTCCACCTTTTTAAAAAATGAAATATATATACATAAAATAATTTCTCCACTTAAAAAGGTTAAAAGATTTAGTTGCAGATAAATTTTTAAAAAGAAAACAAAGCTACTAAATTTAGCTAAAACTCATTATAAATTAAGAGCTGATTATGAATACATCAGATTATTTTATACTCTTACCATAAAAATATGGACATTAGCATTTCCAATATATTTTATTTAAAAAGAAATCATCATTTTAAGTTTTTCATGCGCCTTTAAAATGAGTTCTAAATTTAGTAGATTTGGTTTTTCATTTGAACTGTGCTATTATATGTGTGTATTATTATACAAAGTTTTTGTCAATTTTACAATCCAACACTAGTATTAATTAAGAGTTTTTGTTATAAAAAATTAATTCTAATCGTTTGTGTAACGTGGGATAGATCGGTAACGTAAATAATTCCATATATCGCATTACCTCTGCGGTTATACTCTATACCCATTTAAAAATCTGATTGTTCCGGGAAACTGCAAATTTCGACCCCTGGCCATCATTAATTTTTTCTTGGCAATTGAGTCTATGGAAAGTTCATACTTTTAATTTAAAATAAAATTGTTCAAAAATAGTGGTGGGACGTTTGATAATTTTACCGCGACCCGCTGAGGCTGGGAGGGCGAGGGCGTTGAATGTTTCTAATTTAGATTGATTTGATTTAATAACTTTAATTTGATTGTATTTAAACATGCCTCCAAAATAAAATACGATTACACACACACAAAAAAAAATTTAAAAAAAAATTAAAAAATGAATATAAAGTGATGTAGCATTTCAACCGGCAGAGTTGTCTGGAATAGTTTTAAGGAAAGAACATTTATTCTCTATTTTATGACTGCAAATTTAACTCAAGATCTTGAAATCTTTAATAAACAACAAAAAGAAAAGAGAAATGTTAAAAGAATTATAATATTTCTTCTGTTACAAAGGTATAAATCAACACAAACACGATAAAGTCGCAAGAACCCGAGAGAATTCACCAAAGTAAATATTAGGTTGTAACGAAAGTTTTCCGCCACTCCAAGTATTGCCTGCACAAGCAGTTCGCGTTGGTGTCTTTGCCAATATTTTGTAAAACGATTTTTTGTTATTTGAAAGAAAAGACTTGTTTTAGAGCACTGTGTTGTGAAATCCGTAAAAATATCGTTATGATTAAGTATAAGGTGTCTGAAATGGAACTACCACGCTACCAGATTGATCCATCATTTACTCTCAGTTCTGTCGCAAAAAGTCAGCTACAGAATGACACTGAATCATGTGTACAGCTTAAGGTACTACTGTTGTATCATATGACATTGTGACGATTTGGTACCGAAAGTTCAAAAACGAGGACTAGGATATTAAAGAAGCAGAGTGCTCTGACCAGACTACTGATGCTGATGAAGCCCGCCTACGAGAATTTGTGGAAGATAAAATATTCATCCACGAGAGCTAGCTAAAAGAGTTAGACTTTACTGCCATGTCCATTAGTCGCGCTAAGCATCGCATAAACTTGACATATAAGGTCAATAGCTGGGTACCGCGTGAGCTGACTCAAGCAAATCTGGTGGAACACTTTCGTTACAACCTGATAAAATCCAAAGAAAGTAATGTTCCTTGGCGGCCCGGTACTATTTGATCCGAGGAACGGAACCGGTCCGTGGCCCGGGGGTTGTGGACCAATGGCTTAAATAATAAGCGAAATATTAAGAATTAATGAAAGGTTTATTTTTTAAATTTAAATAAAGATATGACTTAAGCTTGAAGGGATCAAGATAGCTGCGTAAAAATTTATGAAAATGGCTATTTTTATGATTTTTTTCCAGTTTTCCACTAATGATACAAATGCGTTTCAAGCAATCAAGTCATCTTTTAACTTTATCTGCTATTTTTTCCAGATAATATTGATAAAATTTAATTTTTCAAAAATTTTTTAATTTGATGTTCGCAATTGGAAACATTGGCCAGTAAAAGGTTAAGAAGAATCCAGAAAAAAATAAGCAGTTGGAAGTTTAGGTACATTTTTTTAAGTTTTGAAGCCGATTGTACGCTGCGGCATACAATCGGTACTCTTTGTCGGCGCGCCGGCCTAGACCTCGGCGGCGGCGGCGCTGACCTCTAGCCGTATTGTGGACCAACTTATTATTCTTCCAACAGGATATGACACTAAAAAAAATATTGTGAAGGACAAGATGCGATAAAGGAAAATGTACATTCGCCACACCAGTGGAAGTTTTATCAAAAAAGAAAAATGGGGGGGGGGGTAAGGAGTGGCCATCCCAAAAAAAGTCCTTCAGCATTGTCGGGTTCTGTATATTTTTCTGTTTTCAGCACCTACGGGGACTGAAGTTTAAAAAAACAGAGTTGCAAAAGTTATAGCTACTTGGGATGACTTCCAAAAACTAAATTTAGAAGAGGTGAGCCGTGATGGAGTCGGTAGGATTACCTGAAACGGATTTGTATATTGCTTAACCTGTCCGAGGCGTCAAAAACGGAACTGAAATTAGCAAAGCAGTTTACGAAATTTCAACCGAATGTGTAATTGATCAACATTTTTCGTCTTTGATTAGCTTCAACGTCAGAGCAGCAACGGAGTAATGTGATTCATCAGTGTTAAATACATGCGTGAATATCTTTCAAGCGGTCCCGAAACTGAAGCGACAGACAAATTGCGCGTTTGTTTTGATTTGTGTTCCGAAATAATGACTACTTCAGTGGAATAATTTTCTGCTTTGTCTCATCCGTGTGCCGCTTGCGAGTTGTGTTTTTTTTTTCTTCCTGCCCAGCTGTATTGACAGTCAATGCGAATGAAATTCGCCGTCTTCTAATAGTCTGTCCGTGTTTTTAGACCGCCGAAATGCTAATATATAAATTGCACCCAGACATAAGGTCTCCAGCTATAATCAAGAATCTGTATATAAAGTCCTTTAATAAAATATGTAAAAGCCGCAAGACTTCCTTTCTTGGCCCGACTACAAGCTCCAGCAGCGGGCGGCCAGTCATTATCTCCATGAAACCCTTGCTTTCATTGAGATGATGACCAGCTCCCAGAACCGAAAGCCGGTCTGGCTTTCGGCTTTCACCCAATGAATGGATGAAAGACAGTGCCCCGACCGAGCCGCCTGCTCCTCTCTAACCAGCCTCGATATGTTTCATTTATGTATGTATTATGTATATATAGTATATATATAGTGTTTTGCTTATATGATGTGCGATTTGTCTGTGGTGTCTTTCAATTATCTTATGTGCTTCTCCATACGGTCCGCCAAGCTGCATACCCAGAGCGACAAATCCACCGCTAAGATGCAAATCCATCCTCACCGCAGTCTCCTCGGAGTAATTGGTTACGAACTATGCAAACTCGCAGCTGTGAAGAGCTCGCAGCAGCAGCATTATAATTTTTTACAAATCTTAGCCAACATTTTCTGCAATAAACAGAAGTTTGTTATATACATTTCGATTTTAAAGCTTTTTTTTCTTTCGTTGTTAACTAATAACCTCTTTGTCACACTATTGTTTCCGGTTTTGTTAATAGCCTAAAGGTATAAGAACATGCCTTCTGATATCTAACACTTTTAGTGCTCAAAAATGAGGGGTGCACAATCATCATCCCCGCAGTACAATACCAGATGTCGCTAAAGTTAGAGTTTTTCTTGAAAAAACATGACCTATGGAAACAGTATCGTGACTGGAAAAAAAAGTAAAGAAATTAAAATTTATAAGACGCAATTTGATGATTTGGAACTATTGAACATCTTTTTTTTTGTTTGCGCGTCCCAGGTTGGCTACACATTTTGTCTTCTCCTCCTCCTGAGCTCGGCCATGATCTCAAATCAGTACAAGCTGGACCCTTTGAAAAAGTCGCTTATTCTGAGTCACAATAACATAACAGATATCTTGTTCGCGTAAGGCTTGATCAATCATAAAAACTCCAAAGCAAAGTTGCAGAGTTTTAATTATTTGCAGAACTTGCTTTCATTTCAATTAAAATGTTCAAATTTGTATTGCTTATTTCAGATTTGTAATTTAATTTTGTTATCTTTTTCAGAATTCACCATTCTTGTATGGCTTAGGCTTGGTGTATTTCCATTATAACTGCCATAAATGGTGAGTAAATTTTCTAATTGAAATAAACTTGTGATGCAACGTATATCAATTTGGCCGTATACCAGATACCGAATATCCGGCCAACTTTCAACCGGATATCCTTTTATCTGGCAGCAGTATGTTTTTTTCTTTTTCTGTTTTCTTTTCACTGGTTTTCTTAGATCATTCGGCTATTATTTTTTTCTTTAGCTCCAAATCATTTAATTCAAAAATTAGAAATCTTTTTGGGATTGTTTCTATGAAATAAGTACCAGTTTTACTGATATTAAAGCTGATACATGTTAAAACTGAAATGTTATTGATGTACTCCTTCAAGAGTTAGATATCTTACAAAATCAGCTCTTGAAAGAAAGACATTTCCATTCAACTATTGAAAAATCAACGTAACGAATTTTCATTACTTTATCAAAATTGGGAGAAATGGGGGGGGGACACTTTCTCACATGCCAGCAGTACTACAGCAAGTATACTATTTTCATAAGCAGGGTCAATGGGGGGAAGGTAACCGAATTCTTACAAAGATTGAAAAACAGTATTTTTGTTGCACAATAATTTCCTCCAATCTTAAAACAAGATAGAAGTACATAACCCCCCCCCATTTTCTATAATTGAAAACAATTGAGTTTTTAGAATTTATTCATTCATTATGTTTATTAATGTTATTTCTCAGTATATAATTAATGTCATTTCTCAGTCTATAATTTAGGCCGGATGTACTGCCGGATATTTGTAATATCTGACTACTGACAATTATCCGGCATATTTGCCAGATGCAGTATGTTATCCGGATATCCTTTGCATCCTTAAAATAAACTGTGTCACTTTGGATATAAAAATGTTTCTCATCTAGGATATTTTGTGGTAGGCATTTATAGACTGCTAGCCGCCTCCGACGACCAGTTTGTTCGCCTTCTTAATTAATCTTGTTCGGAGATAATCCTGTTCCTCACCGGCTTCCTTGGCACTGAAATCTCTCAGATTCTGAATGGAATTTAAAATTAAGATGGTTACAAACAGGAGCGGCCCTAGGGTTAGTGACGTCCCCTGCTAATGTAAAAAAGACGCCCCCTTTTATGCTCTACTTAGTTTTTCAGTTCGAAATGACGCCCCTTCAAAGCCGGCCCTCAGATGCGATGCTTACTGTGTCGAGCCGCCCCTGGTTACAAAAAAAAGATGGAGTTTAATGATAAAAACCTACAAAAAGGTATAAATTATTTTCGTCGTTTATTAATTCTGAAGAGCTTCTGGATATATTGGCCTTTATCAAAAAACTGAAAGGGAAAAAAAAAAGAAAGAAAATCTGAAAATATTTCAGATTTTAAATACACACTAAAGTGCTATATATTAAAAGCGTATTACAATCCATGGGTCTTCCCTATTTTCGTTCCTTATTTCATTAAATTGGAAAGTATATCATTATTCATGAGTGTGATAAGCAAAATTAAAATTGATATTTCTAACATCCTTTTTCTGGATGTAATACATTAGAAATAGATGGGGGGGAAAAGCTGCGCAGAAAAATGCACAATTCGAACTGAATGAAAGTTTCGAAAACTTATTCAGGTGTATTCATAATCCAAGCAGCACACGATAAATTGCGCCAAGCACTAGAATCAAATCTTCTCAAAATCGCACGTCAACCATTTTATTTTTCGCCAAATTAAAAAGTTGCACATTTTAATCTCGGAAAATTTCTAAATCCTATTTTTTTTGAGTATAAATTTCATTCCTGCTCTGATTTCACATCCAAACGATATTTTAATTAAAAAAATCTTACAAATAATCTAAACAAAAAAAATCGTTATTCTTTTATTTTTACTTCAAGAGTCTGAATCATTTAATAAACTTGCCAAATATGGCAACCTAGATATGCTATATTCTCTCTTTTTCCACTGCGGGGTTACAATTGCGGAATGGCGGAAGCAAAAATTAGCCTTTTGCGACATGTTTTTTATCGATATCTCCTAAAATAATTCGAATTTCGAAAAAATGGCTTCGAGGTATGTCGGGACTCGTCCTGGAGAATTTCCATACAAAATTTGGTAGGTCTAGGATCTCTCGTCTAGGAGCTAGGCGAGACACAGACAAACTAAGTAACTAACCAACTAACATTTCACACTTTGTTTTATTTATATAGATAGATGTGTCCTTGGAGCTCGAGGCCCCACAAGTCTTTGAGCCCTCACTTATAAAATATGGTATACAGAATTTTATAATTATCGTTTCCATAACAGCACAAAATGTTTCATTTAGATCTCAGAAATCTTGCAATCTTTCATTTACATATGATATACTGGGGTCATGAAATATATGCACTTATCCAAAAAACCCTAGTCGAATGACAATTTCGCTAGACTAACGCTGAACTTTTGAACAAGAAATGCTACTGGCAATTCTGAGACAGAAAAGCTTAATTTTTTAATAGTTAAAGCTTTATCCGTATATTCATAGTTGAAAAAAAATAGATTACAGAAATTTTAAATTATTTATCACTTTATATTTGCTAGGAAAATATAACTACAAGGTAAAATTTTATCTGTGAAAATTCATTTTTTCGATTTTTTCCAGAAAAAAAATTTTTTTTTCTTCTATTACTACCCCAGAATTTTTTTTTTAAAACAACTTTTGAAGTTCTAGAAATTTTACATCTGTAACATTTAGCTACAGTATAATTTCGATAACGCGAAGTCGAAGAAACAAGGAAAAATTTCGAGATTGCGTGGTGAAATAAAAGGAGGTCAACTGAGGGAAAACTCATTTATTCAAGATATCTAAGTTACCCTATATGCATGTGATTGGAGCCTTGAATCCTCCCTCTCAATAATGTTTTAAACTGTACACCTAGACCTATGTAAGTTTAGCTTGTAGAAAATACTGCGCTTGTGTCGAACTTCCTCAGCAGGAGCCAAGACGCGTGCAACAAGCTCCTCATCACTGTTAACGGAAGTTCTGTATAGATAGGCTTGCCAGATTTCTGAAATATTCAACCGGGACACCGGAATGCCCCCAGTGTCACGGGTATTCAAGCGTACATTTGCCCGAACTGTGGCTCAACGCGTTTGCGCTCTCAACTGGGAGACAGAAGATGCCTGGTTCAAAACCAGGTCGAGTCCGCCGACCTAACCGTTCGGAGTTTCCCGTGGTTTTCTACGAAACTTCGCGTAATACGGGTTAGGATCCCTTATAAAGTCCACCACGGAGGGAAATCTCCTCCCCTCGGTCCAGATTCCTGGCCGTAACACTAAATTTACATTTTCCCCTCAAGGGTTACACACTTTTGGCGGGTTTTAGAGGATAGTTTATTCTCAATGCTATGAATAAATGGTTACTGATTAAGAACCTGAACCAGGGGTATTAATAAATGACACAAGCCTATAAATTTAAACATTTTATTTCTTACATGTTAATATTTATAAGTTGCTTAAGTAAACAGAAACACTTTGAATGAGGAATAAAAATTTGAACAATACTTATTAGCACACCACCCCTCTTCGATAGTTCTCACTTTTTATACAGAACAGTGAAACAAATGAAAGTCATTATCCTTAAAAATCCTTCACAGTTAATTATTTTTAGACTTTTTGGGTCATCTATAATCAAATTTAATTTTTACCGGGACGTGAAGTAAACCGGCCGGGACACCGGGATTTTGTCTGCAAATCAGGACTGTCCCGGTCAAACCGGGACGTCTGGCTAGCGTATGTATAGAGAGGTGTTCCTGGTCGTTAAAAAATCAGAACCGCGGATACCGATCTGGAAATGGATAAGTTTTTATATCCGCTGATACGGATATGGAAACGGATCATTTGTTGTGATATTCACGGATACGGATATTTTTGTTTGAAACTTATTTTGAAGAATACACATCACTTTGAAGCATAGTTGCCAACCTTCCCGATATCTTCGGGAGATTTCCTATCACAATTTTTAAACAGCTTTATTTTACGTTAATTTTTTGGCGTTCTACTAAGCATGAATTGATAGGTAAAAATTTTGAAGAATACATCATCTTGAAGCATAGCTGCCAACCTTCCCGATTTCTTCGGGAGATTTTCCAATCACAATTTTTAAACAGCTTTATTTTACGTTAATTTTTTGGCGTTCTACTAAGCATGAATTGATAGGTAAAAATTTTGAAGAATACACCCAGCAAACTCACACAAGTTCTCTAAACGTCTATTAACGTTCAGAAGACGTTTTCTGAACGTTAATAGACGTTCAGAGAACCTGTGTGTGTTTGCTGGGCATTATCTTGAAGCATAGCTGCCAACCTTCCCGATTTCTTCGGGAGATTTAACATCACAATTTTTAAACAGCTTTATTTTGCGTTATATTTTTGGAGTTTTACTAAGCATGAATTGATAGGTAAAAATTTTGAAGAATACATCATCTTGAAGCATAGCTACCAACCTTCCCGATTTCTTCGGGGGATTTCCCATCACAACTTTTAAACAGCTTTATTTTGCATTAAATTTTTGGCGTTTTACTAAGCATAGATTGATAGGTAAAAATTTTGAAGAATACATCATCTTGAAGCATACCTGCCAACCTTCCCGATTTCTTCGGGAGATTTTCCAATCACAATTTTTAAACAACTTTATTTTGCGTTAAAGTTTTGGCGTTTTACTAAGCATGAATTGATAGGTAAATATTTTGAAGAATACATCATCTTGAAGCATAGCTACCAACCTTCCCGATTTCCCATCACAATTTTTAAACAGCTTTATTTTGCGTTAAATTTTTGGCGTTTTACTAAGCATGAATTGATAGGTAAAATTTTTGAATACATCATCTTGAAGCATAGCTACCAACCTTCCCGATTTCTTCGGGAGATTTTCCAATCACAATTTTTAAACAGCTTTATTTTGCGTTAAAGTTTTAGCGTTTTACTAAGCATGAATTGATAGGTAAAAATTTTGAAGAATACACCATCTTGAATCATAGCTGCCAACCTTCCCGATTTCTTCGGGAGATTTCCCATCACAATTTTTAAACAGCTTTATTTTTCGTTAAATTTTTGGCGTTTTACTAAGCATGAATTGATAGGTAAAAATTTTGAATACATCATCTTGAAGCATAGCTACCAACCTTCCCGATTTCTTCGGGAGATTTCCCATCACAATTTTTAAACAGCTTTATTTTGCGTTAAAGTTTTAGCGTTTTACTAAGCATGAATTGATAGGTAAAAATTTTGAAGAATACACCATCTTGAAGCATAGCTGCCAACCTTCCCGATTTCTTCGGGAGATTTCCCATCACAATTTTTAAGCAGCTTTATTTTGCATTAAATTTTTGGCGTTTTACTATGCATGAATTGAAGTGGTGGAAAATCTCCCGAAGAAATCGGGAAGGTTGGCAGCTATGTTGAAGTGATATAATTTTATGTGCAATATGTGAAATAATGTGCCAAACTTTCAGATCCTGTGTAATGTATGGATTAAAGAATACTGTAACGGTTAAAATCACATTTTTAATAATCTTAACAGGGTTTTATGATCATTAAATTATCGGAACACTATTACCAGTTTTTCAAATCTACAGAACCTCTTATTGTCTTACTAAGGCAGTAGTTCGAAAAAACTACTTGGTTTTGGTACATAAATATGATTACGTCAGACACTGGAGAATTTTTCGGGTGTCTCGTCACAAGCTGTATTAGACATTGTAATAAGCGATAAACCTCAACTGGTTAAGAAACTTTCAGAAAAAATAGTGTATGGTAACATCATGGCGTTCTTGTACTTTAACATTAAAAATCATGTTTAACTATGGGTAAATACCATAAGCTAACTAAGATTCAGATTCAAGGTGACATGGCTGTCAATAATACTCGGGTTTAGGCTTAAAATGCCAGACACCAATCATTCTGTGACTACAATATCCAGCTCTTCTGGGGTAAGCCCTCCCTAGAAATATTTTAGCTCCCATATAATAATCACACTTTCTATCGCAAGAATTATAGATGGAGCTCTTTGGTGTTTGGGGGTAAATGAAACACACCACGTGGAATTTTTCAAAAAGATACGCCAATAGTAAATACATGCTAATAACTTGTTATACTAATTTAAGCGAGGGATTTTTGTGCTAAAGAAGAAGATTCACTTTAAAATAATAAACAGTATTTATTAAGTTTTGAACAGTAAAATTTATGTTTGATTACAAAGAAATTAATTTATTGTTTTTAATAATTTAATTTGACCTATCCTGAAAAGCCATTAAGGGGAGTTACAACCTTTAAACCTTCAAAATATCGAAAAAAAACTATTATTGCATTTTTCAAAAATTTGAATCTTTCTGAATCGTAAGCTTCAAGCTACATGAAAATATTCCTATTAGAACGCGAGTAATTGTAAAAGAAAATGTGGATGCAATGGAGTTTAAAGAGGGGATTTAAAACTTTGAACGCGTTTTTCTCAAAACTGCTTTTTGCGACTTGCGCGAATGATTGTAAAAAAACTTATGCAGGTATTATCTTGAAACCTGTTGGGTAAGTACGTGTTATTAATGTCTATAACCTACACCTGTTTTTTCATGTTTTTGTACCTATTTATTATTTAAAAAAACATTTTTATGTTATGAAAAGTAGAGATTTTTTCATTTTCTTTTTTACTGAACCCTGAGGGGGAAAAAATTGAAAATAAAAAATATTATTTAGGTGTAGGTTATAGACATTAATAACACGTACTTACCCAACAAGTTTCAAGATAATACCTGCATAAGTTTTTTTACAATCATGCGCGCAAGTCGCAAAAAGCAGTTTTGAGAAAAAGGCGTTCAAAGTTTTAAATCCCCTCTTTAAACTCCATTGCATCCACATTTTCTTTTGCAATTACTCGCGTTCTAATAGGAATATTTTCATGTAGTTTGAAGCATACGATTCAGAAAGATTCGAATTTTTGAAAAATGCAATAATAGTTTTTTCGATATTTTGAAGGTTTAAAGGTTGTAACTCCCCTTAAAAGATCCGTCGAAGATCCGCTGTATAAAAGAGCGGATCCGGATAATGTCTTTTTGCTCAGACGGATAAGGATCTTTTTTTAATTTCTACAAGTATTCGCGGATACGGATATCCGCCACACATCTGGTTTCGTACACCAGTTTATTGACGTAACTCCAGAAGAAATCAGGGCATCTGGCGACTGAGCAGGCTAATGCACCGGACTACCCTGCCTGATACACGTTTGGCCACATGCGGGGCCTGATCATTACAATATTGGGCCCAGGGCAAATACAAATTTTTGGGCTTTTGCACTTAACGAGAAACTGCAAAATATGCATATAAGTTGTTTTGGGCACATATACCTACAAAAATACACAGGGTTACTTGTAACGTGACATATTCCTTTTAAGACGCGATAAGGGAGCCAAAATGTTACAATTTTATCCCCCCATATGTGTGGCTAAAAATCAGTAGTTTTCCAGAAAATTGAATTTTAAACTTTTTTCTTGAATGATTCAAAATTTGACATTCAGGTGCAAATTTTAAAAAATCTACTTATTAAATCAGTTTCATTTTAAATTATTTCATAGCTGAAACTCTAATTAAGCTAACTTAATCATAAAAAGCACAAAACTACTTTAAAATTTCAATTCACGAACCATTACATGTATTTTTTTTAATTTTTAATTCACACGTTTCCTTTCAAAAGATGTTATTTATTTAAAAAAAATACAATTGCAGTAAGCCTACAAATTACAAATAAAATTTCTTCCATTAATCAGCTATCCAAAGACTTATTAATGTCATCTAAGGACATGTAGTTCGTAAAGAAGGGTCAGTTTTACTTAGTGCAAGTATAAACGTCAAAGGATGCATCCCCCGTTCATTCTTTAGAATAGTTGGCCAACCAATCAAGGTAACACCGGTTTTTAAATTTATTTTCATAGTTAACACTCTAAGATAATGTAATCATAAAAATTTACAAAAACAATTCAAAATTTTAATTCACGCGCTTTACGTGTATTTTTATTTATTTATTTACATTTTCCTTTCAAAACATGTTGTTTATCTCAAAAAATATTGTTGCAGTAAGCTTACAAATTAGAAATAAAATTTTTATTATTAATCAGCTATCTAAAACCGTATTAATGTCCATCTAAATACATGCAATTCACAAAGAAAGGTGGGTTTTACATAGCGCAGGTAAAAATGCCAAAGGAGGCACCAACGTTCATTGTTTAGGATGGTTGGCCAACTAATCGAGTTATCACAGTTTATACGTGCTTAAAATCTTAGCCCCACCAGAGTGCGAATCCCAGATGACTATGTGCTGTGTCGTCGTGTTAGTTTCGATTTTGCGTTACGTGTACTTGTTTAGTTGATTAGCCAGATAACAACAAAACGTACTTACACGACGGTTATGATAAAATATATTGTAACCTAATATTTTCGGCATGGGGATGTGTTAACTGTTATTTTACCATCTACTTTGAATAAAATAGCACATTCATTCCTGAACTTTTTTATTTCCCATGGCCGATCTCTGCCTTGGAAGGCTTTGGCCACAACGGGCCGGAATTGTTGGCCACTTTATTATGGGGGCACCTAGTAGGTGGACCAACGTTGCCCCCTGTGAAGAGACGAACAAATGACAACCACGCACAGTCGGGGATCGAATCCGACAGCCGTGAGTTGAACCCGAAACCGTAGTACGGTGCTTTACCCACCTTGCAATCCGGTCGGCTCATTCCTGAATTAAAATCAAGAATCTGTACTGCAATTAAGTTGATTCACGGAAACAAGCAGAGAAATCTGTATCAAGAACCAGGGGTGCCCCCAGGGTACGTTCCTCCCCCCTGCAGACTTAAAAAAATTTTAAGTTTGCAGGAGCAAACTTAAAATTTTTTGCTTGTCAAGAGCGCCCATTTTATGCTCTTGATCAAGTTTTTTTCAGTTTTCGTTTTCGAAATGGCTCCCTGGTGCGATACTTATCTTGCTTACCGTGTCAGGCCGCCCCTGTCAAGAACACAAGAACTAACTTACTAATGGGACCTTTTTTTTTTTTTTTTTTTTTTACAAAGTAACGAAAGGAAGTCACATCGAACATTTGTGATCATGGTAAACTTCGACTATTTCTCTATCTTACAACTATATGCACTTTAATTTTTTTTCCCGTAAATTACATTCATTAAATCATTCCTTTTCTCCAACTAATTTGTAGACATCCTGTATATAAATACGTATCAGTCAAGAACAGTAGCGCATATATATTACCATTTCGGGGGGGGGGGGATCAGGTAATTTAAACCTTATTGTTGCTAGAATTAATGTAAATGTTTCAAAATAGAAGTTTTTTAATAATTGCTTTACATTTTCGGAGAGAGCACGTGCCCCTTCGTCGCCCCCACCCCTTGAACATAGCTGTGCCCTTGGATGCCGGGTCTTTGGAGGAATACCCCTGGTGTACGAAACCATCCCCCTTGAATGATTCCCCTCTTGAAAGGGTCCGAAACGCTTTTCTATTTCCGGACCCGATATTCGCAGGATCAGAAAATATTTCTGTAAAATTTACTGCATCGGAACGAAACACGTAGTCAGAAAAAAATTCTAAGGAGGGCCCTAAAAGTGGAACGGTAGAACTTCTCAGAAAAGGCTTGATTACTGACATCCAATTAACTAAAATTCACGTTTCAGGAGGGATTCTGGTCCCCATGGCTCACCCACGAGCTACGACCCTGTACGGAACATTATGTTCGTCTCTACTGTTGTGTTGCTTACATGTGGAGCTTTGGCTAAATTATATGCAGTAAATAGCTAATTTAAACAAGCTAAATTTTTATAATCACGGTGAATGAATCATCAATAACTCATTATAATGAGAAGCAATAGCTAATTAATTACGTTGATGTTAATTGTGATTTGAATTAAATGAATTAATGATAAGTTAGTTTAATTACTGATTAAAACTCAATAATAAGTTGTCTTACTCAAAAAATTATTTAAAGATGTCCAGAAACAAAAAAAACAACATGGAAATTCATGATTTATCTGTTACACTAAATGAGTAAATACAGAATACAACCCTTGCAGGGGGGGGGGGGAGGATAAGCACAGACTTTTTGTGTCTCCTTTCGCTAAATCTGATTATCGTATCATTCTGATTGTCATATAGGAGAGAGCGCGGGGCACAGTGGATCATTGAAGATATTTTTAATTCAGTGAATAGTTTTCAAATGAGAAAATTATTTAAAGTGGATATCAAACAACTTCTGTGGAAAAAGATAAACATCTCACTTTGATTGTGGCGGAAAGAAAGAGCCATTTTGTTTTCTGATCATCTGCATGAAATTTGAAGAAAGTAAGACTTTATGTTATTACACTTGAAATTTGTCAAGTAAATATGAGTTATGTGGTATGTTTATATAGTCTAAATTACCTTCTTTTCTATTATGTTGTATTTAAATGAATATTTTAACGATTTGGAATTTTAGGTGAAAAATAGTTCATATGTTCATATGGGCACACTGAGTCACCTGAAATGGGTACAGTGGTGTCAGTGACTCATTGTGTCCCTACATTATTTATATTTCTAATTGTCTTCTTACTGTTAAGTTTGTATGTAATAAGCTTTTCCTAAACTGTCTGCAAATAGAAAAAACTGAGATGCAACCTTAACAAATCAGAAATCTGTACATATCACCCATGAAAATCTCAACCAAAATGAGATATTGAACAAAAAGAGTGAAACCTAATGATATAAGCAGCAGAGAAAAAAAAATTGCAAGCAATTACAAGAATAGCTCAACTGAAGAAGAGGAAGAATGAGAAGAATCTTCTAGTGAATCTGACTTTGAGGATTTGGAATTTGAAGATGTAGAAGATTTTAATGTTGACGTTGGAGATAAGTTTACGGCAAGAAAAAATGCAGTTTTAAACACTATGTTACTGAAGTTGTAGGCAAAAATGAAAATGAATTTGAAGTGCACTACATGAAGGAATTCAGCCAGGTTATGCACTTATCTTTGATAAGGCAGACATTTATACAGCAGACAGTAAAGATATTGTGAGAAAGTTGCCAAAACCAAATGTATTGCAAGGAACTGAGAGAACAAAGTTGACTTTTGCTGTAGATTTTCAGTTATATAATGTCCAATAGTTATTGTAAAATAACAGTTTTTGATTTAATGTCTTAAAAATAACTATAAAACTAAAATTTTGTAAACTTAATAGGACTCAAAGTGATATTATCTAACTAAAACCTTTTTCTTTAATTTTATTAACAAATTTAGTGTGTGTATATTTTAGAACCAAAAAATTAACATTTACCTTATAACAGGCCAGGTGGGTACACATACACAGGGTGGGCATAATTTTTGAATCTGCATCTGCAAACTAAACTGTTTAACGGCTAAAACCATACTTCATTGCCAAAAATCTTTATTCACTAATTATCAAGACAGCCAAAGGAAATACTCTCTAAGGAAAGTAAACTACAAATATTAAAAAAAAAAAAAAAAAATTAATGCACAGTAAAAAAAAATTTAATGCACACGGAACAGAATAAATGCAGGAATTAAGAATAGTGTCTTGAAAATAAATAAACAATAAACTTTGTAACTATTTACAGGACCATTAAAAAAAGGTATATGCGCTTCTAAAGCAGCTAAAGGGTGCTTTCTTCATTAGTACCTAGTAACCGTACCATCCAGCAAACAGCAAAGCATAAAAATGCTTTTTTTTTTCATTTTTTATGTTTTGCTGTCTGTTGGAATTTGTGTTTCTTAGGTGCTGATGAAGAAAGCACTCTTTCGCTGCTTTCGAAACGTGTATACCTTTTTTAAAGGTCCTTTGAGTAACAACGAAGTTTATTGTTTACTTATTGATTTTATCGCAGTATTTTTGAGTGTTTTTTTATTAATAGCGGCATGTTCAATAAAGCTGTAAAAGTCGAATCTTTGCACTATGGAACCGCTTTAAAAAGAGCTCTATGGAATGCTGTTCATGAGTTTACTTTCAAATGCAAGAAGGATTAAGTTATCGTAATGTATTTCCAGACAAACCTGATTTTGTACAACCAAACCCTAGTAGCACAACTAGTTCAAAAAACGTTTAAATTACGTTGGAAACACGGTTTTTTTGACGCTAAAAAACGTGTTTTAAACGTTTTTTGGACTAATTGTGCTACTAGGGAAACGGTATTCAACAGTGGCGAATATAGAAATTTTTTTTGGGAGGGGCTAAATTTAAAAAAAAAGCTTATTTCACCCAATTAAAATGTACTATAAATAAAAATTTTAGTCTAAACCAATGTATTAGGCTTTTGGGGGGGGCTAAGTAATAAAATATGATCATTTTAGCTATTTAAAGTGTATAATAAAGCAAAATGTTACCCTTGAGCAATCTCTTTGGGGGGGGCTGAAGCCCCCTAGCCCCTCCCCTGGATCCGCTAGTGGTATTCAATTTATGTTCAGACTCCGAAGAGACCATGATACGGCCGCTTGTGGCACAGAAGCAGGGTGGGCACAGCCTTCGTAGGCCCATCCGCAGCTACGGGCCTGCCTTATAAACTTTAAGATACTTGAATACTAACTAATACTGTACCCCGGGGTAAACTGGGTCAAAAAAAGTACTTAAGAAAAATGGTTTTTTATTGTACAAAAACTTTTCTTAAAATTGAACTAAAATTAATTAGGATAGTCAGTAAAGCAGAAAACATAATACATTAGTTTGATATTCTGTTTTTAAAATATTTTTAGAATTATATTTAAAAATCTAAAAATTGACCCACTGTACTCCTGTCTCCCCTAAATAAATGCATTTGAATTTTAAAATCAGTCAAACTGTCATAGTCTGAATTAAGTCAACGAGGGAGGTGGGGGAGTTAATGCCTCTGTGCTCCTCCTGTTCCGCAATCTGCAAGAATTCAAAACGAATATTTTTTTTAATAATTATTTACGGATATGAATATCCAGCAAATCATTAATTCCAAAATACGTATAAATATCCTAAATTCGTAACTGTTACAACCAATAGATGGCGCAACCACTGACGTTTCGTTTACGTTTTTCATAAATAATTTACATTGCCATTGATTCTTCAGAATTTTTTAAATCATGTAATGGCTATCGAGGAAAAGAAAGGATAGAAATATTGGCCTTCTTCCCGTTGAGTTTACGGGGAAATTGCACATATGTTGTTAAAAAAATAAAAATAAAAAAAAAAGTTAAAAAATTTAGAATATTCGTGATGATGTGAGACCATTGGCTTAACTAGGTAGAATTTTGGGATATTTCTAGGGTAAGTTAAACCCCCCCCCCCCCCCACCGAATAGGTTCGCATATGCTGTTCTTGCAATAGAAACTCTAATTTTTCTAGAAGGGGGCTGCAGCGGATCCAGGTGAGAGGCTAGGGGTCTTCAGCCCTCCCAAAAGAGATTTGCTAAAGGGTAGCATTTTGCTTTATTATACACTTTAAATAGGTAAAATAGGCTATTTTTTGTAACTTAGCCCCTCCGAAAGATTTTTATAATTTCTTAGACTAAAATTATGCACATTTTGTTTGGGTGAAATAAGCTTTTGTCAAAATTCAGCCCGTCCCCCCAAAAAATTTCTGGATCCGCCCCTGGGCCCTGGAAGGGCGTTGAAGTTTTCTGGGAACAGTATAATTTCACTCCCCGTTTCCTCCCAGTTGCGCCAATGTGCAAGGTAAAGCTATCAAAATATGCTCTGAAAAATTGTTTTCATTGATAATTGAGGCTCTTCTTGAACGAAAACTTAATTCTTCGCTGACTCTTGAACAGAAAAACAAATTATACTTGAAAATGCGGATTATTTCTTCCTAAACTGAGCATGCATTTATGAAAATATTGCAAAATACTGTGCTTAAAGCTGTTATTGGAAAAAGATAGAAGGGAGGTATTTTCTGTCTCATAAACAGTTTTAAAAATGAGTGTAAGTAGAATATTTTCCAGAAAGGGGGGGGGGCAAAGATTACTTCAACTCTTCTTAAAGAGGGGCCCCGGGCCCCTCCGAAAATGTAAAGCAATTATTTTAAATAGCTATTTTAAAACATTTTCATTGACTCTAGTAACAATAAGGTTTAAAATACTGGATCAACCTCCCCTCAGAAATGGAAACCTATATACGCTACTGACTTCAACATATGGATACCATATTGGAAAGAACAAAAATGTAGAAAAAATAACGGCATACAAAAATCCAAGGGAGGTAAGTGCAGGGCCGGACACAACTGATCACTCCGGCCTGGGAAATATATGTAAACGGCAGACCACTTACATTTTATTCTGAACAAACTTCCACATTACGAAAAAAACACTCAAAGTACTGGTGCTAAATTATAAAATAAATAAAAACTTTGTGTGAAAAGCACACATAAAATGTTACTTATAAGGTGTTACGATCGTTTCGACCAAAAATTCTTTCGGTCTTCATCAGACAAGTCCTTCGACTTATTGAGCAGAGGGAACTGAAAAAGATAAACAGACAAGCATGTTGCCACATGGAAACAAGAAAAGGCGAACAAAACCATGAAGAGGGAAAAAAGGGAAAGGAATAAAAAGAAAAGAAAAAAGGTGAAACAGAAATACATAAATAAATAATAATAACAAAATAAAAACCAAAAAAGAACGCACAAACATACACAAAAAAGAAAAACAAAAGAAAACAGAACAAGCAAAAGAACATAAAACACAATAATATTTTATTTTTTTTAACAACATACAGGGCAGCACAAAAGAATTTTTTTATTAATAAATAAAAAATAATAAAATAATAAAAAACATAAAGACCTTGAAGATCTTCTCTTCAAAATAATGTATATAAATATCACATAAGAGAGGTAAGAGAGAATTACCCATAGCAAGATCCTCGGTTTCTTTATAGAATGAACCCTTAAAAATGAAAGTAGTTTGTTTAATACAGACGCTTACTAAAGCTTTTATGTGTGCTTTTACACATAAGTTTTCATTTATTTTAAACTTACACATTATGTTTTACGGCATGCATGTGAAAGTGACCAGCCTCCCCGAAAATTTCCCGGCTCCACGGTGGGCGTATCCGGGCCGGGCAACTACCCTCTTTTCCTGTGCTGATGACGCCCATGGTTTTAAAAACAAACTAATTTTGTCAGAGACTCAAAAAATTCAGGATGTTTCTTCTCAAACTGTGTGGTGTATTGATCGAATTTCTGCTTTTGAAAGTTTGTTCAGTTATTTGCGTCTGCATAAAGGCTGAACTTAAAGGAGGGCAACCAGGACTGCATCCCAGGACCTCCACTGGAGAGGACTCCCCACGTCCCCAAAATAGACATTTTTACGTGAATTTCCGTTGGAATACCGAATAATTAAAAAATAACGCCACGACTTTTGTCCTCAAAGGGCTCAGATGCAACGCAACTGCTTTTTTGCACACATATTGCATACTACTGGCACTCAACGTGATCGGTTGCGATCCACACCAGTAGCGTAACCAGAAGATTTTTTCTCGGATGGCTGAAAAAAAAAAATTTAAAAAATGGAATGATGTAACTTATAAAAGTTGAAACAACATATCTTTTATTTTGAAGGAGGGGGGCGCGGATGTATTTTGTTAATAATTATTATTATTTGTATATTTATTTGCTTTCAATTTGTTCTCATATAAAAATGATTTAAGAAAAGTTAAGTTTAAATCTAGGTCCGTAGCTAAACCTCAAATTTCTCATGGGGAACTTTTAAGGGAGTCTGTCGACCAGCTATGACAACACACTTAAATAAGCAATGCATCCCCTCTCCCCTGAAAAATTTCCGAAACATTACTAGCTAAACAAAGCAGGAACTTGCTTTATATATATCACGACCTTAGATTTAAAAAAAACAATAGTTGAGGTTGATTGTTCATTGAGTTGTTGGTTTTTAACCTAAAATAATTAAGCTGCTTTTATCTTGAAAAAAATATATTTATATCTGCACATTAAAATTATCGAAGAATACGTAATTTTCTCCTTATATTATGTTTACTCACTTCGGGGTGGCTGCAGCCCCTTGAGCCACATCGATATTACATTAACACCAGACAAGAAGAAGACAATTTTCTGTGTGAGTAAAATCTTCCTGCACTGGGAATCAAACCTGGGGCCGCCTCAACGTTGAACCTCCTCCGCTGTACAGGTCGTCGGATAATTTGTTTTTGTTCGAAAAATAATTGGAGCTTTCATTCCTTTGCTTATCCAGGACCTCCACACCTGTAAATCCGGCAGTAGTGTATTCTGTTGGACTATATAAAATTTCGACACATTCGCCTTGTGTTTCTCTTGATTTATGCAATACCTATTCTTCTTGAATCTATTTTATAATTTTTCAGTTGTTCCTTTATTATATACTGATGCTATTTTCGGTTTAGAATTCTTCCTATTTCGGTAGAATTTTCTATTCAAAAATTTTGCCACTTTAAATACAGTGTTTGTAGGGATGGACGCGAGACGCGAGAATTCTCGCATTGTCTCGCGAGACGAGACATGCATTTTTTGCGACGAGACAGAGTCTTGCGAAAGAGTGACGAGAGAATTTTGCGACAAGACAGAGTCTTGTCTCGCGCGAGATTTCTCGCATTTTTTTCCGTCTCGCATAAACACGATCTGAAAAGCGACAATTTGCCTGAAGCCGCTACCGTTTAACTTACGTCTCCTTCGTTTTCGGTCCTGGTATACTATCAGCACTCTACAATACGCACAAACACGTAACATTTAAAATTAGAACAGACGAGAGATATACAAAACACACAAAGGAGAGGATAAAGAAAGAGGCGGAAAAAAAAAAGAAAACAGAGAAGAGTTGAAAGAAAAATAATAAGTAAATAGGAAAGGCGGTACGGTATGCTCAAATCTGACCACTTTTAGACGGGGCCCGGGGCATTAAGTTTGGGGCCTTTACTATCCCCATTTTTACGCATCAAGCCCCTTTACTGACCCCCCCCCCTTTTTTAAGCATTTTAACCCAGTTTTGACCGCTGTTGTACTCGAAAATTGCATTTCAGTTAACTGCAGTTTTTGTACTTTAATCAAATCTTATTTATCACCCCAAAAAAATATCTCTAACTTGATCTAGTGATAGACAATTAGGTAATACCTATATTATAGAGAAAATTCAGTTTTTTCCCCACAATTACTATTTCAGTACATATTAATTTATAATTTAGATAATCGGGATATATGGGCCCCCTTTTTCTTCAGGGGCACCGGACTACCGCCCCCCCTTGCCCCTGTGATAATCGGGTTCCGGGTATATCAGAGAGAGATTAGAAGTAGAGCAACTTGCATTCGCATTGATGCTTAGTCTGAGTAGGTTGAAATATGGTTGAATATCCTTGGTTACCCTTGTACCGATATTATCCTCAAACTTTCCCGCACGTTGCGGCGTGCGTAGGGGGAAGGGGGCGCCGACCTAGAGATACTGAACTTCGTAAGAGATACGACACGGTCTTAGTGCGCATGCTCAGAAAATCATCACGGCAGAAAAATCATCCAAACTATGGCAACCCGTTTTCCCTCAGTTGGCCGTTACTCGCGAAGCAGGCGAGTTTTATTTTTCGCTTTTTATTTCTACCTGTTAAAGGGTGCGAACTGAGCATGCATAATATCGTTCAATTATGGATGCAATGTGAGTACGGAGAAATAACTACAGTGCAGCAAATTAAAGTGCAATCACATAACGATGTATTATTATTCCCCTTACATTTTGTTTGTTTTAGTTTATTAATTCATACCCTAATAGCACAGATGGTCACAAAAGAGTCGCTGTGACATCACAGAGGGTCACAATTGTCACAGGACTGTCACATACTAGTCGCATTGTGACTTGTGAGTGATGTGAATCTACTGTGTGGTCACTGTGAAGTTTATTTGTGACCAGTCACCAGGTGACGTTGCCGTGAAGTCACCATGTGACTAGTATGTGATCGGTCGCTAAGTGACTCCACTGTGAAGTCACCATGTGACTAGTCGGTCGCTCAGTGACTCCACTGTGAAGTCACTGTGTGACTGTTTTGTGACTACTGATTTTTTGGACTTCAAAATGACGTCACACTGGCCGCTTTTGCGACACTGGAAACAGACTCATTGTTTCTAATATTTTGGGGCAATTTTTCGTAAAACATTTAATAAATGAATTCGAAAATAGTAATTCAATAAAATCTCGCAGTTATGTAGTAATGGAATTTAGTTTATTTCTATTAATTTTTAAATTATTTCGTTTAAACATGACAATATTATTTAAAAAAGAAATATTATTCTTCAAAATATTAGAGTTGAAAGTTCTAATCACAATGGTGAAAACTAAGTATCTGTGAGTAAAATTAACACTTTCTTTCATATCCCCATGGCATATATGTTTCGATAGCGTATGTAGGTTTAAATTTCGGATGGGGGGGAGGGGAACTATACGGTATTTTAAACCTTATTGTTACTAGAGTAAATACGAATGTCTCAAAATTGCTGTTTTTTAATAATTGCTTTGAGTTTTCAGATGGGCCCGGGATCCCTCCCCCCCCCCCATTTAAATACGTCCCTGGTATGTTTGAAAGTTCCACTAGGAAATTTTTGTGGTAAAACTATAGGTCTAAGTCAAAAATACTTTATTTATTTTATTTAATGCATGTTTTTCCAATTAATTTTATTTATTTTTATATGAAATCCCTTTTAGGCAAAATACAGCAAAAATATAAATCTTATCCCTCATACCTTAATATATATCAAACCCCACATGTCGCACATTACAAAATTTATTTCATAACCGAATAAAAAATTTTGATAAATCATTAGTTTTTTCGGATGAATATTTAAATAAAACAGCACGTTATCTCCTGAAAATAATTTATGTGGAAAAAGAAAGATTTCCAAGATTTTTAATTTATATTAATTAATTATGGTATTTTTCCTCCATTTATAAAATACTCCAGAAAATTTTTAAATTTCCAAAAGAAGCCATGCCAGAACTAGCTTTTGCAGCAATCAGTTTACTTTTAAAGCAACCTGAGCAAGGTAATCACAGCGTTGAGGTAAGATGCTCGCCTACGAAACAGTGTGTTGAGGGTTCAATACTGGACCTGAGCATTTCCTTGCCTGGGAGTTTGGTGCTGCCATCTAGTGCATGTTCTCGGTAACTCTTTTTCTCCGCATTTTTTCGCTGTCGCAAAACTGTCCCAAAGCGACTTCTCTGAAGGGTCGCAATGTGACTACTCAGCGAGAGGACATAGGGACTCAGGGGTGACTTTGCTGCGGAGTCGCGGCGACTGTTTGTAACTCTATTGTGACAGTATCGTGCGGTCGCATTTCAGTCAGAGGGGACGGTTGTGCTATTAGGGTATTTGTAGTACACCATTCATAAAACCCTTAATTTATATGAATATTGGTATTGGTTGATTTTTAAATATTGGAAAACTGTTTTTTTTTTCCTTTAAGCATGCTTCCTATAATGTTGTTGTAGAAGTAAATTATGATTAAGTTCACATGAATAACTTCATTTGTCAGTTTTAAATGTATACAAATACATATATTTGTGCTGAACAATTCTACTTTTCTTTCCTTCTAAATGTTGTTAACCTTTTACAGATCACATTGAGATCCAGGCATATTTTCTATCAGTTTTTTTGCATATTTTATCTTCTAATGCGTTAGTTAAAGCACATTATTTATTTAAATGGGGGAATTTTTAATACAATTTTCACTCTGTTTCCAATTGGGAGCATGGGTCATTTCTGACTATAATTTACATTGATTTCAAAAACTGAATATACTGATGGATAGTTTAAATGATAGGTGAAATATTAAGAATTAACAGAAGATTTATTTTTAAATTTAATATTTGGTAAGTTTTAATGTTACTTCGTTAAAAAATCTAACTGGGTGAATTAACTGGGTTTTCCTTTTACGGCAGTCAAGAACGTGACTTCTTAAATTAAAAATAGCGTGAGATTAAAACTACCGTATTTACTCGCGTAGTAGTCGCCCTCGCATTTTAATCGCACCCCTCTTTTGAAGCAGAAAAATTCGTCAAAATATTTTCCCTACACAAAAGTCACAGCCACGTATTTGATCTTCATTTATGTCTGAAAATACTACTATAAAAAGAAAAATGCCTCTTTTTTGTGTGCAACTGGCGAAAGGACTATTTAACATACGGCAGATAATCTGGAAGTATTTGGTAACTTAGTATTTTATTATAATACCAGTAATGTTTTAACATTAGAGTGTAGAATATTGTGTGGTGTATTTCCTCGCATAATAGTTTAATTTCTGGTAAAAAAGTGCGACTATTACGCGAGTAAACACGGTATGCCATAAAATTTACGTCATATCAAAGTAAATTAGCAAAGAAACGAGATTAAAGTAAAATATTTCCTTCTGCCGAAACATGGAGGATTTAAATATTTAAATTGTGCATTTACGGGGAAGAAACGAAGATGAAAGTAATAGGTATTATTAGTAGATTTGCTGCGATAATATGGGTTAAAGCACAATATGCCGTTAGAATATACAGAAAGGGGCATGCGCTCCCAATTTTGCATCAAGATCTTTTTATTTTCAATATTTGTTTGGAAATTCAAAAGGAAAAATCGATAGAAGAAAAATCCCCCCCAAATCTTTCCAGTGCCTCCCCCCCCCCCAAAAAAAAAAATCCGTAAAAAACAGTAACACTACTTCAAAAGACCATTACAAGTACAAAAAGCAAAAATTGAAAAGTAAATAGTAAATATTCAATTACGCCTCAATAACACGTACATTTTTGAACAGCTGAATAACTTCTGCATAGAGTGCTTAAAACAACTCATGCCAGTAAATATTTTTCAGAGACTGATATCTAGTGAGCTACGATTTCAGAAAAATATTGCTGTATCTAAATATTTATAACTGAAACTGAAACATTTTGACTCAAAGCGAAAAACTCGGATGAAACGCGCAGAGTAAAAAGGAGCCAACAGCAGTTTGGCGTCTGTATTCTTTTCGCCAAATGCAGTCCGGCGCAATCATGGAAAAAAATACAAAATACAAAGCTTTTGAAGGCTTTTTTAGTTAATTTAATGCATGATATGCGCACATATAACATAAATACATATTAAAACAAAATTTTCGTAAAGTTTAAACAAGGAAAGTGTAAGATTAGACTTAAAATTCAAGCTCCCGATGACAGCTCGAAAGCGAAACTACGTAAATAATCGCTTCAAAATAGTACTTAATTTCGGATTTCTAGTTAAAAAGTGATTTTTATGCATTAAGTAAGAATTTCAGATTAGGAAAATCGAAAGGAAAAACATAAGACTGATTATTTAATGCTTAGATACAGCAGTTTTTCCGAAGTCACTCTGTTTCACAATGCTAACTCTACGGAAGATTTTCATCCATAGCCCGCGGCGGCTGATTCTCCGCTTCAGCCAATCAGAAATTATTTCACTCGTGTCGGGTCTCTAACGAAGTATAAGGTCTCTACGCCGACCTTGGTAACAACTTTCTAGGGGCCGTTAAATCCCTATTGTTGGCCTATTTTAAAGAGATTAAAATGACATTTTTTATTCTTATATATTAATATCGGACGGAAAGAAATGCAAGCAATTTTTTTAAAAACTATTTTTGTTTATATTATCATGTTTTCCCTTCCTTCGGCTTGCAAAACTTTTATAAAATTTTTTCCTCCCCATCATTTTATCTTGCAGTTGGGTTCCTATTCTAAAATTATCTTCGCCTGTTAGATGTCTTTCATTTTTTTAAAAAATCTACACTGGATATACATTAGGGGGATTATGGTTTAATTTTTCTGTAAACAGGGCGACCATAACGACTGTAGTACTATCGCTAAAAATTATTGTGGGAAAGTACAAACGGATAGTCGTCAACAAATTAATTGTTCAGTAATTTAAAATATAAACAAAAAATAAGACGTCTATTAACCAACTGAGATACTATAATGAAATTTAAAAATGCACACACAGTAATGTTATTGGAAATATTAGGCAAATAATTATAATTATCGTTAATATAATCTTGTTTTCATTAATATAAAAATTACACATATTTTAGAGACTTGAAATTGACGTTAAAGTAAATAGTAGAGATTTAATAAAAGACTAAAAGTGTTCTGTTTATAATTTTTCAAGGGTTATCTTACAACCAACTGAACGGTAAGTAATTCTAATTTGTGTTAATATAACCTGCAGTAATTTCAACAGAGGAGATTACTTGAACTTAAAAAAAAAAAATCTGTTTTGTCTCATGCAGATATGATTTTAGTAAAATATTCGCTACTTCTCGTATGAAGAGCGGGTGCGCAGCTATTTTAAAACAAACGGTTGTCCATTTCATGTAGTGTCTGAGGTATTTAATGCTACATCTTGAACAGTATGATGTAAAACTACAGTATGATGTAGGAATAACACATTTTGAAAGTCGGGAGTTCTCTGCAAACCGCTAAGCTTTTCACTTTTCTGATCGCGAATGACACTGACGTAGTTTTTTGAGTCATTATATTGCAATGATGCCAGGTTAATACTCATGACGCAAACTTTACATCAAGAGTCAAATAATTTTGCTTTTATTTTAGATTCCACATCACTGGAATTAATTGAAATTACTCGTGTTAGGAAAATTTTCGTTTACTACAGTGCGAAGAACTGGCACGCAGCTAGTAAATAAAAATAAATACTATATTTTCGGTGTGACATTATATATACGGATTAAATCTCAATTTCTTTTACTTCAAATGCCGATATATGCTGATATAGTTATTAATATATCTACTAATGTGGCTATATGTAAGTAATCGTTATTATTAATATTAATTTTCAATAAAATCCCAATAATAAGTTAGTATAAAATGGTAACGAAATCGCAGTCCTTAATTTTGCGAGACGAGACAGCAATTTCTTTGCGAGACGCGAGACGAGACACAGTGTTTGCGAGACGAGACGAGACGCGAGACGAGACAGAGGTTTACCACTGCGAGACGAGACGAGACAGCCCCGATTCTCGTCTCGCGTCCATCCCTAATGTTTGCTCGCTTAATGGTAGCACTTTTTTTGCCAAATTTTCATGGTGAAAGTCTAGGTGCGACTATTATGCGGGGAAATCTACTATATAGTATCGTACACTCTAATGCTAAAACATTACTGGTATTATAATAATGTTACTAACTTAGCGAATTTTTCCAGATTACGTGCCACATATTAAATAACCTTTTGGTCAGTTGCGCACAAAAAAGAGGCATTTTTCTTTTTGTAGTAATGTTTTTATAGACATAAAAAAGGTCAAACTGATGACTGCGAATTTTATGCGGGAAAAATATTTTGTCAATTTTTTGTGCTTCAAAAGGGGGGGGTGCGACTGTTACGCGAGTAAAGACGGTAAATAAATAAATGTTTCATGATACATGTTTCAGCAAATTTAAGCAAAAGTGACTTTTAAAAATGCCACGATTAGTATGTATAGTCAATTTTATAGGTTTATTATTATAAAAAATATTTGTTATAAGTAATTTCCATAAAAATATTTTGAAAGGTATCTTTAATTTTCGTCCTCATGACCACTGTCCTCTGATTCTTCTTCTGTAGAATCGTCACTTGAAAACATGTCTTGATCATAAAAAGTTTGTTCATTATCTGAAAAAAAAATAATAATAATTATTTTTTTTTATTTCATATTATTTTATTGTTTGTACAATTTTATTATTCTCAAGTTTATTTCTCAAGTATATTAAGCACCTGATTAATTAAACATGCAAAATACATAACTACTCTTTCATAGAAAAAGACACAAAAATTCTAATAAAGATTATACAGATCACAAGAAACTACGAGTTACTGCTCGTTAACGGAAGATCAAATTTACATTATGTCTTACCAGTATCGTCGAGAAAATGTTGCTACCCAGAAATTTTGTCACTATGCGACGGATTACTAAAACATAAGAAATTAGGCGCTTGTTTTAGACACCAGGCATTTTTCCTATCTTAAAACTTAAGCACTAGATTTCCTTCTTATCTTAATAGCGCCGTTTTCCAACAGATTCATTTTCATGTCTGCCGGTAATTAAACCCCAGACAAAGTGTCTGGCTTTTTGTTATTAATTTTTTCAATATTTAATTAAGACGCTATTAAAATTTCGGAGTAAATAAAACAGTTCAAATTGTATTTAAAAAAAAACACAACTTTGGGGAGGATTCATTAAATGTGAACCCCCTCAAAACTGTCTGCCTTATTTAATTTTATATTTTAAATTAGCTGAACTTTCAATTTATGTTTGTTTGCCTCTGAATCAAACACTTATTTTGGGCTATATTTTATTACACCTTTCTATTATGCGCAGTACCTGGTGTCCCGGGTTGGGTCGAGCAAACACAGGTATTCCCACCTTTTATTCCGTACGTAATAAAATTGAAAATTTTCAAGGTGCATCAAACACTTCATGGAAAACGTGTTACTAGCTCGTGGACTAAAACGATGATTTCACCGAATGATCTGTATATCCGCAGATCTAGCCACTAAATATCGGTATATGTATTAACGGATATAGGAACTGAATTATCGTTTGGTGCCCGTATCGTTGAAATCTAGGGATTTAGATTTTTAACGAACCGGGGAACACCTCTCGTTAAACAACAACGATCGAATAACGATAATTTGGACATATCGTTTGATGAAGATTTAAACACAGTTCTTTTCTTTATGGGGTTTTTATTTTCCTTTTGCGGAGAGGGGAAGCATATCACACAGCTGTTGGTTATTTTGATAAAAGATTTTACCTAAATTATCGTGTTTCTTCGCAAGTATGCGCTTTCACATACGATAAACCGAAAAAAAAAAACAAAAAAAAAAAACATTCTTAAAAATAGACTATGTCAAAATTTACCTTCGTTAAATAATCCTCTTTCAAAGTTTGGCAAAGAGAAAAATATCAGTTTAAAATAAAAAGCTTTATAAAATAAAAAGCTTGAAGCTGCTTCTTAAAAATATATGTATATACATTTGTTTAAACAGCTTAAAAAATAAACAAATTTCAGAAATTTTTCACAAACTATACTATATATCTTGAGAAAAATGAACGCATGAGCAGTTGCGATTCAGATATTTTGCATATGTACCAGGTTTGAAAAAATATGAAAATTTCAACCTGTCCGGACAAAATTACACATGCCCGAAAATAAACGCTTAGGTACATTTATGTAATTTTATAAAAAGCAGAAATATGTATGTATAAAAAATACCCTAATCAATAAAGATCAGAAACCATCTGAAATGTACAGCAGCGGAAAAAAAAAGTCCCACTTGTACATTTTTCGGAAATCGTTCGTCGCACAGCAAAGTTACAGATACCAATCGTTTACGATTGACGCACACTTTAATTTGCTATGCATAAAAATTGCATAAGGGGCCATCTACATATTAAAATTCGCACCAACTTTTTTTTCTCTCAATAGCAACCCCTAGATTTCACTTCATATTTCAAAAATTTAGCTCATTTTAACCCCGGACACCGATTTTCAATAAATTTGGACAGAAAATGAGTGAGTTATAAGCACCCAAAATCCCCCTCCCCCTATGTTAAAATATTTTTTCATACTTCAATTCATATCTCATATAATATTGGTAGTAAGAGAAGCTGATTTTTATTCGCACTATTAGAACTAAACGACCCAAACATAATTTAATGTTATTATGATTTTTAATAAATTATTAAATTAATATTCAAAAAAATTATGAATAGCGACCTAGTCAAATTTCGATGGAAATAGATGCAGAAATTAATATTAAATGGCTGTGCAAAATTTCAAATTTTTACGTTCGGTAGTTTAATTAATATTAAATAAAATGTGTCATTTTCATGAGTTAAGGGACCATATATAAATTTATTAAGTGAAAATTTTTTGAAAATTGCATAAAATAAATGTAAATTAGATTTATTTTGTGCAAAAACACAGTAAAAGATACCAGTATTAAAAATATCAAATTTTGAAGCAAATAAATTAGAGGTTTTTACAGTTTGTTGGGGATTCTATAAAGCGTGTATTGTTGCGTCCGCTACCATATTCCCCAAATAAAATGTTTTCCAGCTATAGAATTAGATGCAGTAGATGTATGTTTTCTAATACAACGTCCTATTTCTGAAAAACTAACATCCTCAACTTTCCAGGCATGAATGTGACCTTTTTTAATATCGCAAACATTAGGTCTTTGAAATTCCCCATACTTTATCAAACATTCAAAATCACGTTTTTCTGTAAAAAAAATTTTCATCTAACTATAAATTAAAATACCGCCAAAAGTTAAGAATATTGCACATTGCAGGCGATAGTATTAAATGAAGAAAGTGAAATAACAAACACAGTGATAATATTGGGTCGGCAAAAAAGTAATTGCGTTTTTTACATGAAATTCAAACAAATAAATTTTCAATCATGAAACCATTCTTTAAGTTCGACCATAGCTGAGTCGAGCAATATTCATGCTTGTAGTCAGAAGAGCAGGGAGCAGCCTCTAACTCCTGCCAACATTTCAGCTGTCTAAGAGAAACATCAAGGGAAACACTGAATAACAATTTCAAAATTACAAAGATTTTCAAAATCCTTAGCAGTCATTTTGCATTTTCCCCTTAAATCATGTGTACGAACCAAGGAAGTTATGAACTCACGGGTCATTTGGACCACAGACTAAATATTCTATTCTACCCTTGATATTCTCAGTACAAAAAACTTTAAGAGAGATAGGAACAATATTTTCCTTGAAAATAATATTAATTTCTTTTAATTCTCCCGAGCGAAATAAATGAAATGCGAAAAGTTCGGAACCTACAAATAGTGTTTTTCAATTTGCAGAAAGTCCCTTAAAAACGCGCAAAAATGAATTCGCAATATCTCCGGAAATTATCGTAGAAAATTGGTTATATTTAGGGTAATTTGAAGGTTTTCTTTCGTTTAATAAAGTCAAAATATGGGGTTGCCATTGAGAAAAACGAAGTTGATGCAGAATTAAATATGAAGACGGCCCCTTATGCAAATTAAATTAATAGTAAATTAAAGTACGCGTTATTTGCAAACGAATGGTATATATAACTTTGCTATACGACGAACGATGGCGAAATAAAGATCAAGTGGAACTTTTTTTTTTTCCCGCAGCTGTACCTTTTGAAGAACATAAAGGGAATAATTAATGTTAGAGGGGTGTGTGTTTTGCTGCGGCAAACATATACGAATTAATGCTAAGAAATATACAGGTCATAGAATAAAATGGAAGGGGCCTCATAAAGTTTCAAGGTTCATTTTTTAAAGACCGTTTTCTTATACTACTTAAATGTTTGGCTTATTTCTTCAGTGAGGTAAAATTTCTATTTAAATGTTAAAATTAAGATTCATTTTTTCTTCAACAGTGAAAAAAATATTACAAATCATGCCTGTATTATGAAACATAACGCAATTTTGTATGCTTAAAACATAAGAACATCATTTCTTCAAAATGCATAGAGTTCTATGTTACTTTTATATACAGAGTACAATTTTCACCTTTTTTCCTTAGTCTTTTTAATTAACTAAATGTGAAACGATTTTTTACATGCCCGACCGGGCATGTATTTGAAAAAAAAAGTTACTAGTTAGTTAATTTTTATTTGCCCCAGCCATGTCGGGCAATAGATTTTTCCAACTCTGATCTATACTGAACTTTTCAAATTTAAGTATTCCTTAGTCTTGGATTTTCAAGTCTTTGGCATAATTTCTTATTTTTTCTCTTTTAATCCGTTTAAGAGCCACGTGAAATCACTGTATTGCTTAGTGAAAATGGATTTTATTCATATATGGATTATATATATATATATGGATTTTATTCTTATTCATTTTTTAAGGGTCGCATATTCGTAAGTTGCACATCAAAGGAATTTCTTTTAGAATAGAAAAAACGTGAGTTTTTTCGTTCTTCCATTCATTCATTTTTTTCCCCCCTTTTTTAATCTGAAGACGTAACTTTGACGGTTTGAAATCAAATCAAAAGCGCTATCCTTGACGTACTTGCTTCATAAAATGAGGTTTTTACAAAAAGTTAAGTATCTTTGTGTCTTTTGAAATGTTTTTCTTTATGATTTTGTAACCATCTAATATTTAAGAAATTGAGTTGAATTTTGTTTTAGTTGAGAACGATATAGGGAGCGGTATTTTTTGTTGCTCCTAAAAAAAGAGGTAAATAGCAAAGAAAGTTTTCCCAAATGTCAAGTTTAATCATAAATTATGAAACAGTCACACTGACTTATCTGATGTCACACGTAGAATCCAAGCTTCTCTGGTAGAGGCAGTATACAGGGTGTCCCAAAAAGGTGGTAACGGGCTTTATCTATTAGAGATAAGTGGGCAGTGTAAAAGTCGGGCAGTCGGAAATAAGTGTTAAGAAAAAAATTTCGTTAATTTTCAAAAAGTTACTTTTTAATTTGTATACGACCCCCGTACAAGAATATTCCTAATTAGTAAAATGTGCCCCATACACTAATGAGGTGCTGTACCAAATTTGAGCCTTTCATAATACAACGCAGCATAAATATCTATGAAGAAAGATGATCGGGTACTATACATGATTTTGAATATAAAGGTTTATTGATAGACTGGAAAACAGATTTTCTTTCGCAATTCCTGCACGACCCCTGAAATGCGATCATTCAGCGTGATTTTTTCCCTTCGAGAGCCATTGAAAAGTGGTTTAAGTCGGCGTTATATCTATCTTCATATTTCTGATACTTTTGAAGGTACAGTTCTCAAATTTTGTATGTCACCTCATTAGTGTATGGGGCACATTTTACTAATTGGTAACTGTTTTGTAAGGGCGTCGTGTACAAATGTAAAAAGTGTACCTTTTTGAAAATTAATGAGAGGATTTTTTTGCTTAACGGAATCTTATTTCCGACCATATTTTAAATATTTTTTTCAATTTATACTGCCCTTTTTATCTCTAATAGATAAAGAATTAGAACCCGTTACCCCTTTTGGAAACACCCTGTATAAACAGTTCTCCGTATCTTCGCTATTTGAATTAAAGATGTATTTCAAATTCTGAGAACTAGTTGTCAATAACTGTGCTTTAATGTGTGTATAAGACGGAGTTGTAGAATCAATAACCAATTTATTTTTGAGAAATTTAGAAAAATGTCTAAAATCATTAGTAATCGATTACTGATTTTTATCTTGCCGCTTCACATACTCAAAACTCCACTTCTTCTTCTTTTTTTTTTTTTTTTCCTTTCTTTTTTCTCTAAAGAAAGTGAAAGTGATGAAAGTCATAGACACTTTTCACTTCCGTTGGGATGTGTTAAAAAGCCAGGAAATGCTTCTAAGAAAACAGATAATCACGCGATAGCAGTAAACGGTATTAAGATGTTAGATAATGTCAATGGTAGTTATTTTTCGGTTCAATGAGTACATAGTACTGGTCGAAGTTCGTGGTAGATTATTAAAAAGCGAGAGCTTGACAACGCTTTAACAAATTAGCCAGGCTCGAACGAAAAGAAGTATTGTTTTGTTAGACTTATATTACCTTCTTCCTCGCAGGATTTAATTTGCGTGGAAGCTTACGGGAGCTCTGATCCTGTACTTTTTTTCTCAGTGAATTTTTACATTAAATTTAAAACGCTTCATGGTTGTTTATAATTATATTAATTGTATTGCAGTAAGAATGTATTTACAATGATAAACGAAAATGTACTTAATTTTACAATAAATTAAGTAAACAGTATTTATATTTACCATGCAATAAGTTAAGGCTGCTGCACTTACTTATTTTGTTAGAAATCAAATCCCTGCTTCCATGTAATGTTGTTTATGACTAAACATTATTATGGCGAAATGTAATCGATATTGGTCATCGTATAGCTTCATAACTTCGCAAGATACGCAAAAATAATGTATCAAAATATGTCTTTGTGGCGTTTCAGTCGACTTGCTTTACTGAGGCAGGCGATTACTTATTAAAAAATTAAATAAATAAATCGCATGAAATGAATTTTGATTGAATCATGTATGTATTTAATTTATATTTACTAAAACTACTCATGAGCAAATTTTCTGACGTTATTACTGAATTAATGCAGTTAAACATTTGAACCAATAACATATTTTTAAGTACTTATGTGTAATTAAAAAAATTCACTTTTAAAAAGTACATGGTCTGGGGGGGAGGGGGGGGCAATTTGGTTTTCAAAAGAAACAAACAACTGTTTTAAGTTACTGTTCCAAATATTCTTTCCCCGTTAACATAACACACGTGCATTATTATTAATTTTTAATCCATTTTAAGTGTTTGGCATTTTTAAATGAACGAAAAGTCAAATTGCTTTTTTTTTAAAGCTTCGTCGCACATTCCGAAGAAAACCGACTAGTCATTAGGTCATTCTGATTTCAGTTGTCCATCCAAAAGCGAAACTGAAACCTGTAGACTGCACTACAATTGTTCAGTAATTGTAGTTCCTAACAGCTAATCAATGTTTCTCGATTATCTCTAATATATTTTTAGATTAAAAAAAAAAAAGACGAAATACCCCCCCCCCTCCCTTTTCCCACCTCTTATCTTAGCGAACTAGTAGACTGGAAAGAAGAATTGAGAAATTATTAACGTCTGATAATATTATTTTGAGAAGAGAGGCAGCTAAACTTTCTTTCACGCTTTACCGTTTGCAGTTAATGCTAATTTTTCTTTAATGCGACGAATGAAACTGTTTAAATAAAATCTCGGTATACGCTCGT
Source organism: Cheiracanthium punctorium (assembly GCA_038373885.1). Classification (NCBI taxonomy): domain Eukaryota; kingdom Metazoa; phylum Arthropoda; class Arachnida; order Araneae; family Cheiracanthiidae; genus Cheiracanthium; species Cheiracanthium punctorium. Next base: position 331,636 of record JAWZYV010001055.1, on the reverse strand, counting down.
GGCACCAAGTTTGATAACCACGGCCCTGTGCCATCGTGATTACAGAGTATTATCGAATACATGTCAAATAACAAAAACAAACAAAAAAAATAATTTAAAAATCCAATTGCAAGTGCTATCATAATATTTAACTGTCATAGAAATATTATATTTAAACGCATTTTTTAAAGGTTATTTTTTTTTTAATCTTTCAGCGTAACTTTTTAAAATTTTCTGAAGGCTGTTTAAATCATTCTTTCTGCTTATTTAGAAATGTCCAAATAAACCATTAATTTCTATCAGCTCATTCAATTTATTGAGACTTGTTTTCCTCAGATATCTGATTCCGCTGTTCTACAATGAAAATTAAGCGAGTTAGCTATAGGGGATTTTATTAACATTAGCTTTGCTATTACAAAGCTGAACATAACAGTGCGCACAGTAGTAAAAAGATACCATTTCGATCCTTAAACTTCGATATTTTTTAAATTCTATGTCGGAATGGACGAAATTTATTTTTTGATTTTGACATATGTTTCAAGGAAAACAATTTTTGTTCTTTTATGTTTTTCTGAAGTAGTTAATTATTCATTAACTACTTCATATTCATGTAATTAAAATTTAAAAAAATATAATTCAATGACTAAACCTTTGTTTTTCCTTATCTTTCGACTTTTGTCTTTTTTTTATGTCGAATTCAAACATTAAGAAGAAAGACGGGGGGTCACCATTATGTTTTAAAACTTGTATTTCGTTTTAATATGTGGATTTGGGGGTTGATACAAATCCTCCACAAGTCCCGTTTCTTTGTGCTTTCGGAAGACGAGACTGGTGTGGGGGTGTGCGGAAAAAACGCGAACGGAAAAAACGCGAACGGTAAAAACGCCCACGGAAAAAACGCCAACCGGAAAAAACGCGAACGGTAAAAACGCGAACGGAAAAAACGCCAAACGGAAAAAACGCGAACGGTAAAAACGCCAACATGATTCATTTAACATATGAACTATAGGCGTAGCGTCGGTTGGGTGGGGGCACAGGGGGTCACGTGTCCCCCTGTGCCCCCCCCCCGAAAAATTTCGTCAATTTTTAAAAAAATAAACATGTTTGAAATTTTAAAGAAACTTTTCTTTTCTGCTCTAAAATTTTTATATGTGACCCCCTCAAATGTTTCCTGTGCACCCCCAAAAATTCAGGTCTGGAGCAGTGATGAGCCTTCCTTAGGAAGCTATTGTTAATAGGTTTTCCTAAGACTGCAATACATATGAACCATAGGCGTAGGGTCGAAGAGGGGGGCACAGGGGGGCTTGCCCCCCGAACAATTTCGTCAATTTCTTAAAAAATAAACATGTTTGAAATTTTAAAGAAACTTTTCTTTTCTGCTCTAAAATTCGATATGTGACCCCCTCAAATGTTTCCTGTGCACCCCCAAAATTTCAGTAGGTCTGGAGCAGTGATGAGCCTTCCTTAGGAAGCTATTGTTAATAGGTTTTCCTGAGAGTACAATACATTCGAACCATAGGCGTAGGGTCGAAGAGGGGGGGGCAAAGGGGGGGCTGTATCCCCCTTTCCTCCCACTTCCTCTAAAAATTTTTAAACGGACGTTTGTTTTAAAATTTAAAAGAAATTTCCTTTTCTGCTCTTAAATTCGACATATGACCCCCTCAAATCTTCATGTGACCCTCCAAATTTTCAGTTGGTCTGGGAGCGGTGATAATCCTTGTCTAAAAAAGCTATTGTTATCAAGTTTTCTAAGCATATTGTACATATGAACTATCGCAATCGGGAGAGGGGATTACAGGGGGGGGGTGTCCCCTCTGTCCCCAAATCTTTTTATTTTAAACATTTGTTTGAAGGGTCGTTTTAACCGTTCCACTTAAAAATGGAAAAAGAAACTCCAGTCTGTGACTTGAGAGAATATTTGTTTTTCTTATTAACGAAAAAAAAAAAAAAAAAAAAAGAAAGAAAGAAAAAAGAAAAAAATTTCACTGTCAGACTAGCTTAATTTGAACAAGGTTATTTTTTAAGCGATTCGTTTAAACAATTTTTCTCATTCCCAATAGGTTGTGGTTTTAAATTCTTTCTAAATACTAGGTTTTCTTTAAAATATTTTATTTATTTATTTTTATTTTTAATGCAATGCAAAGTATTTTATTCGTTGAGCGAAAGTGAATAGTATTTTCCCTTTTCTTAATAATACTCTCACAGTTTTACATCAAGTTATATTAATTGTAATAATAGATTTATTGCATCTTTTTTTTTCTTGCTGTATTTTATTCATATATGAATAGTTCAATATTTGATAAGTTATCCTTCTAAATATTTATACTTTATCAGTCTTGCGTATTTCAGCAAGTTTTTTTTCAGTTTATCTTAAAAGTTTAATAAGCTGTAAGTTTTATAAAGAAGAGAGCTTTATAAGATATAAATTTATCTAATAAAATTTTTTTTAAAATTTAGTACCTTTCACATTGTAGAATAAATAATTTTTACTAATTTCATCACAATTAGTAAAAGACTAATGTATAGGTATAGGGTTCTGGCTTACCGCGCGGCCACTTTCTCCATCTGTAATGTGAATTCGGGTTTGGACCCCTCAAAAAGTCCTCCACCCAAGGCATGTCTAAATTAAGCAGTCAATCCTTGTGTAGAAGGGGCCGTGGTAGCCCAGTGGTTAAGGCGTTGGACTCGTAACCGGAAGGTTGTGGGTTCGATACCGGCGTACCACTAAAGACCACCGTGTACATGCGGCGTACGTGCACGTTAAATCCGTGGTTCCGAAAGTCCTCTCGGCGGTCGCTAGCAGTTTCCGAGGGGTGCCAATATTCAGAAGTCCCCCACCTTCTGATGAGGTTCCAAATTCTGGCGGGAAATTACGGGAAGGACGTATATGTAGCTCTAAGCGACACATTCAGTGATGCGAGCTGACCTCTCCTGGTAAACAATCCTTGTGTAGATCTGCCACAAAACATAAATGACTTTCATGATAATTTACAGTGAAAGTAAAAAGTTTAATATATTTAATATTAAATAAAAATCATAATCACTTCCAAACACTGTTATCGAGGTTGTCCTAAAAACCCTGACCTATAGAGTTTCCTTCTTTAAATGTTGATCATAGACATATAGAATAAATTACATAGTTATTTTATGGTATCAAATAAAATTTTCTGAATATAAAATGTAAATAAATAGAAACATGTATTTTTTATACAGCCCTCTTTCTTCTAAGAAGGCTTACAGATATGTTTAATCAAAGTTGGTGAGGGGGCAATAAGCTTTGCTATATCAATAATAGCAAAAATATAATTATTAAAACTATTCTAACAAAACAAATTAACCATTAATTTTAATAAGTGTTATAAATAGCCAATATTTTATATTTTAAGAAATAAGTTTTAAATCATTTTTAAAAAGTTTCCTGTAAAAAGGGGTTTTTAGCATTTAGAAATGAAAATTTGTTTGAAAAGTTACAATTACACTAACATTTAATTGAAGAGTTTATTTTAAGTTGTTTTTATTAGTTGTTGACTTATTAATACCATGACTTAATTAAAAAAAGCATTTTTAAAATAAGACTATTCATGCTTAAAATAAATATTTTAAAAAACAAAACAAAAATATGTATACATAAATATATACTGATAAATCATTCATTATTCTAATAATTTAAAACCGAAAAGCTAACAAGATGAATCAGAATGAATTATGATGAATCAAAATAAAATCTTGCACTTATAAAAAGAAAGCCAGTAAATATAAGCCATGGTTGGTAAGGAATAAACTGAAGGTCAGAATTTATTACAGAGAACGTGCATGTTAAAACGGTGTGATAGGATATTCTTTTTTAAGGTGATCTTGGTAGGTGAGAGATGGTACTTAAAATTTTCGCAACAGCTACAATTTGTTGCGGAATGACTAGTTCCTGGTCCTTGTCCTAAGAATACAAACAAATGGAACATTCAGTTTGCTAAATTACTAATTAATTAATTAAACTTGGTAAATTAATAATTTATTAATTAAACTATTTCTCTATTTTATTATGTTCAGGAGAATTTTTAAATCTCGTGCATTTTCAAAGTCTCCCCTTTTAAAGGTGAGAAGGTGTAAAGGCAAACACTCCCCCCCCCCCATTCTTAAAAAAAAATTGTGATCAATTTCAGTTAATTAAAGGCACATGGCTCTAATCTACTAAATATTTTGATTTTAATTTGTATATGTTTTAATGTCATTTATATAATTTATTACTGTTTAGATCACATAAAACTAGGAAATAAAAATGATTTAAATACTCTAGCGGAGAAAAATCAAATGATTACGAGTTTAAATTTCATTCAAATTTAAATAAATCGTTTGAAATCAATTGAGTTTCTATTTAACGCTAAAAATACCCTTTTAAATAATTTTGAATATTTTGTTTTTAAAAAAATCTCAATACAATGATTGTATCTTTCTCAACAGAATAATTGGTATAAAAATTAATTTTTTAAATTGTGATAAAATATATTTATTACCGCACACAGTGGCGCACTCAGGATTTTGGTTTAGGGGGGGAGGCTGGGGTTACAAATACTGCCAAACTCTGTTATAAGTGACCTCGATTATAGCTATAACTCCATTATAACTTCAAAATATTCGTTACCACTTGCCCATAGAACACAAGCCCAATCTTTTCATAGTCTTTTTTTCAACCAATATCTAATCTTTCCAGTTCTAACTTTAAAAGTTGGAAATTTATGCACTAGCTGTAAGTATTTATTTAAAAACCAACATTCCCCCACTTTTAATTAATCCCCCCCCCCACAAAAAATTAGAAATTATTTGAAGACAATTTTTTAAGGTAAAATATTATAATTCGTTAGTGACAATTTTCAAAGTTTTTCACATCTAATACTCCAGGTTTAGGGGGGGGGGGGCTTTAGCCCCCATAGCCCCCTCCGTGGGTGCGCCCATGACTGCACAGCTTTTAAATGTTTTTCTGGATATAATATTCTTGAATGTAAAATCTGTGCAGTACGAACCTCAACCTAAAAAAAAACCTGTTTGTTCATCTTGCCTTAGGCGTTTTCCGGTACGCTATCTCCCATAGTCCCCGGTCCCCATTGTCCGGGGAATCTCCCGTATTTCTTTCTTGGAAGGGACACGGCTTTCATGACCTTGACAAGTAGCTTGACTAACTAAAAGCAATTAATTCCTTTTTATTTAATGTTGTAAATTTCCCTGATTAACCTATTTGTGCCTGGATATTTTTGCGACTTTCTTCGATTTTTACTGATAATAGATAAATTTCTGATGACAAATTCTTGAACAGGGGAGGATTTCTTTTAAAATCATTATGCATAAAAATCGAAATATCAACATCCTACTTGGTCATGTTAAAATATTTTGTAGAGTTGAGGCTCAATACTCATGAATAAAGGCTAGGAAAAATAAATAACGTTTTCGACTAATAGCGAAAATGCCGTCCCAAAAAAGGGACATTAGGCATAAATGGGTTAATATGAAGATATATGCTCTCAAAATATAAAAAGTGGCTCCTTTACTTCAAAAACAAAAGAATTTTGAGGCAGTCCAATATTTCACTAAATACCATTATTGTATTTACTACAAAACAAAAGAAGTTCATGTCAATATTTAAATAAAAATTATTATTCTGAGGGGGGGGGGGTATTCTTTTTTTTCTGGTTCGCGTTTTTTCCGGTTCGCGTTTTTACCGTTTGGCGTTTTTTCCGTTCGCGTTTTTACCGTTCGCGTTTTTTCCGTTTGGCGTTTTTTCCGTTCGCGTTTTTACCGTTCGCGTTTTTTCCGTTCGCGTTTTTTCCTACATTCGGTGTGGGACACCAGACTTTGAGTCAAGACCTCAAGATGCCAGGCGATAACTTGCCGCATCTTGCGGTCTCTCAAAATTTTGCTTCTGGCAGATAAGACGTATGGTCTTGGCCTCTAAAGCCTTCTGCGCCCTCTTTTTTTTTTTTTTTTTTTTTTTTTTTTTTTTCATCTTTAACGCTATACTTAAAGAGGCAATGCACTAAAGTTTTCCTCTGATTTTTGAAATCGGCCGAAAACTATTGGCAGTAAGACAGTTTAACTTCTTTTTGTTTTGCTGTGAGGGTTCAAAGGGGTAAGTCCCCACCTTCCTTTCGAGCTCAATAAAGCCCATATTCACCGTCTTCCTCGACCGCCGGTTTACAACAAACTCTCGGTGGAATGCTCTAATATACCATTTAAATCATAGGCGTAGAGTTGTATGGGCCCGTGGGGCTCGAGCCCCCCCAATAAATTGTGAGTAGGGGCTGAGCCCACCCAATAATTTACCACTAAATACAGAAAACTCATTTATACTAACAACAAAAAAAGTATTTCACTCCATTTACAAACGTTTAAAAAAACCTTTACTTATAAAAATTTTCTTCTTTTGATTTGAATCATGATTTAGTATTCATTGTGACGACACGTAACACACAATGTTACTATAAGCTGCCCTCGCCAAGCTCCGGTTAATTAAAATCAGATTCTGCAATGTAAAGTAGTTCAGATGTGTCTAAAATGCACTATGTCATCGAAAATGGTTTTTTTTCTCCTTTGGATTTTTTACTTTGCTTCTATTTTTAACTTATAACATGGTAGGAAGATACTAACATGGATACTTACCTTACATAGGTGTAGAATTCTATGGACCCATAGAGCTCGAACGCTTCCAATAATTTACATTTATATACAGTAAGTCATAGCTTCCAACTACTACGGAACATAATTAACCACTTTTTGTAAACAGTACATTTTTAAAGTATTTTTTTTTAAATAGTAACCAGTTCGCACGAGCAGCACAAACATTTTGCTATATTTTAAGCCGAGAAATCATGTGAAAAAAGTGGTTCATTATATTTCGTAGTAGTTGGCAGCTATGAGTAAGTTATATGTACGTGAATCAGTGGCGTAGCCAGAAATTTTTCATGGGGGGGGGGTACGACTTCTGCAACTCACATATATGTATACATGTGTATGATAAGGTAGTGAAGAATATACATTTTGTATGGCAAAAAATTCCTCATGGGGTGTTATGACCCTCCTAACCCCCCTTCCCCCTTGGCTACGACACTGACTTGAATTTATATAGTTGTGGGGCCCGGCCCCCCCCAATAATTATGAAAACTTTACGCTTATGATTTAAATATCAGACGAATACCATTTGAGCGTTCTACCGAGAGTTTGCTGTAGCGGTGGGGGTAGACGGTGATTATGGGCGTTAAAGCTAAAACTCTATTGTTGTTAGAAAGTTGAACTCACCACAGAAACTGAAAAAACACTCAAAATACTGGTGTTAAACGATAAAGTAATTAAAAAACTTTGTAAAAAACACACATAAGAAGAATGTGTGTTTTTTTACAAAGTTTTTTAATTACCTCACCACAGAAAGTCACAAGCGTCGCTGCAATGTGATTATTTTATAGACGAAGAGCAAAATAAGCTCGCTTTTCCCTATCTTATTAGCAATTAATGGAGGCATAGTAATTTAAATGCAATTAAATACATACTTTGTAAATGCGTCTGCCTAAGACCTAAGAACTTATTAAAAAATCATTGTTTCGCTACTTTTCATAATACCTAAGCTTTTGAAATTCAATCTCGGTTAGGAGGAAAAAGGCGTGAGTGTGTGTTAATGGAAGGAAAGCACATCATGATTAAACGATAACGTACGAATTGTTATGTATTTTGAAAAAGTGTTAGAATTTTCGTACAAACGTACGATTTTATGATGTAAACGATATACTACAAAATTATTTGAAACTAACTGTTTTCTTTGATAAAATAAGATAATTTGCATTTTCTAATTCTCCTTTTTTGAAGAAGCGCATTTTGAATAAATTGTTACTTCACAGTTATAAGTTTTTCAAAACCATTTACTTATGCAACACCATTTTAAGAGAAGTGCTTCAAATATTCGGTTTATAGCATCCGAATGCAACAATAAATTAGCATAGAATAACCTTTTATTTTACGGCCTTTTTCTTTGTGACTTTAAGTATAGTGTAATGTTAAAGCTTCTGCCTCAGGTTCAAAAGCAATATTTCGAATATAACTACTTTTTAAAAAAATCTAAAAACAAACTGTAATGGTTTATTAATTTTTTTATTTATTTTTGAAGCGAGGGGACAAGGAGGAATTAATATCGAATACAATTACTAAACCAATCTTTTACTTCATTTTTATGCCGCTGTGTCCATTTTAGTTAAATTTTCACTTTCTTATGTTGATAATGATCATCAACATTATAATTTCTTTTCTTCTGAAAACACATCTCTAGAATAAGAAGTTGGTGAATTATTATTTAGATTAATGTTCTCATTATTAAAATACATCATCAAAAAAGTATCAGAAATATGCAAGTAAATTTTTGTATTATTAATTAGAAAAACTGCAACTGCACGATGTTTCCTCTACGTATGGTTAGAAGTATTTATATGCATCTTTTAATTTTTAAAATCAATAAAATAACATGTAACTGATTTTGAGATTTTGTAATAAGCTATCATTTAGTGATATTCTTTTCTGATCTTATTTATATTGTATGTGTGTTCTACTTCTCGTGATTAACTGCGAGTACATTTTACATTAAAGAAGGGTCAAAACTCTTTTTAAAAATTTATCGCAGATGTCAGGGATATTTGACTGCATCGTACGTATGACTATAAGTTTTAACATGTATTTTTGATTTCAAAAATGAGGCAAGTACGACAATAAATCCAAAGATGTTCATTTTCAAATCGTTCCAATAGCATAGCTGACTGTCCCCTAAGAATGACGCAAGCGATTAAATTTGGTAGAATGCTTTGATGAATTAGATCGCAGATCAGAAGTAATTTTCGTTTCGTATGTAATACGTTGAAAACTTACGTGCTCCCGAAACGCATCTATGGATCCCAGGGGGGAAGGGGAATTTGACAGGGTATAGTATTTCTCTTGTGCCTGAAAAGCTTTGGAGAAAGCATTAAATTTTCACCTGAAAACCTAGCTTTTACTCTTTTGGGGGGAAGATTAGGTCCCTTTTTTCAAGAATATTGGATTTGTCATTGTTTGCAAGCTTGTCTAAGTACATAATGGGATATTTTTTATTATCCTGTAAAATACAATGCAGATTTTTAAAAATTTATTTTATTTTTTAATGCGTTTAAGGACGTAGATTTAATTTTTCATTCTTAATACGTTAAAAACACGAAGGATTATGATGTAAGATTCCAGAATGTTGAGGTTTCAAGATCAGGCAAAAGCTATATTTCTGAAAATTTCTACTATATGTGTAGCGAGTTAGTTATACAATGCCATAAACACAGTAGGGGGATAAACTGCACACGTGGCACTTTTGAAACATCTGTTCTTAGAAACTAAGAAATTTAACTCTTAGAAACTAAGAACTTAAGAAATTCCCTTAATTTCGCTTTTCTCCCTTAATCAGCTAAACTAGTGGTTCGCAACCTTTTTTCATTTACATATCCCTTACCAATTTATTTTCGTAAGTTGTACCCCTGGATTAGATTCTAGCCCAGATACAATATAAAAAAAAAACAAATTAAAATAAGATTACTATATTTTATGATCACAATTTAGTACTACAATCTTGATAGTTTTTTACTAAAAATGTTTTAAAAAAGCAATTTGTTTTCCATTATTTTGCTATTTGTATAAAAAAAAATGTGATTTTTGTAAATGTAAATTATTTTCCATTAGCTTTGCTATTTGTATAAAAAATATGATTGCTGTAAGTGTAAATTGTTACACTTTTGTAACTTCTTTGAGTTGCACATTAGTGTGCACCCTGTCCTAGCCTTGCTATGCAGAGCTTTTTGAAGTTGGGCTTCAAAGAAGCCAATCACAGTCTTTTATATCTGGGGCGGCATTCCACTTGGCTCTGTATTTGTTTTTATGAAAATGTAGAATGCAAAAACAGAATAGCGTACAATACTGTTTCGGCTGTTACAGGACGATTCTAACAACCGAGATCCCCACCGTGGCTGTTAGGTAAGGCACTCAAAATGGTAGACGGCTGAAATATGAAGGTGCCAGGTTCGGGCCCGTTGCGCTGCTGTCGATCTAACGGGATGGAGTTTGTCCGTTTTTCTCCAGATGTTACGTGAATATGTGTTAGAACTCCGTAGAAAGTCCTCCAATCAAATCACCCCCCCCCCGCAATCCTAGGCAGATAACCCATGCGCAGCTTTACCATGACAGCACAAACATCTAACAACCGAGAGGTGGATGCTCATACCATAACTAAGATTTAAAAAAATATATTTTTTTTTTTTTTTTTTTTTTTTTTTTTTTTTTTTTAAACCGAGCACAATAGTGTCAAGCGCGCGAAGTAACTCGAGATAAGAATGAACTAACCTTAATGGTAAACAATTCCTATTTGAAATCGATTTGGGGGTACAAAATTTATTCGTGTGGGTTCTTTCGTTAATTTAAATTCGTTGTATATTTCCGCCATCACACATTTATTTTCCACGAAGCCCCTTGAGACCCATTGCGAACCCCCCAGAGGTTCGCGTACCCCAGGATGGAAAGTACCGAGCTAAACAATTAGATATTCGTAGAACACTTCATTGTAGAAAAAATCTAGGGATGGACGGGAGACGAGACAGAGATTTATAGCTTTTTTGCGAGACGAGACAGACATTTTTAACATTACGATATAGGGATTTTGCGAGACGAGACATAGCTTTTTAGGCTGTTTTGCGAGAAGCGAGACGCCAATTTTCCGTCTCGGGTCCATCCCTAAAAAAATCGAAAGAAATCAAGTTACAGAAAAAGAGAAAAGTATGTTGTGTAGTAACTATTTGAAAATACTAATAGTTCATGTTCAGATATGTAACTAGAAAAAAAAAAAAAAAAAAAAAAAAAAAAACATTCGAGGGTGAACGTCCCTGTAAAAGTAATAGATGAAACTAAAATAGTCAAATTTATTGCAATGGCTCCAAAAGGATCGCTGTTTGTTTTCTTTATATAACGCTTATAGCGGAAATCGAACTATTTGTAAAATTCAAAAGAAAAAGCCGACGCACAGAAACGAAATTAAAAATGAAATTATTTTTTTTATGTCGTTGTGCATTCGCATACGTTGTCTTTTTTCTTTTTTTTTAATTATTGTTACATAAAAGCTCGCCCTATATTTATGTTCAAATAGTTAATACTATCGAATAAAAATTTATATGTATATGCATAAATATAGGTAATTTTAATGGAAGAATATTCTGTCTACAGATCAGATTTTGGGAACAATACATCGAAAATTTATTTTCCATACAAAACATAGGTTACACTGATTCAAATAAAAAAAAATACAAAATGAAAAAAAAAAAAAAAAAAAAAAAAAAAAAAAAAGAATACAAATGCATGTATTTTCAAAATACATATAAAACGTATCTAAAAGGTTTAAAGTATTGTAAATGAAAATAAGCTAATTTTTCATTTTAAGATCCCAGTTTATTTTATTCAAATATATTTTAACATAAAAAAATAGCAATGAAGTAAAAAATGTTAGTAGTTGATATTTACTTTAGATGGTACTATTTATAAAAATTTTAAAGTAAACTATCCAGCTTTTCTAACGGTATATTGAAAATTTTTACCCGTATAGTAATGAAATGCGGACCAATTCTGAGAACTTGCATTTATACTCAAAATGTAATTAAAACAGTTTTATTTCACCATGTGAATAATGTACAACGGAGGAAAAAGGCCCGCGTGCTCTTTATTCGGCTGTTGTCTGTCGTATAGCAAAGATACATATACCAATCATTTAGAAATAACGTACATTTTATTTGAGTACACGTAATTTTGATACGTACAATTTTACTGTACGATGAACAGTGGCCGAATAAAAAGCAGGTGTACTTTTTTTGAGCTATTTATTTGCGTCAAAATAGTTTCTAAAATAATAATTTTCAAAAGTCGGAGTGCTTTAAAAAAAAAACAGCGTTTGAGTGACAAAATAAACAAAAATGGGTTGTTACAACAAGTTTATCATTATAAAATTTTACTCGGGATTAGAGTAAAAAAGTGAAAGAATATTTTTATGAACAGCAATTTAACAGATAAGTCGTGACATATATGTTTAAGTACGTACAAATGATGTATAAGTTAAATTTTGATGTCTGGGTAATATTAAAACAGCTGTCCTTGCTTCAAAAAACGAAGACTTTTACTTGTTCTATTCAGTTAAACATTTGAACATAGATACTCAGCTTAAACATTTAAAAAAAATAAGTTTTACCTTTAAATAATTTTTAAAAATTTTATACAATTAAACGTATCACTTATTATCGAAGTTTTCGGCTTTGCGTAACTAGCATTGCGCCTTAACTTTTTCATTTCCATTCTCAGACAATATTTCGCTTGACCAGATCAAAACAGGGCCGTAACCAGAGGGGGGGGGGCTATGGGACTGAGCCCAACCTAGTAGGCTTTCAGCTCCCCCCCCCTAAGATTTTCAAAAAAATTGTAAATTTATAGATAAATACTGTTGTTTCGAAATAATGATTTTTAACAATCGTTAAATTTTACATCATTAAAAATAACCATTGTTTTCGGGGAATTTCTTATCACAATTGCTAGATACATATATAGTATATATATACAGTTAATTATTTTTCTGCTCTTGGTTTCGCGTAGTATCGGATCTGGGATTTTTCAGAGAACACAAAACTGCCACTCAAAGCTTTCGAAGGGGAGTAAAAACTCAAAAATTTCAACGTGTTCATGTTTACATTCAAAATTGCAGCGAACATTTTCTGTGAAGACTGATACTGTAAAAAATTGGAATTCAATTGTGTTTTTCAAAAACAAAATGATCACAGGATTAAGTAACGTGTGTCTCCGTTTCTGTTTTACCGCACACATAAAGTTGTAACAGTCCCCGTCAGTGCTCGAAATCGTATAGTTGCCACATTCGTCAGATTTAAAGGTAATAAGAAAAACCAAATTGCACTCTCTTAAACTGATCGCTTTGTATAATATTTAAATTTTGCTTTATCATACATGTTTAAAATGAAACAAAAATAAAAAGGATTTTTCAGTAAATTTCCATTTGAATATTTTTTATGCAATCTCAATGAAAAATTTATTAACATAATGAATGTTAAATATTTTAAAAATACGGCGTTTTGTGAAATAAATACTCTAAAAAAAAATGTGCAAATTGAAAAACAGTCTCTTCCCTCGCCCCTCGATTACTAATACTTATATTCGGTCAGCCCCCCTAACTAGATTCAAAGCCCTACCTAACATTTCATCTTGGTTACGGCCCTGGATCAAAAGAGGGCATTTTGATCTGCAGAAACATTTTTTTCCCCCCTGTAAATAGTAACTCAGTTTAAGTTTATAAATTCCCTTGCAGAAAGGCAATAAATACTACTCAAACATACTTTTTTGCCTTCACTTGACATTCTGTTAATGAGTTATTAGCAGTACATAAAAATTTCTAGACGGACTGTTTGAAAGAGCCCCCCCCCCCTTTCCTGTTAAGTTGAACTTAAGGGTCACAACAGACCTTAACAACACGTGTAACATTTAAATAGTGCAGTTGCAAAAATAGTTTTTTAAAATCTCATATAAATTATATCCAGAGGGAAATGTGAGGTTCAGCAGTTTTATTATTTTAAATTCTGGCATTCCAACTGAGCAATTTGTTGGAATTAATCTGTTGTAATTAATCTGTTACTGGTTTAAATTAATCTGTTAAACATGTTAACAGATTAATTTAAACCAGTAACAGATTAATTTAACGCTAGAATACAAAATGTATTTTGAAAATACAAAATGCATTGAAAATGTAATTTAAAATACATGTGCAGAATACTTTGCTGTTTACTAGCGAAAATAAAAAATACAATGTATTTTAATACCTTTATTTGCGAAACTGCCCAACTCTGCTATAGATATTGCCTCATCGCTATTCAAATGCTGTACAGGAATGTTACCTCATACTAACAATCCACTAAAGCATTCTCATATATGGACCTTAAATTCCAAGAAACGAAAATGAATTTGAAGAGGGGAAAAAAAAAAAAAAAATATTATTTAAAGTTGGGAAGCAAGAGAAAAATGAAGATGAAGTACAACCACGGAAACGAGTTCAGGGGTCGTAACCACAAAAATGTTGGTGGAAGGTAAAGGCACACACACACACAAAAAGCAAATTGGTGCCTTGAACTTAGAATGCTATTTCTTTTTTCTGAAGAAGCATTTTGGTCTAGTTTAAGGTCATTACTTCCCAACTGCATAGATAAAAGATTAGCTATGTAAGCAATTTCGAAAGAAATTTTGACCATCTAGGCAAAGGATATAATTAACATTAGTCATGAACGCAGATGCGCGCGCATTTATAAACGTGGCGAATGCTTGCTGTGCTTTTGCTTTAATTTGTCAGCCTATGTAAATCGCCTAGGCAAATCCGGACTTTGCCCAGAGCACCCCAAATACGTATGCAATTCAGAAATATTCTTTGTTCATTTTATCAAAATATTCCATATAGAATTTTCAGACGAAAAAATATAATATTTTTCATAGATTGCGATCATTAGTTTTATCATTGTCCTGGACCCTGGTTGGTCACAATCGGGCCTTAGGCCATTGACATTTACACAAAATCAAATCGCATGCAGAGAATCTTTTGCTTTTACTGTGCCTTAATATTATCTGTGAGCATTGGCCTATGCATCCTTTGGGAACGCGTCCTCCCAATATTTTGTCATAATTGTAAGATAGAGAAAAGAGAGCATAATTTGGTCTTTGTCTCCCCCCCCCTCCCCTCCCTCCATAATCATCAGGCAGCGACACTCGTGCCCGAGAGGAATTTACATACAGCTCGTATTCAAAATATTAGTTGTATTCAAATAATAGCTCGTATTCAATAATTGCAATTTTTTTTTAAAAATTGAAAATATCGTTTGGTAATTTAATGTCTGTTAATGCAAATATGCAAACGATATTTTTATTAAGAATTAATTGTTGATTAAATTTATTTATTACCTTAAAATTAGTATCATTTTTGAAAAGATTAATTGGGGAAAAAAATATTTTCAAAAGTCAAAATATTAGAATATTTATTCAAGTGATTCAAAGTAGTATAATATTTCGCATTAATTCTCCTTTAATTATCACTTAATAACTGGTGACATATCATTGATTAATTCAGACGATTTTATTTAAAATCAGTATACTTTTGCAGTTTGCTGTTTCGTCTTAAAATGGGTCGTGTGAGTGATATTCCTGAATATATTAAATTTCATATGGTTCACTATGGTTACTTCATATTAATAAGGTAATATTGTTGCTTAAAATAAAATATTCTGATATTTTGAAGCAATCTAAATTAAATTCTAATATTTTGGTGTGCTTCAGAAAGCTATTGTATACTTAATTTATTGTATTTTATATTTTGTAGATGTTACAATCTTATCTAAACATTCCAGATTTAATTTATAAGAAATTTAATTGCATTTACTTAGTATCAAAATAAATAAATGGAAAATAATTTCTTTCGTATTACTTTTTCTCAATTATCCTAATACTTTGAATTTGAGCTGTGCATAATATGAACATCAAAAGAAAGTCCCATTCAAAATTTCAACTGTTTTTCATTTATTAAAAGTTTTATGGCAAGTATATTATTAACTTGCAGCACAGAATAACTACGTAAAATGAAATAGCAATTCACTGAGAGTTAAAGTTCTTGAAATCATTAAAGAAGAACAATATACGTAAAGCGATTCATTTAAATCAAAACCATATTCATTTTTACCCATCAAAAGAAAGTAAACAGGATATACTAGCCAACAATAGATAGCAAAAAGTAGATCCTTGTTAGATTTATTTTGAATGGTAATGCAATTTCTGCTATCCTGATGTACATTTTTATCAGATTTTTTTTTTTGTATGTGTGTGTGTGTGCTTAATTTACGTTTTATGCTGTTATTTTATTAGAAGTTTGTTGAACCCTTCTTTGCTTGGAATTCCCCCTGTGATGTGTTTCTTCAAAACTTTTCATAAATTTTAAATAAAATAAATGTTCAAGAACTGGGATGGATTGCAAAAGGGATTAGACAACCCGGACTATATATATAACCGTTTCTCATTTCGTTATTTTACTTGGTGCGCTTTCTTTGCTAGCCGAATTTCACAACACTTTAAGCCTTATTGTTTTTCAGGATCGTATTAGCCATTTTATTTATAGTTATTTTCATGAAACCTAGATTTTCTCTTTACAGCACCAGGGTATTTGTGTCTTTGAATTAGGCATTCAAGTCCTTGTATTCTCCATTCTCCGATCTCCATGCTTTTACTATTTACTTTCTAACGAAATTTCTAAATGTACCTACTTAGAGAACAAAGCTTTTTTTCTTATGCGGAAGCAATGAAACACTCTGGGTCTAATAATTTGAAGATCACGTATCTTGGGAAAGCAAAGCTTCGCAATCAAAGGATCCTATTGAAAATATATATATATATATATATATATATATATATATATATTGTATATGAACATTCAAAATAAATTAGTAGTATTTTTGATTTTCTATTTAATTTAATCTACCTTTTTAATAACAAAAACTGTTTTGTTTTTTTGAGGGGGGGAGCTCTTTGCCCTATTACTGTTATTATATGGGACTGAGAGAGTATTCATTATTTGACTTGTGAAAATTGATGCATGTTTGATTTCAATAAATTACTTCTATTTCTATATATATTTTTTCTCAATATTCAAGCTGATATAAATTCTTACTGACGTCCTGGTTAATTTTTCATTACTATTTTATACTTCAGTAAATAAATTACATTTTTCCAATCAAATGTATGGAATACGGACGCATGCAGATTTTCTTTCTTTTTGAACGCCTAAATGCAAATATATTTTTATGTATGTGCGTGTATATGTTTTCTACAACTTACTGTGTGTATATACAAGGAGTATTCTGAAAGTAACTACCGTTTTGAAAAGAATTAGTAAAAGACATTTTTTTCAAGTCAATTTTATTTTTACTGGAAAGAGCATACCTTAAACTATTTTTCTAAACAGATTCTGCTAATGTTCAAACACTTGTTGTAGCGGGTTACCAGTTTTTCTATATACCTTTTTGAAAGAAACTTCCCGCCAATGACGATAATAACGACTCCACGGCATTTTTCACCTTATTGTCGGAATCCAAAGCGCTTGCCGCCTAGCTCGCGCTTCATGTGCAGGAACAGTGGTAGTCGGACAGTGTCAAGCTCTGGGTTGTACGGTGGGTTTTCGAACTGCTCCAAACGAAACTGTCAAATCATCGTTTGAGTGCCATCGGCAGTATGGGGCCGAGCATTCTCATGTAGCAACACAGTTCCTTTACTGGGCATTCCTCTCCGTTTGTTTTGAATTGCACGTAGTAGTTTTTCTGAAACTCGTGGTTATCGTCATTCGCGGGAAGTTTCTATGAAGGAGGTATAGAAAAGCTGGTACCCCGCCACGACAATTGTTTGAATGAACATTGGCGGAAATTATGCAGTAAAATAGTTTAAAGTATGCTCTTTCATGTAAAAATAAAATTGACTTGAAAAAAATCTTTTTACTATTTTTTTTAAGGTACTTACTTTCCGAATAACCCTCGTAAGTATGTATGTACGAACAGGTATAAGATGCAAATTATATGAAACCATAATAAACGCATGGTTGTTGCATGAAATATGTAATTTCAAATGTTTTGCTACATACATAAATGTCTTGAGGGCTGAGGTATTAGAGGAAAGAAAGTGCGAAATATCTATAGCTTAAGAAAACAGTACTTTGTTTTGTTTGCAAAAAGTAGGTAATGTTAATGTATAATGTTGTTTAAGTTATAACACCAGAAAATAATTTTATACTGAAAGAAAGGGGTGATGAGAGAAAAAAAAAGTATAGTTTTAAACTGTGCTAAAGTAAACACATTGGTCATTTAAGATTTATTTAAAAAATCGAATTCTGAGGGCATTCCTGCTATCTCCCATTTGATATGTTTTATTTCAATTTGATGTTTTAATTAGGGGAAAAAATTAAAAAAGCTAGTCGATAATGATTCTTTTTAGCCAAACCTGGTAGAACATTAATTGAAACGCCTTTCCCTAATAGCGAAAGAAAGGCAATTAAAAAGCTACTATCAGCAGATGGATTCATTGTACGCATATCTTAAATATGAAACAGAAAAATACTTTTGCAGCTGTCTGCAGATGTTCGAAGTGCAACTTACAGAAGCTGGTCTTCTCTGGGGCATCTTCAACTATTGCCGTACTATTTAGGTTATGATTCATTGCTCTGAAAATTATTCTTAGCACATTTTTTACTGGACACTGGGTTTCAGGAATTAAAAAGGAATTCAGTTGTAGCTTTTCGCAACTTGCTTATTGGTTGACTATTTTATACAACTTAATAACTTGAACATGAAAAATATTCTAAGTTATTGGAAGCTTAGTTTGAACGTGTACAACCGATTATTTGGGCGATGAGCACATAATATATTTAAAAAGTAGGAATGGCGGAAGGTTTCTTCAGATTTTAGGGGGGGGGGTAAAATCAGTGGCGGCTCGTGGGATACAGCAAGTACAGCCGGGCTGCACTTGTAATTATCAGCACATACTTCAAAATAATTTATTCTAATAGCATTCTTAAATTCAGATTTTTTATTTTTTATCCTGGGTGAGGGCTTAATCCGCCAGCTTCTTTCGAATTCAGTAACAAAGATTTTCCATTCCTAGGGGGGGGGGGGGTCATATGTTTCCGGCTGCACTAACATTTTTGACCACGGGCCGCCACTGGTTAAAATGAAAGGTTTTCTCCTAATATTTTATCGAGAATCCGAATATTTCATTCACTGAAAATTCATTCTTAAGCTTGAAATGCTCTTTTTATCAATTGAAAGTTTCAGTTATGAACGAGAGGAAACAGTTGATCGAATTCATCCTTCAGCTGCATGGCAAATTCAAGGAAATATATTAGCTTTTAAGTGCTAATTGGAACACGAAGGAAAAGTTACTTTTACAGGTATTAAATTTTGGGTCGCCTGAAAGCTGTTTTTTTTTAATCGTGGCATTTTAAAATAACTTTTTTTTTTAATCACGGGAAAAGTTTCAAAATGTCACCCTAAAAGTTGTTCTGTACAATAGTTTAAGTGGTAATTGTATAAGAATGAACATCTTTGGGTAATGAACATCTTTTGGTTCTTTAACACTCAGTTTGTACTATGTAAAATTCACCTGAATGCATGGCGCCGCATTCAATTTTGTAGTGGGATTCCTGAGTGTTTGTTGCTTAAGTCATTAAGAAATTTTTATTTTTAAAACTTTTGAAGAGACCTGTGATGAGTATTTATTTATGTTCGATAGCAGCTTGAATTCCATTTTTCCACAGAAGGTTGTTTCCAAAGAGACTTCACAACAGAATAATGAAAATTTAAATAGTATAACGGAGGAGTCTGTAAAACTTAAAAAGTGGTATAAACTTTCGTTTGATACAATGTTGGTTTAAAAAAAAAAGCCATTTGTGTAATCTGCGGCATGTTATCTGTATTTACTATTGAATTAGCAAGTAGACCTACATCTGTTTGAAAATATATTATTTCTAACGAGTTAAAAAAAGGGACAACATTTGATATTGATCCACAGTAACCTCCTCAAAAAAAAAAAAAAAAAATAAAATAAATAAATAAATAAATAAATAATAAAAAATAATTTAAAACAAAACACAACTAACAAGAGTTTTGAGTTTTCGCAACACAAACAAAAGAAAGGTATAATTTTACTTTTAGAAATAAATATTCTCTTTTAAAATCTGCATACTAAGTTTTGTCCTAGGGGTCGTTTGCATACTAAAACAACCCAAGTTTTAAAAGTTCAGTGTAAACTCTATCTTTTCATTTGTTATTTGAATTTAACATCCCTCAAACACACAGAAAAGAAAAAAAAAACGAATTTTCATTAATTAAAAGAAAAGTATATTAGCTACAATTGCTGAAAAACGACTCTTCTAGTTTTAAAAGAAAAAAAAAATTAATTTATGCCATATCAAAAATACTGGATGTATTTCATTACACCATCTTTCTAAAAATAATTTATGAAAGCTCGAAGATAAGTATAACGTATTATTATTATTTTCACTTATGACTTATCAAAACATGACTATGACTTATGACTATTAAATGAATATGACTTATCAAAACATATTTCAGAAGCAATATAAAAACAACATGCCTAAGTTTTCGTTTCATTTGGACTAGCATTTTTGAAAATACAACTAACATAGTTAAAGTAGTTTGTCAGATTTTACAATTGTGCGTATTGTCATCTTCAGCTTTCTAATACCGGAGTGAAATATTGATACAGTTCACAATCGCTAACTCTCAGTTTTTAGAGTACAACAACAAAAACAGGCTTAAACAGCTTTTTCTGAGACAATCAGAATTCAAAACGTGGATTTTTTAAAACTGTACAATAATACAATGATGTCAAATTTGAAGAGCTGAAATTAATCACTTTCTCTCACTCACTGATGATGTTCGGGGGAAATTGCCGAAGCGAATACAATTTTGCATAGGTATTTATTTAGTAGTTGCGAAATCATAAAATTTAATTTGATGCATTAAAATCATTTCTTCTGTGAAGCTGAAAAATAATGTTAAAGTTTGGCCTGACAGAAAAATTCTTGTTTAACGGTTCTTTACAATTTATTCATTTTAATACCAGTTTGAATCCCAGTTTTTAACCGTTTGAATACCAGTTTAAAAAAAACTCTTAAATAGACAATTTATTAGATAGAACTGTTTTCTCGAATAGTAAATGACTAAGATTACCATTAATCATCTTAAATAAATGATATGATAAATGTTTACTAGCACATAACCCTTAAAAAAATACGTATGTAAAACACTAGTGCCCTTGATTTTACTGATGTGGGTATATAATTTTGTAGAAGCATTTATTTTTTCACACTGCATTCGTATTTAAGAAGCATTTCGTCGAACTATTTTAAATGAACCAGGAAACGAGTTGTTTTCTTTTTGGTGCTAACATGACCTTGAAGGAAAAGCTATTTTTACAGGTATCGAAATGGTAATCGCTCATATTATCTGATAGTTTTAAATGCATTAGTCCCAATTCAGCAAGTTTACAAGTGAAAGGCCTTAAAAATTGGAAAGCCTTTCAAACTTTCGCTTTACATACATATTTTAACTCTAATTGGGAAACCCCGGGAATCGTTAAAATTTTTATTTCTAATCATTTGATAGATTGTTATATACAGCATATATATTTAGCATAATGTTTGAGTAGTCGTCTTTTAAACTTTTCATCATTTGCAGCCTTTTAAAATTCTTGTTTCAAAAAATAAGTAAGTGAGTATTTTTTTGCTTAAAAAATTCTTGTTCTGTAATCAAATACTAAATGTAAATGTTATCGATACCATGTGTGTGATAAAATTAATAGTTAATTACCGTAACAAATAAAAGGCATTCAATTTTAAAATGCATTTAATTGATTACTGTAATGATGGTTTCAAAGTATTTTGTCGCAAAGTATTATAATTTAAAGATGACCGATTATTTTCTACAATAATTGCGACTTCATTATTATTATTATTAGAGGTGTGGAGTGCTATCATTGTCAGTGAGGCTTTTTAAATTTAATAAGTCAATGGATTCAGAAGGAAATTCAAACTTGGAGTATAAAAATAGATTAATATTAAAGAAATGAAACACACCATCGAACACTCTGAATTTAATTTCTATACCCTAACGTTTCTGAAATTATCTACACTCGAATGTCATCGCAAGAAGAAAAGGCTTCGTTGCAGAATTTTTCAAAGTTTAATGAAAGCATGGTAAAGTTCATTATTCAGGGCATCCCATCGTAGAGGTGAAGGTTACTTTAAACAATCAAGTTCTCGCATAAACTGCTTAAGTAAATAAACCCTAAGAGCATATTGGAGCCTCTAGAAAGCAAAATTTGAAAAGGACAGTAAGTATTGTAATTACGAATTATTGCGTTCTCCCTTAATTTTTAAAAATTTTATGCTTTATAAAATTTAAGTATATTCTGTTAGTTAACATCCATGTTTATTATTAAGGCTTGTTAATTGTGTGTGATACTTAGGTTATGTACTCGTGCTTCTAACGAGTGTTTTTTTTTAATTGACTAATCAGTCGCTACATTTGACAAATAATTAAAAGCTTAGAGAGCAAATGCCTTTCCCCCTCCCACTTTATCAAATATACTCAGGACGCACACATGCATCCGCATAATTCTTTTACTTGGATGTTCTTTAGAAAAATCTCTTGCATAGAAACATTTCACGCAGTTTACATTTCTCTAGAGACAAAAAATGCTGAAATTAATTGTTAGTCTCTGGATATGCTTCTGGTAAAAGCTGGACTTCCAAGACTTTAATTCTCCCATTGACTGAAACCCCTGAGTCGCATATTACTTAAATTTTCCTATTTGCATCATCCACTTGTAGATACCTCTGGAAAAAAAAATAAATAAAAAAATAAAGCTTCCCTCTCTCCCTTATTCACCGCTTCCGTTCATTTTGAACATGACGCTATGGCCTACATTGAGCCATAGTACCTCCCCTTATTTTGGCTGGGGTGTTTGTAACCCGCACGCATAGGATATACCGAATCATATGTTGGGGTACCCTGACCTTGAAGAAGATTGCGTGTTATAAACATACTGTAATGAAAATTTTTCTACCCGGAAATAAGAATTATCAAACTTTGAAGATTTCTTCGTAAAAACAAGTGGGAGAAAGGTGGGGCAGGAAGTCAGAAAGAAAAAAAATATTGAAGTTAGGGAACTACTTTAAAAATAAACAAATAAGTAAATAGAATGAAAAATATTCATTAAAATTTAATTAATGGATCTGCAAGTAATGTATTAAAGTGTGACCATTTTTTGCAAAAAAAAAAAAAAGGGGGGGGGAGGGTATGAATAAAATAGTAACTTTTGGTATTGTAAATAAAATATAAACAGCGTTTCAATAATATTGTATACGCTTCTGATAAAGGGGAATTGTGTCCGGAATTACAACCGCGCGTCGGTCTTCCTCATCGATTCCTAATCCGGTCACCCCCTCTGATTTTAATGGAGCGACCCCGTGAAAACAGATCGAGCACGCATGCCTCCCAGCACCAACCTCGCCATCTGTAGAGACTAGAGAGAGAAGATTGGGACCGAGATAGTTTGTGGTGGCTTTTGGGTGTGTAGTGAATGTGAGAACAGTCCCTACTTGATGCAAAGGAGCTGGGCTTACGTCCCTGTCTCTTGCCGTATCTGTCTGAACTGGAGAACGATTGGCTACCGAAGCGACGCTCTGTACGTGACGTCACGCCTCGTGAGAGTCGGAGAACAGCGCTTGGCGAACAGAACAAATAATTTTTGTTCCACGCTATGTTCAATGTTGTGTGTGATTCTGTGATTTTTGTTGTCAGTGTCGCATCTTGCTCAGTACTTGTGAATCCATTCTTGTATACTAGTACTCTGACTTAGTGAATTGACTCTCTAGTGCGATCTTTTCATTCCATTTTATTTGGATTCTCAGTCCTTGTGATTGGTTTGGTTCTTATTACCTTGTTTGCCTCGCTGAGCCGTGGATCTCTCTCTCGCTCCATTGTAAACAAGTATGTCATCCTTTTAAGTACTTTTTTACTATTGATTGTTTACATGTTTATTCATTCATATTATTTATGTAAATTGGATTGATAGGGTTCTATAATAAAGGAAAACTGCTCTAGGAGGGTACAATTTGCTGCTCTAAATCATGTGCATGTGTATGACTTTGGAGAGAACGGGAGAGAGCTCTTTAAATTTCACTTGTGATATATGTATGTGTATATGTAGTATTAATAGAAAACGTGCATGCGCTGAGTTATTATTGCAAATATTAGGTTAAACAGTATTTTTTTACTATTATCTTCGCTGCGTTAAAATATATATGTATATATATTTAGAATAAAGTAAAACTTCAAATTTTTCTGATGTACTCTATGAGTATATAGAGGGCGTTGCATATCAATTTAAATAGCCCGCGCGGTCCATTTAATAAATTAATTATATGCATTATTTTCATGTTTTTAACATAGTCGTGTGTTATTTAATAATGATAAAAATACTCATTATTATTAGATGCAGGAATAATTTCGTTTACATTATCTCCGTAATTTTGCTGCGTTTAATTACTAACTATTTAATTTAATAAAATTCTCTCTTAAAAAATGAAATAAAATAATTGGCCATGTGTTACTAGATATAAGTTCTTTAGATGACCTTTTTTTACAACTTATTCTTTTTCTCCCATTATGTTTTTACTAATCTATTATTAATGATTATTTAAAAAATTTCTCAACGCGGTTTTTTGAATTTTTATTTTAAAGACGCGATTGCTTATGTGTATACTGTATACATAACTTTTGTGGTATTTAGTTGATATAATATTAACTTTCAGTATATCTAACATTTCACTCATTAATTTTTATTTCTTATTTTTACTGTCATAATATATTAATACAATGAGATTAATCTTTTAAATCTTAATTCACGTGTTTTTATTATTATTTGGTACGCAAAATTAAACCGCTGTTTTCGGAGACATGTAAATTTTCATCATTTGTTATACTAAATAACAGACTCAAATTTCTACGAATTTTAAAATCTGTACAGCGAACGGTAAAATACCCTCCAGCAGTAGTTAGATAAACTGGCAGATGTTTTAGCTTACATAGCAGGTGTTAATGATTTCCTTTCCTTATTCACTGTTTTGCATAATTTTAATTTTCATTCCTTATTTATACATATTCTTAGCTAAAAACAGTTTAGTTTGAGAAAGTGTAGCGGACTTAGTCTCTCGGATTTAATTTGTTAGTTGAGGTAAAATATTTTCTCTTAATATTAAGCCATAAAGCACCTTTTTAAAAAAAAGAAAGAAAAGCTTGTGCAGTGTGTGAATAAGTTTTAAATATTTCTGTTGCTTTAATTTAAAAACAAAGTAGTTATTTTTTTCTTTGAATTATTATTTATATATTTATAGTAAAGAGAATTACGTATTAAATTAAACACACTCAATAATGCTGTAAAAATTAAAATTGTACGTATAAAAATATTCAGCATGAGTCCTTGGACACACAGAAATTTAAGAACCTGGCATCATACATTTTTCACACACACATTTCTGCAGTACATTTTTTATTCTATATTTTAATTGTAATTACTTTTCTGGTAATATTCATAAAATGTAATAGTATTATTTCTTTTTAATTTCTTATAAATATTCTTATAAATATATATATTCTCTTTTTAATTTCTTATATCTTTTAATTTCTTTCTAATATGGGCAATTCTTCAATAAAGGTAAATTTGGCATACCAAAATTTGAAGTATGAAATATTTCAATATTTTCTTTACATCTTATGCATGGTAAATGAAAAGTTCTTGGGAACATCACAATCTTTTTTCCTTTCTTTTAAAAATTATTTTCTAGGAGTCGGAGCATTTTTACAAAAAAAAAAAAAAAAAAAAAGTAAATTTCTTGATTTTTTTTCCACCTTGTTCAGAAACATCGCATTTTTATGAGGTTCTGTACATCACATATTTCAAATTCATAAATTTCAATACTTTGTTTTTTCTTTAATTTCATTTAAACAAAAGTATGCCTACCTTGAGATTTCATTATATTTTTCCTTTTATCTAAATTATCTGTTAAAATATGTAACAATTGAGTTTGATTTAAAGAGCACAAAATGAGTTTTTGAATAGTTTAAATGTGTGTTGGTAAATGTAATCATTCGTAAAAGCAAACAGTAGAGTTAATTATTAAATAATTGATCAATATTAATTACTTTTTGGTTTAATCAATTAACTGTCCAAGTGAGTAAAATTCCATTTACTTAAATTGCAGTTTTCATGCAATGCACTTACAGTTTATATTATTTAATACACATAGGCATCACAAAATATCTTTTAATTTTAAAGCTAGTAATACAGTAAAACCTCAATACAATGGTACTTAAAGGACCAAATAAAATTATCATTCCAGAACAGGGATGGGCAAACTTTTTCGGTTGCCGGCCAAAAATCGATAAAAAAAAGTTTGGCAGGCCAAAATAAATTTTTCTAAAATTTTAAAAACAATATACAAGTATTAAAATTTAAATATGTTAATGAGATGAATGAAATTGCGATTTCATTTTTAAAAGTTTCTTATATTGAGGTTCGAAGTGAGATGTACTGATTCTAAGGAACGAGGCTAAATGCTCATCTGTCAGTGTACTTCTCAAAGAATTCTTACTAAGGTTCACTGGAAACATTGGTTCACATATATAAGATGAATCAAACATAGCACTAATTTTCTGGCCGTGAGATATTAAATTTGGGAAACTTACTTTCGATAATGATTTGTAAAACTCTTTGGCATATTTAGAAACAACTGTTTGAAACGATTGTTAGATTGCAACTCAATTAATTCAAGCTGCATATCTGACCTCACTGCTACACAATTTACGTTGAAAGGCAAGGTAAAAATATCCAATTCTGTTGATTGGCACTGAAATCTTGAAATCTGCGTTCGAACTCAAAATGCAGTTTTTTTGAAGCCATCTTCATAATTCTTAATAGGGAAATATAATATATAAATATATACGTATTTTCTTTTACTTTCCATCGGACCAGAAAATTAAAATTCTATCCACGGGCCGGATGAAACCTTCTGGTGGGCCGGATTTGGCCCGCGGGCCGTAGTTTGCCCATCCCTGTTCTAGAGGGATATATCGTTATATCAAAGAGAGAATATATTGTATGGAAACTCGCAGGGTCACAAAATTTTATCATTGTATCGAATATCATTATAGGAAAATTTCACTGTATTGGTAGCTTATTTTTTCTGATTATAAAATTGTTTTCATTTTTATAATTCTAAAGCTCTCTGAAAATAGTAATGTGAAAACAACTTCAATACGTTATTTGCCCATTGATGCTCAGATGGTTAATTTATGATCGCAAAAACAAAATCATTTTAATCAACAGCTTCATAAATGAAAACGATGAAAAATTTACGAAAAATTTTTTAAGCATGGAATTGCACAGCAATATTCTTCAGAATGTGACACATTTTGTAAGATTTTCCATTTTTAAGAATTTTTCCTAGTAGTTTCTTAATTGATACAGGTTGATCATTTATTACAGTCTAGTGCATGGTATAGTTTGTGAAGTGCCATTTTAAAAATGTTTACCTCCCTGACATAATTAGTTTATTTGTATTTATGCACCAAAATCACATTTTCCCAAACTACTGGGACTTTTTCTCCATTTTTGCTGAAGGCTTTATTTCTCTGTCTTAAACCCTATCCCAGCTTTTCTCTGTGTTTGACCCTCTGACCAACATTGTGTTTGGCATGTGAATTCTATTTCTCAATATATGTGTACATGATTTAGCATATAAAAGTAATTGTAATTGAATCTTATGATCTACTTAAGAGATCTAAAAGGCTGCTTTTGGGTTTCCTATTGGGCACAAAATTACAAAATGAAAATATTAATTCTTTCAAAAAACTATTAGCAACACCCCCCCCTCCCTTGATAATAAAAAGTTGGTGTGTGTGTGTGTGTGTGTGGAATATAAGTGTCATTCTCAAAAAATAATATGAAATGATGTCCCCTGTTTTCAATAAAATTATTATTTTTTCTTTATTATTGATACACCAATATAATCTTTTATGTTCATTCATAAAATCTAACATCGAGGAGCAGTGGCATAGCCGCGGGGCGGGGGGAGAGTATGAGACATTACCCTCACCTGTATTGAGACATTACCCTCACCTGGAAATATTTTCCTGGCTACACCCTTCTCTAGCAGTACAATGAATTAACATTTGTAAAATAATAAATCCCTCATTTCTTTTTAAATCAAGGTGAAATGTACTGTAAGGTAATAAGAGTGGACATTTGCTTGATTTATTTGACACTTGTATTAATTAAAATGTTATTGGACATTTACAGTTTTTGTTACATGCCAAATAATAATTTGTTTTACTTTATTTTTTTAATTTTATGTCTGGTAAGAAATTGTACATCTGTTATCTTTTTTTAAGCTAAAAAATCAGTTGTGTTCTACTCGGTGGGGAAATTGTTTGCTAAATGAAATATTTTTCTAGCCAAAGACAAATTTTCTTAACACTTGTTAAAATTGGAGATTGTAACATTTTTTGAGAATGGCCCATAAATTATGTGTGTGTGGACATATATTGGCCTCCTGAGAAATGTTTATACATATGTGCAAAGTTATGCAAGCTTTAAAAAAAGTTATTAACAATTTTTGATATAGCCTTTTTGCATATTGTAAAATTATTTCTAGTTCTTATATACTGTAAAATCACTTACTTTCGCGAACCCGTCGTAATTCGTTATCACGAAAATTAAAGCCACGCGAATTTATTATTTTTTTTCCCACTTCAAATGATAGTAAAAATTCCGAAATTTTTTACTTATTAAAATTTTCGGAGTTAGAATTACTTATTAGAATTTTCGGACTGTGAACTAAAATTTTCGGAAATTTTAGTTCACAGTTACAAACTCTTTCATGACAACTTTCTTTCTTGCAACTATTTCTTGAATACTTTACAATTATTTCTTGAATATAAAACAATAATACAAACAATATTTATAACAGCTTTTCTTTGAAGCCATTCAAAATGAGGAAGTGGAAGAGACGAACTTATCAGAACAAAAAAAAAAAAAAAAAAAAAAAAAAAAACTTAAAATGTCTTATGCAAAAGGGGTTTTATATTTAGGTAGTTTAAGAATTTTTCAACTTTCGGTTATATTTATATAAAATTCGCGAAATCACCAACATCTTCATTATCTCGAAAATAAGTGATTTTACAGTAATTTCTTTAAGCATGAAGCAGCAAATATGAGTAATTTTAATTGAAGTAATATTATGTAACCTTTTTTGAACATTTAATGGTACATGTGGCTGGTCATAAATTTACAGTTTATAAATATGACATAGATAAAAGTCAAATAATTTGCATTTGTTTAATCATTTCAATATTCAGTATGCATTGTAACATTGCTAATTAGAAAAATTCTCTGGAAGTAAAAACAAGCACAATTTTAAAACAGAAATTTGCATAATATTACTTTTCTTTAACACCAAGCATTCTTTGGCAATTAAGATTATATTTTGAAAGAGCAATATGCATTTTATTTTGAATCCCCTCTCAAATCAAATCAAAATCCGAGATCAACACACTTTAATTTTTTTAATCATTTTTTTTTTATTTCATGCAGTATTTTATTATCTAAAGCGTTCTTGACATCTAAAATAAAATGATTAGGATTTAAAAAGCAAAACGCGCATTTTCAACAATTACGTGCTCTCACACTCATACACACAGAGAGAAAGCGTAGACAGAGCCTTAGACATCTGTTTTCAGGGCCATTTACCTTTGTGATGCTTGATATATTATAGGTGTATAAATTGCTTTAATGACCTTGAAAGAAAAAGAGAAAGTTGGTGTATTGAAATTCCAAAGCTGAGTGTGGAAATAATCTGTTTAGAGTTTTTGCATTCGAAAAACGCACTAGCACTTCAACTATAATTATACATACACTACGGAAAATCTAGTAAGTGCTTGAGAGTTTTGGAATGCTTTGTAAATTTCGGGAAGTTACCATAAATAAATATCTAATGGAATAGAAAACGTCGTTTCTTTATGCTATTGAAATGGCTTGTTTGATATTAAAAAATAAATGGCGTATTTAATGGCAAACCAGTTGTTGAGGCTGATTAATGGTGTTTTTACTCTACAAACTTTCACTTCGAAACCTAGGTGTGTTAATTGTGGATGTTATTTTTTAGCTGGATAAAACTCGTTTAATAATATTTGTGGACGATCTATTGGCGCAAAATTTAGAAGAATATATATATGCTAATGACTTAAGAAAGTTTTTTTTATATATATATATAAAAATTCAGTAGTTAATCATGTAAAAACATGTACTTTTCTTTGAATTTCGAAGTGTTTTGTCTTCAATCGTATTATTTATAAAACATGCATTTCTTCTTATAAATATTTTACACACTCTATTTCTTGTAAGTAGACATACTTTCCAGATTTCAGTGATATATTAACAGGGGTTCCGTTGTCAAGTGTATTCCCTGAGAAACTCCGTTGTATAGTAGTTAGGACTTAGTAGAGGTAGGACGAGGTTAGGTTGAAAGGAAGAGAGGGGGAAAAGCCCTCAGGAAGAGCAGGTGGTGTTGATATAGTCAGTCTTGTTAGAAGGCAGCTGGCTCGGCTGCCATTGTTTCTCAGTATATAAGAATTTCTCTTCTCCCTTCTTCTCCGGGGTAGGGAGGAGTGGGGCAAACTTTCTGTAGAAAGCTAGTTCTCGACTGACTGAGCTGGCAATTCCTTCTCTTTCTTTTCTAGGGGGAGGGCAGGCTTTTCTCCGTTCACTATGTAACTTTTCAAAAGCCTTTTATTATGCTGCTGTGTACTTATTTTCTAATGACTGCATTCATTGTTGAGGTTATTCAAGTTTTGACTTCATTTGCCTCTTTGCTTTATCTTCGACTCCTGAAAACAATGTTCATATTTGTCATTTGATTTATCTTTGTTATTTTTTAATTGGTGTTCGTTGCTTTAAAATGCGATTTATAAATAGGATGCATCTTTTGATCTTTGTGCTTTTGGTTTACACGGATATAAAAATTCCCGAGTAACCAAAATATTATTTAGCACATACAATTTGTAGTGTATTTTATGGATTTAGTTTGTATTTTGAACGTATTTGTCTGATTTCCTTTTATGAACAGTTATACATGGTAGCCTCAAAATTAGTCCTCTGGTGTGGGACGAGCCAAGCTGGTTTTCTTCGGAACTTCGCGTAAATACGGATTAGGATCCCTTTGAAAGTTCCCCACGGACGGCAATCCCCCTTTAGCCTAGATCCCTCGCGCAGATAATGGGCCGTAACACCACACACACGTGGGACGTGCCAGCATCTTTTACGGGACCCGCAAGTGTCCAACTATCGGAGGTTTCACTATAGGGTGTCCCAAGAAATGACAATAAGCTTTAATTTTTTATCCATTAGAGGTAAGTGTATAACTAAATTTTTAAAATGTTCAATTACGGCAGGAAAAAAGACACATTAACAAAAATATTTCTCATTAAGATTCAAAATGTGAATGAACAAATTTTTTAAAAATTGTATACGACCGCCATACATAAATATTCCCAAATAATAAAATTTGCCTTCTGCACTAATGAGGCAATGCTCGGAATTTCAGCCTTTTATCATAAAATATCTCAGAGATATGATATTCTTACACAAAGGTAGCCAAGGGCTATACATAAATTTGAATGTAAACGTTTATTGCTGGAATCCAAAAAAAAAAAAAAAAAAAAAATTCTGTCGCAATTTCTATACGACCCCTAAAACGCGATCATACCAGATTTTTTCCCCCTTCGAGAGCCATTGACAAGTGGTTTAAGTCAGCATATAATTATCCTCATATCTCTGACACTTTTTAGGTTACAGATCTCAAATTTTGTGTATCACTTAATGTATGCGACACATTTTATTAACTGGAAATATTTCTGTACGGGGTCGTATATAAATTTAAAAACTGTCACTTTTTGAAAATTAAGGAGAGGAATTTTTTCTTAACGTAGTCTTTTTTCCTACTTTATTTTGAACATTTTTTCAATTTTATTGCTCACTTATCTCTAATGGATAAAGACTTAAAGCGTGTTACCCTCTTTTTAGGATACCCTGTATGAGAGATTAAGATGCGTTCCGAGTGCTTTTCTTGTTATATTCATCGCTTCATCATTTTGTTTTCTTGATTCCGATTTTATCCAGGTTTAAGCACAGTATTTAGGATAAATGATTTTTTTAAAATAAGATCAGTTAAAAAATATGTTTCACTGACTTTTAGTAGGAAGATTTCGATAAACGTACCCGAAATATATTCACCTTCCAGTTTTACTCTGACAATTCTGGTTCTTTGTTCTCTCTATTAAGCGGAATGGTCGGGAAATGCTTCGTTTTGAATAAGCGAACATCCTGGATAACCCAATTTATTCAGACTTTGAGAGAAATTTTTGAAAAAATTACAGAAACTATTACATTTTTATGCAATAAGACATTAATAATTTAATTAATGCAAAAGAAAGAAAATGATTCTGAATTTAGATTTCCTGGGAAACCAATCCTGGGTTTAAAAAAAAAAAAAAAAAAAAAAAAAAAAAAAAAAAGATAATAAGCAGGAAAATATAAGCAGTTTAATTGAAAAACTATTTTACTTAAGTCTATTAAATTTATTTGTGGCAAACCTCTATAGTTCTTGCTCTATTCTCCTTTCCTGTTCATATTGAGCCATAACATATATTCGTGACTGACTGGTGTTTCCATTTTACGTTTTTCAAAGGGCCCTTTTTCATTTACTGCTGATGTGCTCTGTCATTTACAGGCAGTTTTTTTTTTTTTTTTTTTTTTTTTTTTTGTAAAAATGAATCTTCTTCCTATGGGATGTTGGGAAAGTTGCCCCTTTTGTCAATAGAGAGTTCCATTTTCAATAAATTCGCCCTTCTTCTTTGAGAGAGATGTAAACACTGCTGGTAATATTTCTTCCTAATTGACATTATTCTGCAATAGATTTATCGTCATAAATTCTTAACGTTTATATTAGTTTTCAACAAATAATTAAGTAAACATCCAAAATATATGGTTGGGAAGGTTGACTTTCACCAAAGATCCTGTTGTCAATTTGGTTAGATTATGAAAGTTAGTTAAGATTCTAAAGAACAAAGCAGTAAATTCAAATACTCACTGCCAACTCCTAACAAAATCAGATAAAGCAATTGCAGAAAAGTCACCAGAATTGGCAAATCGAAAAGGAATCGTAGGTCATCGCTATAATACAAAACTTTTTATGTCTTCGGTAAACGTATAAAAAAAAATCACTAAAAGTGAGAATTTTTGTTGTAAATATGTGCCACAACTTAAAATAGTTATAATTTGCCAGATTTCATAAGATAGCATGTGTACAAATATTGATTTAAAGACTCATGCTAATTTGTTTTGTCTTTTAACTGCTCAAAAGGCATGTGGCATGCGTTCTAACTTTATTACTTCTTTTTTCCATGGGTGCAGGTAGTTGTAGTCCTTCTTTCCCCCCACATAAGTTAAACGCATTTTGAGACACACATATGTCCGCACATTTGTAAAGGGAAAAGAGAAGGGATTAGTTTTGAGTCGGTATAAATTTTAAAGCAGTAATTGGCCATGTTCTTTGTTAGGTACGAGCTAGGATCCCTTACAAAGTCCTCCACGGAGGGCATTCTCCCTATAGGTCGCGGACCCTAGTGCAGTCAATCGCCTTAATCTACAAACACAAGCTTTGTTAGAATATTCTTTAGTAGAATTCTTTGAACGATCATAACTAGAATATTTACCGAAAAGAGCATGACCTACTTCTAGAACTGATATTGCATCGCTAGTACCATCGCTAGTAGTTTTGGGGGTGGTAGGGGAAAATCATAACTTTTTTGAATCTTATAATTTCTCTGCCTGTGTTGTAAAGAGGAAAATATATCCACGTTCCATAAATTTTGATTTATTATAAAAATAAATGTTCCTTTTTTTATATCTCATATTTACAATAACCGTGCAGTAACCACATGTGTGCTTCAGATTAAAGATTATATCTTTATTATTTATATGCAATAAAACTTCCCTATTACAAGCTGATAATAACTGACATAAGACGATAAGTCCTCTACGGCTAACTTTTAAAAATTCGATCTTCTTATAAAGCATGTCATGTGGCTCTTAAAACAGTTTAGAAAAAAATAAATTAACGTTTCTTCATACGGTGCATTATGCACGTTTATGCAGGATCGCATTACAAAAATAGCTGGTGTGGTACATTCATTTTAAATTATTGAGAATTTATTTTCTCGAAGTTTTGCATGAGTTTTCAATGCGGTCATCTGTAACTGTATTTTTGAAAATTTTCATATTGTATGGCACATTCTTCGATATGTGTATGCTTGTCTAACTGTATAGAAATAACAAAATTCTTAGTACTCTCAGCTTATCTATTTGTCAATAATTAGTAATAATCATTCTAAATCTATTTTCTTTTCAAGAAAACTGTCATTCATTGATCTTGTTAGTTTCTGCATCACGTGGTAATTTTGAAAATATTTGTTCATACTCAGGGAAATACAAGAATAACTTCCATCGTTAAAAAATCATCCTAAATTTTTAAAAAAGTTTAATGTCTCATACGCAAGTAAATACATATTTTTCTTTGAACTCGATCAAAAGAGACTTAATCCGAAAATTATTTAGCTTTAAAGTCAGATAAAACATTAACACTTTAATTTGAAAAGCTTTCTTTGCGTCAGTGCACCGTAAAGTTTATCCCATGTTCGTCGTGTTAATTTACTCCGATATACATGAAGGCAATCGGAATTTATTGTGTTTTATGTTCGTATGACGAGTTTTCAAAATATTACAGTTTGAAAATAAAAAAAAAATGGTCCATTTATCCCTATCAAATTATGTGTATGACTGGCCATACTAAAACTCGTTATTTAGCAAGAGAGAAAAATATCTTGCTTTTTTTAAAAATTTAGATTTTGTAATTAAAGTATGCCCGGCATATACTAATATTTAACCGCTAAACTCTTTCAAAACCAGCCTCTTAAAAACATTTTGTTTAACCTAATTGCTAAATAATAATTGTTTTGTTGATACAATCAAATTTATTATTTAAAATGGCTGATATTTATTTATTTGCACACACCAACACCTTATTACCGCTCAACTGTGATTGTATCGTGTTAAGTTTAGCGATCGACAAATAAAGAGTTTTTTATGTTGCAAAATTGTTACTTTGTAAGCCAAGTTTCGGTTTTTCTTTTCGTTTTAGTTCCCGTTTTTCCTCTCAAGATGCGTACGTGACTTAGCTCTCCTCTTTCCACCTCCTTCCAACAAATCCACTCTTTTCTCCCTCTGTCAGGTGAAACTGACCTTATAAACGACCTTGAAGTCGTGAGAAAGAGCATTGACCATTCCAGCAGGCAATCAAGAGACCTGTCCACGTGAATTTTCCCCACCCACTTCCAGTATATACATATATTAATTATTCGTCTCACCCCTGCACGCGCGCTGAAACATGACACAGCCAACAAGTGGCTGCTACCCTAAATTTAACGTCACAAAGAAAGAAAAAATACAGTGATTGGGATTTTTTTTTATAATATAGTACAACTCTCGTTATAAGTGTTCATTCATTGAGAGAAACGTTTTTTATTATTTCAAACACAGAAAACTTAATATCAACCCCATGATCTATTATTTATACAGCGTTCGAATGACGTAATAGTTCTAGAACGTAAATATTCATTTTATTAACAATGTTCTGAAGCGAAATGTGGCGGCATCGTCTTCTGAAGCTTTCATTCAAATATTCATAAAGACAATAACTCACTCCGAGTGGTTTATACGATGGAAAAGTTATAAAATAAATACTCAATGCATATCAATATAAACTGGCGAATGTAAATACCCCCAGAAGAGGAATTTTAACCTCGAACTCAAGAGACCATACAAAAGGTCCATTGTGCGACTGATTTGATAAATGTCGGAGAAATAATTTAATTTGTGGATTTTCGATTTATAAATTAATAGCCACTGCTTAAAAGTATTGATGGTGTTAATAATTGATTATAAAAAAAATGCACATATTTCTTTCATTTTTTTTCTCTTTAGAGATTTAAAATAATTTCGTAAGATAAGGCGTCAAATTTCTTATGCCCTACGAAATGAATAATAATAATAAAAAAAATTGTTTCGGTTTGACTGTTCTCTGACGAGCAAAAACATCTCCGGAGAAATCAACGTTCTCTTTAATTTCGCTGGCTTTAAATTGTCTAAACGTTAAAAAAATCATTGATCTTTTTTTTTCATCGGTGAGTGACCTCAAACTTAGCCCTCGAACTTAAATAGAAAAAAGGACATTAAAAAAAGTAGGATCTCTTTGAATATATCTGAAATATCTCATTCAGCTATAGAGGTTGGAGCTCCAAAATAGGTATTATATTACTGTCTTTTAAAAAGCTGTTTTGAAGACGTCCAATTTTTTAACATAGATGCGTAGAAATGCGGAAATTTTGGGGGGTGGGGTGAGGTGTTAGGAGGTGATTATCCCCTCTTATTCCTGCTATTTCCTGTTCTTATGATTTTATACCAGTGAAAACCTTTTCCTTCCCTATTTAGAAAGCCGTTGTATTGTTGGGGTGCGGGAATGGGGGGTGGTGGGCAAAATAGGTTTTCCCACGAAATTGTTTGCCTTTCTATCTTCCAGGGATCGATTCGATGGCTATCTGCTAATGCATTTATGCACGCAAATGGTCGAACTGTCCGTTCAACGTCTGCTTTAAAACCATCTGCTTACTGATTTGCCGCAGTTCCCTTTTAAACGGTAATTCTTAATAACAACCGTATTCAAATCCATCGACTTGCAACATGCGCTGGATTGTTTATGATGTTCTAATGATTCATGTAGTGTGCCCTCGGATATTTTAATTGAATGAGCAAGTCAATTTCATTGCAATCAACTAATTAGGATATTACTTGTAGTATGGTAACCCTGTGTATTTTTAATTTCTAAGCAATATTCAGTGTTGTTTGAAATTACTATATTTATTCAGAACTAATAGAATGTATGAAGAGGGAGAGTGGTAATGAAAAACATATTCATTAAGTAACTGTCTATACTACTATTCAAGACTCTATATACCTACAGGCATACACTGCGATCAATCTGGCTGATAGTAGTTCCGAAAGTAGAAGAAACTAAATTTATATCCTTAAAATATCAAATCCAGTTACCTAGACTTAAGTTTCTCAAACTTTTTCTCGGACTGAACACTTTGGGGGTCTGAATCTTTACCGGATCACCTTGGGTAAATTCGAAGCATTGGCAACCAGATTTTTTTTTTTTTTTTTTTTTTTTTTTTGGTGGAGTTCTTTCCACTTCGTGCCATTGCCGTAACTGGGTGGGCTGAGCCCTGCCTAGGAAGATTATAGCTCACTCTAAAAATATCCAAAAACCTGCTCAGACAGGCCAATGCTTCATGCGGAACACAGCTTGAGAAATTCTGAGCTAGATACTCGTTCAACCCCCCCCTCAATAAACCACCACTTTCGTTATTCAACGATTTAGGATGAGGAAAGGGAGGACTCCCTCTTTAAACCGCCACCCTTTGATTATCGGCAAAAAATACGTGGAGCCCAGAGACGTGCGGTGAAATTTTCTGTAGGGGACTAGGTTCTGTCCGCGCCAACTCTTTTTTTTTTTCTTTCTTTTTTTTTTTTGCTTAAACAAAATCTTTTAGAAAGTTGGCGAACATTTTATATCTCTCCCCTCTCAGTTTTTTTTTAAATTTTAACGAGAAATATCACTTTTTAATTTGTTTATGCTTTTAAGAAGGAAAAAGAGAAGCTGAAGCTTTTTCCTATATAAACTTTAGGATGTCTTTCATAGTAATCCATTCAATAGTACTTTGAAACCCGTGATCAAAACATTTAGAACACTACATTCAGTCTTTGAAACCCGCAATACTCATTCAGAAGATGCGGATGTTAAATCTGTGGGGTCGAAATCGTTAGCTGGTGTGGCATTATTCTGCATAACCTTGGTTTTTCAATCAGCTTCTAAATAGTCTTACGATATTACACATTAAGGCTTTTAAATGGGCCATCTAACTGTGTGTGTATGCGATAAAATATACACAATTATTTGTCCGATTTTTTATTTGAAAGTGACATTCCTTTTTTTTTCCACAGTAAAATATTTATTAAGTCAAAAAATATATATTTATCTACATAAAGTCTTTATTGTGTCTTTTAAAAATGCTCGGAATGATAACGATTTGTTAAACATAAATTCACGAAGGAATTTTTATCGTCACTCTTCATATGGAGTACTGTAGACCTCTATAACACGGGTCCATACAACACGGATCCCTAGAACACGGCAAAAAAATTATGAAGAAAAGTGCATTAAACGTATCTGAAAGAACTTTTGTATGATTTATTTTATTCTTTTTCAACATGAGAAAGAAAACGTTTTATTAAAATAAATCTGCGAATTTAAACCCGATTTAATTTAGAAGTGCATATCAATTATCTCTAGTGCATACGTAGTATCAAGTAAGCAGTACTAAGTGAAATGGGGATTGCTCAAATAAGGCGTGCAGCGGTTAAACAGAGTGGCTTACACTCCACGGAGGTAGCATAGCTCAGGACCCGTACAACACGGATTCCTATAACACGGAACGTGTCTACCGTGCTATTGGGGGTTGGGGTCTTCTGTATAGAATAAAATCGTCTATTCATCGCGCTTTAAAACAGCTGATTTTACTCGAATAAAAATTTATTGCTAATTTTCATTTTTTTTTCCTTTTAAAGCGAGAGGATATCTATAATGAAAACTAAATCTGATCATTTAATTATAAGTATATTTTCTCGGTAATTGAAGCCTCTGAACAAATTCGCTGATCCAGAACGCAATACATTTTACTTTCAGCTGATACTTCACGGACAGGGACAAGGTTCCCAAACCGAGTTCCCATCAACGGAAAAAAGTCTGCAGTAAACCCCTAAAGGTACCTTTCCCTTGTAAATCGTGCAATAATCTGACACACGCCATTCACTTATGTACTCTAATACAAAATAATGCAGTTTAGTTAAATTATCAGAATAATATTATACGATTAAAAAGAATCTATTCACAGCACGCGCGTTGCCCCATGGTAATTAATAAGTATACCAGCTTCTTGGCACCAAGTCCCTTCCGTTCCGTAGAAAAATCTTAGAGCTGAGATGTTTCGGTTTGCAGAGTTATCTGCAAAGCGATTTCACATTTTTATCCATGAATTTCGGAAAACGCTTTAACATAAATATTTAAGTGACTAGCCCATGAACGGCAATTAGCCGTTTAGTGGCAATTTAGCGATAGTGGAGATGACTGCGAGATGAGAAGAGCTATCTCCTCTCGTAAAATTCTTTTGTGGGGAAGCAAACCTGTCTCGCATCCATTCCTAAACAAGAGTTGACGAAATAAAGTTGTGAAGGTGGCATCACATGAAAGAACTGCCGGGTATTTCAAGGATTTTAAGTACGGCACTGCTGCTGCTACAGCTACGATAATACAGCTACTACTAATTATAATAACAGATATTTTCGCATCTTAAAATGCTTTCAGTATTGGGTCACGGCCAAAAGTACGACTTTTACAGGTGTATTTCTATATTATGGACACGTCCTGGTTCTCAAAAAAGTGCCCACCTTAGGGAGGTGTCCAATTTGGGAGGTTCTATTGCACCTACATTGCAATGCAATTGAATTTTTTAGCTTAGACTATACGGTTTAAAAAGTGCTGAATTCTGTAATAATAGTAAAAGAATTTCTTCCAATTAAAAGCTTTAGGCCAAAACTAATGGAAACTGCCGCGTTTGCAACTTTAAAAGTATTTTAAATATTCGAGAAGTATGCAATAAAAATGAAAACAATTCCTTCTCATTTCCTTTGGTTTCTTTCATCTAAACGTAGTTTGTTGAACCATATAAAGCGAAATGTCTGCTTCTGTTATTTCCGGATACAACTGCACACCCTTTACATGTTTTTCACTAGTAAAACTGCCAGCCAACGGAGCAAAGCTGGATAACACTGAGCTTCTAGAAACCTTACTCGATTCAGAACAATACACAAAAACTTATCGTGATCGTTGTAGTTATTGTCGATTTATGCGAGGACAAAGATTCCATGCATGCAGGTGAGAATGAAATGTGCCATTCTTCCTATTGCCGCTTCAAAAGTAAGACTGGCTTTGCTTTGAAATGTACCTTTTTTCTAGGATTCGATTCAATGATTCTGAAATAGTTATATATCGAGGGAAAGCACAACATCCCCTAATTTGCTTTCATTTGCCCCTCTCAGTGAAGAAAATATTATCCGAGTACTGTATTGGGCCGTTTGTATGCAGTAAGCAACCACTTTGCGGAAGTATTGATCTTTTGAAAATGCAATGCTGCATTTTTTTTCTTTTGAAATAAGACTAAGGAAGTATGTGGGGGGGGGGGGAAAGTCTTGCTCCCAGAGTTTCCTCCTTATTTCTACAATTAATATGTCCTTTATGCAGCAAAATTTCATTTGCACGTTTAACGAATGTTTTATCTTACCTTCGTTAAAAAAGCGTGCATAGGGTTTTAAAATTTAGAGGGGTGCCCATCGCAATGTGGCGAATCCAGAATTTTTTTTTTTGGGGGGGGGGAGAGGGGCTAATTTAAAAAAAAAAAAAAAAGCTTATTTGGCTGAACAAAGTGTACAATAAAGCAAAATTTTACTCTAAACCGATATAAAAATTTTTGACACAGGCTAATTTATTTATAAAAAAAAGTTCCTTTTACCTATCCAAAGTGTATAATCAAAGCAGAATGTTACCATTTAGCAATTTGTTTCGTGGGGCTAAACAAATTGCTAACGCCCTTACTCCCTCTCCTAGATCCGCCACTGCCTTCGCATATAAGTTCTAAAAGCTAAACCAACTTTTTTTTTTAAGTGCTCTGCTATTATAAAGAACATTTTCCCTTTTCGTTTTCTCCTCTGTTTAAGTCGCTTTAAATTCATATTACATGCAAATGGACAAATCAGATTACATTCGTACTTAACATTATATGGTTGTCTATCAGTGGCGTAGCGTAGCTTTTAAAAGTAGGGAAGCAACTTTATAAATTCATTAGAAGAAATATATTTACAGTTTTATATACATACGCACACTAATATAATAAAATTACATCCAATTATTCAAAGAAGAATTAATTTTACAGAGATGTAATAAGTAAGGTAATAAGGCTGTAATAAACAGATAAAAGTTATTATTTATAACTGAGCTTGATTCTTCTATTTTTCTTACTAAATATATCTATAACTTCATCTAAGAAAGTGGGTTTAGACTTAAATATTTTCAAAAATGTCTTTTGGGTGTTCATCAGTGCTAGAGATGACAACCTGTCCTACTTTACTGAATTTCTCAAATAATATTTTAATCTTTTTAAAGCAGAAAACGAACGTTCATCTGCTGCACTCGTCGCCGGTATAATTAAAACCAGCTCGCACAATTTGAACACTTCAGGGAAAACTTTTGCAAGCTGAGTAACATGCATAAATTGGTATAAATCGAACACATTTTCTTTTATCACATCTGCGTCAGAAAACATAACTCTTAAGTTCACTCTTCAGAGCAACAAAATCAAAGAATTCCCCAGAATTTTCTTTTAAATTCAAAAGGCTTTTTAAGGAATGAGACTTTATAAGTCGTAAAAACATTTACCATCAAGGAGACTTAAAAAAAAAAAAAAAAAAAAAAAAAAGAGCTTATTATTGTCTGAAAATCTCACAGAAATATTCTGGCACACAACATCAATAATCTCTTTAAAAAAAAAAAAAAAAAAAAAAAAGTTCATTAGAGGCTTTTCTTTCTTTCCCACTCATTGAGTCAATGCGAATCCTTTTAGAGCGAGTCTCATCATTTGAAAGTAGAGAATTTTCAGTTTCATTCCAAAATTGGTCAAATTCTTCCCGCATTTTCTGCATGGAGCACTTAAAAATTTCTATTTGCGAATTGCAGAAAGCGATGCCACACCTTTGTTTGTAAAATTTTGAACAGAGCGTCTGAATGTGGGAAAATGGAAGAAAATATTTTCAGCATGAAAATGAAATCAAAATCCCTTAAAATCGAGGGAAGTCCGCGAGCAGAAGAAATTGTTTCTGTATCCCATTCTTCTGAGTTTTCAATTATCCAAAATAATAAGTTATTAATTCTTTCTCTGTTTCTATAGACAGTTTCAACGAGCATTAGAATTTCTTTCTTTCTACATTTCTCTTATCATCAGTTCAGTAATGGCATGTATTAATTTATTTTGCATGTCAGAAGTACCGCGAAAAACTGTTGATGATTCTAAGTGATTTTGCAAATCTAATCATAACGAACCAGCATCATCAAAATCTCACTATAATTTCCACTGTTACAAGATTCTATGGCTTCATTATGTCCCCGAATCCTTCAGACCTCCGAAACAAACTGCTGTAATTAACTGACCGACAATTTTTCTATTTTTCCTAACTTCAACATTGTGTTCTTCAACTGGTTTTCTATTCTGACTGCTTAGAAAAAAAATTCAATTCCATTATTTTTATCAAACAGTATAATTTCTTTCTACATGCAATGTGGTTAACTGATACCTGTTGATGATTGATACTTGTCTATGCCTTTTTTCCGATTCGTAAATGTTATTTATATCAGTGTAGTCATCGCTATTAAATACATTTTTTTTTTCTTTTAAAACAAAAGACAGGGCCAGCAAATAGTCTGTTTAATTTATCACAGCCACACAACCATGGAATAGTCTCTATAAAAATTAGAACTGAAGTGACGTGTGCAAGTTTTTATTTTGGTATGCAAATCTAAATTAGGTTTAGGTGCAACTTCTTTTATTATCTTAAGTTTTATCGTTATAAGGGAATGAGCTAAACCGTGTTTCAAGCAGCTTTTCAATGGTGATCGGTTGAATTTGACATGCATTTAGTTATTTAAATAAATAAATAAATTCAATGGCATCGTCTCAAAAACACAATCATAACTGCTTAATCGTAAATAGAAACGCAGAATAATAACTCTCTACATTTGTCTTTCTAAAACAACACAGCTTATTTGAGAATATAATGTTAATAACATGAAAAAAAAAAATCGCTGCCAGAAAGAGTCCAAAAAAAAAAATCCCTTTAAATTTTTCACCTGCATATATGACGAGTGAAATTCCGGATTACACATCCCCATTTCCCTTTCCAGGCAAACTGCACTTAGATTAGTGGCTGAAATTTTGGAAGCCACTAGGACGATTGCTCAAGCTCCGGGGCTTCGGTTTTCTCCCTTCCCCTTTTCAGAGGTAAGAAAACTGTTTAGTGGAAGATGGGATACACATTGCTTCCACGGCGCGCGTGTTGAGCTACTGCATTCAAACCTTCCTACTTCCTCGCAATTTTCGCTACTGGGCTAAGCGCGTTTGAACAACTTTAGGTCGGTTAAAGAAATATTTTTATATTTATAAAACACAATTGGCAGTAAAAAA
Source organism: Cheiracanthium punctorium (assembly GCA_038373885.1). Classification (NCBI taxonomy): domain Eukaryota; kingdom Metazoa; phylum Arthropoda; class Arachnida; order Araneae; family Cheiracanthiidae; genus Cheiracanthium; species Cheiracanthium punctorium. The sequence goes on along the minus strand of JAWZYV010001055.1, from coordinate 288,401 downwards.
TATTTCAAATTTTTGAAGGAAAGCAATGCTTCCATTACAGCCATGGACCCTACGCCCCTGCTGTCTATTAAGTTGTTAAGTCTTAACAACTATAAAAGCCCAAGTTTGCAAAAAGATTCATGATAATTTTAAAAGAGTTGTATAAACTGGAAATTGTCCCGACGCCTGAACCCTTCCCTTGTAAGCTTCCTTGCCCGTTTTACTGCATTTCAATGTTATGCATTGCGATCTGTCTACTTATGTGCCATTAATCCCCCCAAAACTTTTACTTACCGTATGTATTAAATTTCTGGCTATTTTTGATGGCGTTTTGGAGATATCTTCTTACGAATAATTTAAATCTTGTGAGCTTATATTAATTATTGTATGGTTTTTATGCCTCGGAATAAATTAAGTAAGGCTTTCAGTTTCACCATATGAAAATAAAGTTACAATTTAACTAAATAAAATTGCAATCTTTTTAGATAGTATTGCACTCTCCTGCAAACGCGCGCTCACACACACGTGCTGCATAAACAATAAAATAAATGAAACTGATAAGAACTTATTCTTCATGTTTGACTTTTCCCTCTCCATGTTGTGTTTATATTTTGGTGAACATAGGGTGTTGGGGGAGAATCTGCCGTTCTGAATTTTTGACGGATTTATGTACTTGGAGGGTGTAAGTTTCTAAGAACGCCCCATTAAACAAACCATAAAGTTGTCAGATTCGCTTCTCTGGAGCACCCCACTTGTTGAAAATGAGGTATTTCTGCTGATTTCCTTCTCCTTCTAAGTAAAAAAAAGTACGTCTTATATATATATAAACCCCAAAGGAATGTGTTAGTAGATGCCACCAGTCAATGCCATGAGTCATTGGCATTGTTTATTTGGAATATACTGATAAATGATGCGGTTGTATATACAGCTGTGTCTTTTAAAAAAAAAAAGAAAGTGATAATCTTAAGGAAACCTGCTTTTCAATGGCAAAAGTTGAACTTTCGCCTCCTTTTGGAATTTAGATCTTGCGCTGTTATGCCACAGAATGTATAGTACCGCTGACATTTCTAGGTTTGCTGCAAGAATTTTTTTTTTCTCTTTTTAAGTGTGTGTATAGTTCTGTATCTTTATGCAGGGTATCTCAAAAAGATGGTAACACTCTGATTCTTTATCCATTTGAGATATGTGGTCAATGCAAACTGAAAAATGTTCATTATTTTGAACATTTTTCAGAAGACTACATTAAAAAAAAAAAAAAAAAAAAAAAAAAAAAACTCCTCTGTTTAATTTTCAAAAAGTGTCACTTTATGTGTGTGCGTTTTATTTTGGGTCAAAACCTGAAAAATCTCAAGATGAGATCTGAAAGATTATTAGAAGTTAGCATCTATAATAATCGTTAATGAAATTGCTATTCATTTGTGTTGCGTAATGTTAGCTGTTAACTTGCGTGTTCTTAAGCCGTGAGCGACCGACTTTTTTTCATTACATTCGCCAATTTATGTTGATGCCAGAAGTAATAAATAATTTTTCGAAATTTGTGAGGTATGAAGATGCATTTATTTTTTCTAAAAATATGAATAAAACGGTGAAAGATTCGCGTTTTATTTTGTTATCATTGCGTATTTTGTGTAAATCAGATTTATTACTCCAGAAATTAAAATAGTAAAATAAATTAATGCTTATGTATTTTTGCGACCGTCTAAATGTAGGGCGCTGGGGGTCAAATAGCGCTCTCACTGTCTTCTTAAGTTTGTGGATACCAAAAATTAAGATTAACTATTTAGTGACCTTTGCTGAGTTTTTTGTGGTCCTTTTCCAGCAACTATAAAAATAAATAAATAAATAATGTCTAGCGCTGTGAGAGGTAAATGCAGTTCATCAGGTACGCCTAAACAAGAGAGAATCTCTTTTTTCAAAAAACTGGTAAAATACGTTTCATTCCTCTTTAATACAGTGTGAATTATCTGCAGTGCATTCGAGAATCGAACACTTACGCAATTATTTGAACTAATTGAAATTTACATGTTTACTTCTATGATAGTGGAACTTTTTTATGTAAAAATTTTCAAGTTAGTTTTGTTAAAATTTTTACTGATTTCTTTCTTTTTGTGTGTGTGCATGTATGTGTACGCGCGTAAAGGCCTCTGCCGAGACCCTGAGACCGTCGCGGCTACAATGTATTTGAACGGAGAAATTTGACATGGTTAGGAAGTTGCGACACATGGGGGTGTCCTCTACCGGACAATAGATGGGGTGAAAACAACAAGCGTAAAAACCGCAATATTATCCACGGTCCCCAATTACCTATTGTCCGGAGTATCTCCCTCTTTCTTCTCAGTGTGAAAAATTTATTGCTTACAAGTGATAATTGGCCAAGCGACCCGCGACGGTCTCTGGATCTCGGCAGAGGCCTTAATTGCGTAAGCATAATATAGTTTACTTCTCAATATTCCAGTGTTTGTGTTCTTCAAAAAATGTGATTCTAAACCATGCAAATGGTGTCTACGTAGTAAAATTACGAAGTTGAGAATTTTCATCTGTATTAATTCTTTATTAACTAATTGGAATTATTTGAATATAAAAAGTTCTTTTTTAACTCCCCCGTCCCCATCGCTTTACGTACAGCCTATTTATGAAAATCGTCACTTGGTGTCAAAAACATTTGCTGATAAACTCCAGCTGTTTCGCTGTTGTTCCCGACCGCCTCTTCCCCTTGATATCCTTGATATCGTCTACCAATTTCAATGCTGCTGAACCAACCGTTCTATTTTTCATGGCACTGACGCCTGATTTGGGTGGTGAAATGTTGGGCTTCCTGTGTTCAGTTCACACCTGTACCACAAGGCCGCGTTTCGCAGGATTGGATTGGCGTCAGGTACTACTGAAACAGGTACGCCATGTGCTTTAAGTTTATGCATAAGAAAAAAAATTAAAATGAACTCGGGTAGTTTGAGCAGAGTTTTTATTTTTCGCAGTAACTACTCATTTTTAAATTATTGCAAAACATTGACCAGGAAGTATGAATTATTACGTTTTAAAAGCGCTTGAAAGTATTTGATTATGAAAAATTATAAAAGGTCTTTGATTTAGGATGGACGTCTCGCGTAACAACTGTAAATCTTCTGATCGTCGTTTTGCATTCATTGCTGCTTTGAATATTATTTCAATAAAAAGACAAGGGCAAGAGACTTGAAAAATCCTTATTACTGTTTTACTCTGCTTGGATAAAAGAAAAAACCGTATTAATTAACGCATCTATCTACTGAAGAGGGAATCACTAGAAAGTGCAGACAAATTCAGTGGTGTGAGCTGCTTTCTACTGGCAAACGAAAACTCATAGTACATTATTCTAAAAGTTTCACAGTGTTTTTATCACTTAATTCTGAAGAAACGTTCTCACATTAAATCTGCTTTTTAAATTTTTTGCTTTTAAGATTTTTTTAAGACTGTACCAGTGGCGGCTCGTGGGATACAGCAAGTACAGCCGAGCTGCAGTTGAAATTATCAGCACATACTTTAAAATAATTTATTCTACTAACTTTCTTAAATTCAGATTAGAATTATGGAATTCCTGTGGTAAATTTAAAAAAAAAAAAAACGTATTGTAGTAACAGCCGGATCGCTCATTCAGAAAAAAAACCCTTTAATCTTCCCGCAATTCAACTGCGAAAGTCGCTGGTACAGCCGAGGCCTACGAGAGAGGAGAAAGATTCTTTCTCCTCTCTCGGAGGCCTCGGTACAGCCCTCAGCGCTGATTAAGGAATTGGCAGCACCGTTGCCATGGTAACGAGTACGTAAGCAGTTTCTCCGGCTTAGGATAGCATAGGGTGTTTTAGCTAAGACACAGCCGAAGAAAGGTTTTCTGTCTTTTGCAGCAGTTGTGAATTCGACGAACTGATTGGCTCGGACGAGAAGTGAGAGAGAGAATAAAGACACAGAATAGATGTTCTAGCCCAGCGTTTCTCAACCTGAGGGGGGCGCGCCCCCCGCAGAACGTTTGCAGGGGGGCAGGGGCGTAGCCAAGGGGGGTTAGGGGGTTCATAACCCCCCCCCCCCCCATGATAAATTTTTCGCCATACAAAATGTATATTGTTCACTACATTATCACACATATGTATACATATATATGAGTTGCAGTAGTCGTAACCCCCCCCCCCCATGAAAAATTTCTGGCTACGCCCCTGAGAGGGAGGGGCGAGAAAAACTATAGAGCAAGTAGTGATGCATGTTTTTAAAAAATCATCTTATTTATTCTCATTTTTACTCAAAAATCTATCCATTTTCGCTTAAAATGTTCATTATTAAAGATTTAAAAACTCAATGTATGCTGAAAAATGTGAGGGAGGGGGGAGCGCCACTGTAAGTTAGCCTTTGTTGGGGGGGGCACGAAGTTAAAAGGTTGAGAACCGCTGTTCTAGCCAATTCTAACGGAAAAAATAGTTTTTTTTTTTTTTTTTTTTTTTTTTTTTTTTTTTTTTGTCTGGGAAGGTTGAAAGTTTTTAGCCTTATTTGTTACTGTGTCCATGTGTTATTGGAATCTATGATTTAACCGTTTTGAAACATGGAGCCCCGTTATTATCCAGTTTGCGTCTTGCTTGAAACTCCGTTTAACACATGGAAAGAAGATAATAAACGACAACCACTAAAAGAAAATAGACCGACACCAAAATTGTCCATTCATAAGAAAAAGCAGGTTCGTCTCAGCATGGTCGTAGCTTCCATTTCTCATGATATGCACTATTCTCGTGGCTATGGGGCAGTTTTTATTTACAAAAAAATGTTTTGTTGGCCGTGTTTAATCGTTGAGATAAAAAAGACCGTTTGGAATGGTACTGGATAGGATGGATTAACCACCATCACACGAGCACGTAAAACACATGAAAGCTCAATCGAGCATTTAAAAAATTCTTTAAAATTTAAGGAGTTGATAAGAAGTGGGAGCTAAATTGCTGACGCATTAAAAGAAAACTCTCGACTTTATATTGCTGAATTTATCAAGAAGGTAAGTCTGAATAGACGCTTATGAATGGACAATTACCCATCAAAGCAGTATTGTTTTTAAGTAAGCAAGAACTGGCAATAAGAGGACATGGCGAGCGAGAAAATTATTTAAACATGGGGAATTTTAAAGAGCTTTTAAAATTAATGATATCTGAATTAAAACAACGCCTTTTTATGAGGACATCACTGACTGATTCGCAAGTTTAAAAGAAAAGAGGATTGATTTGACTTATAAAAAATAAGTAAGTTTTCTTTTTTTTTTTTTCTGTCTTCTTTTCTTCTCAAGTTATCATTACAAAAGAAAATTCTCAGGAAACTTCGAATCAGATACGGATTAATGCAATTTTGAGGATAGGAGCGGCTGGTTGAAATTTATGTCCATTTTATGGAAGTAAAATAGTATCTCTTACATTTTTATGTAATTTCTTTTTTTTTTTTTTTAATCCAGGGTGAGGGCTTAATCCGCCAGCTTTCGAATTCAGTACAAAGATTTTCCATTCGGGGGGGGGGGGGTGTCACATGTTTCCGGCTGCACTAACATTTTTGACCATGGGCCGCCACTGGACTGTACTCAGACTATGAAAATAGAATCGAGTATAGTTAAAGCACTATTATTAAATGCCACGCACGTGTCGTCTCAGAAGGTGGACCATGGGGGCCCGGGCAACCCTCTCCCCTCTCCCCAAAAAATTGAATTTTTGTTAATTGGCTATCAATAAACCAGGTTTTTGTGAGAAATTCTACCTATTTCAACTTTCGGTCCCCCCCCCCCCCCCGAAATTTTTTTCTGTCTACCTCCCTCTGTCATATGTACATCGAAAGCTCACAGTCTATTGCTTTTATTGAGAGAAAACTTTTCTTACTTTTTTAAAAAGCTTATTAGAGCTAATTGCACTCTGTTTTTAACCAAGATTGCCACAATTGAACATTATTTTAATAAAAATAAAGTAATTAAGGAGTAAAGATTCCTTTTCCCCCCTTTTCTATTTGAGGTTGTTACTGCCTGTACACTGCCTCGAATTGGCAGTTCAATTCATACACTCCCAGTTCTAAGGGACTAAGACTTGAGGAACTTTTCTTAAAATAGATTTGTCTCTTTAAGAAAGTTTAAGTGTAACTAAATACATACAAAGAATTTAAACGTGAGTTTCAACTCGTGGAATGAGTCATGGAATGAGTCTCTAAGTTGAGTCATGGATTTCACACAGTTTAACTAGTTTTTGTTCTAAATGAATTAGATCAGTAAAAATTTTGTTAAAGATAAAAACTTTCGTAAAAGACTTTCTCAAATACAGTATTAGGAAAAACAAACGACTTTCTATAACTATGTCATGGTTTTAAATGACTAATCCAGTGAAATCACCTCAGGTCATTTAAAACAAAAATATTCCGATACGTTTTGGCTCGTTTTTAACTGCAGTTGTGTGTTGTATATCATTTTAAGTAATCCAAAACATTAGTGAATGAAATAAATATCTTCAGCAATTTTGTATAGAGTTATTTCATGCAGCCACTGGTTGCTGACTGATATTTCTTCTCTGATAATCAATTTTAATTCTATTAGCAGTTTAAAATTTGTGATGAATCCGAAAATTTATCAGCACTAATGGAAGTCATTCGAAAGTTAGGGACTAAGAACTGCAAAAATGGGGAGAAAGTAACACTTAATATCTTGTTATTAAGCTTTATTTAAACATTATTGGGGGCATGCGCCCGTAATCCCCCATCTCAATGAATGTGGGATTTTTGGAAGCTGTCAAAGTGAAAGAAGATTCAGAAATTCTGCCGTTTGAAGCAGTTCATCAAGTAAAACTGTACGTCAAATATCTGTGTTACAAAAGTAAAATTGTCAATACTGTATAGACCTGGGGTCAGCAACCTTTTGCAAGATATTTTCCAACGTAAGGTTTCAAAGCATTCGGTGATCGTACAGCGTATTTACTTTAATACAAGTCAAGGTCAGTAGATTTGTTCTACAGTGTACTTTATATTGTAATATAACGCAGTGATATTTAAACCATATTGAAAAAAAACTTAGTTTTTGCTTTGCTCTTGCATGGTCTTGACCATTTGCTCAATATCGGCAGCATACTTTGTTTCTGTTTTACACACTTCTCGGACTACCATATCCGAATGGATAAACCACTGAATATAGTAGATGGCTGAAGTGTGAAGGTCCAGGGTTCTGTCTTACCGCGCATCTGTGTATCTAACTTTCTGAAGCTTTGGGCGGTTTTCTTCAGATGTAACGTGAATACACGCCAGGACTCATTTAAAAAGTCCTTCGTCGAAAGTACTAGATCTAGACAGAAACCCAAGATGCGGGTTTGTCTTGAACATAAATCTAATAAAATGGGTGATAAGAAAGGTGGGCGAAATGATAAGTCTATTTTTATAAGTAAATTATAGCTACGGCGATAAGCAAAACTTTTATCTCCGTATTTCCTAAGTAGAGTTAGTTGGGCACCCATTAAATTTAAGTGTTAAGCCGTTAAGTTAAGTGTTATTTGTAGTGCCTTGTGTTAAACCGTTTGATCGTCTAATTTTTAACCGTTGCTCATGTGCTAAGTTCGAACTTACAACTGAAAGTTAGCTTGGTGTCGTTGTCTTAGCCAGTCATTGATAAAGATGAAACCTTTTAGAAAATTCCTGATTGGCGCCTACTTTCAGTCATATTAAGTTTTTAATAGCCACCAGCTTTTATTTAAATAGCAATGTCTGTAACACACCTAAAGTTCTTGCGCTTTTAGCTGAGGTACAAATAGTTGGATGTTGGGCAGTACCTCGTTAAAGAAGATCGTGTAAGACACATATGGGCAACCGCCGGCCCACGGGCCGGATGTGGCCCGCCACGGCTTTTGATCCGGCCCACGGCATATATTAAAACCCCGTATAAAACCCATATAAACCACTCAAAATCCCATATAAAACCCAACTGTACGGCCCGAGACTTCGCTAACATCCTGAAGTATGGCCCGCGACTAGTCAAAGGTTGTCCATACCTGGTGTAAAACACTAATGTGCATAGTATCTTTCATCAACATTTATTGCTATCAAAAAGACATCACCCAACAGCATTTCTGTGCTAAGTTTTGGATGACCCTCAGAAATAACATAAAATCCTCGGAGCTTTAGAGCTACTACTTAAAATTATGAAGAGCCTTATTGTACTAAATCTAAAATGAAGTGTGCGGTTGAATGTTGTTAGATTAACTGTGGTACTTTTCTTCTTTTATATTGAGAAGCAATTCATGATTTCAAAACTCACATAAATGATTTTTCCAAATGCCATGAAATATTTTTTTAATATATTTATTTTTTAATATCAGTGTTAATGAAATAAAAACACCATATAATTTGAAAAAAAGTAACTATAATAAACCGAAAGCTTTATTACAGTCCTTGAAAATCCTCGTATTTCTTGGGGGTATAGTTTATTGATTCCTGAAAGTTGCAACTTATTACTAAATGATTATTTGTATTAATCTTTGTTAAAAAATAGCAAAACTGCATTTTAAATAAACTATTCGTAGAGGAATAGGTAAAAATAACATTCCAACGATCTTCTTCTCTCTATCTCTCTCTCTCTCTCTCTTTTTTTTTTTTTTTTTTTTTCCCTTTCTTTTTGGACGGAGGGATGTTGCAAAATCGAGCCGCTTTCCAAGGTTTTAGTTGGCTGCAGTGTATTTTGTCTAACCCGGAGTAACCCCTTTTCCCCCCTTTTCTCTTAAAATTCATCAACCCTGGAATTCTGTAATCTGAGATTGTATGCAGTTTTGATTAAAAAATAGAGGGGCGGGGGTCAAAGTCGGCTGTAAATTTGGGAGCTTTTGACGTCAGTATAAGGACAAGTCAGGAGTTGAAAAATGAGTGTCGAGATGAGATGAACGAATTGTTACTTCTGACTTCCTTTGCTTGTGGTCCTTTTACGCCTCTGTTCTACTTGTTGTTGTTGTAAGAATTTATACGGTTCATGAAGAGAAGTGTAATTCCAAAAATGCCTTCAAAAGTAATAGGGTTTTTGTATTTTTATAAATTATTAAAAAAGCAGAGGTCGATCCATTGCTTATTTTTGTGAATTTTCATATCATTTTTTCACTAAAGTCCTTTTTTTGTTAAAATAATTGATGAAACAGATTTAAATGTTGGGTAAAATGCCAATGAAGGGCCGTTTTAATCTATTGTAATTTTGTGAAGGGACCGCAAAACGGACCCAATTTTCGTTTGCACCGACCTCTGAAAAGAAATTGCGTTTGAAAAAATCTATTTAAAAAATGTGTCTTAAAATTTAAATTTTAGCCTACTATTTCGTGCACTTGAGGGAAAAGAAAAATTACTCCTAAAAAATTTTCAGTTGTTATTCTCACTCTTGCCTATGTTATGTGTATACCCTTTTCACGTGACTCGATAAAACAAGAAAGCAAAATATAGCCTGATACTCTCTTAGCATATATTTATTTTCAAAATAAGTTAGTGATTTTCTTAAATCTTTTTGGAGAAATAATGTGTCGACATACTAAATATTTATATACTTATCAAATTTAACAAACGTTATTGGTTTTATCAGTTACTATCGGAACTGTTATTTGTTGATAGATATTTCAAATTAATATTTTCGTCCTTATCTTTTTCACATCAAATGCGTGTGATTACAGATTAAAATTATCATTTTTGATTCAACTTTAAAATTCTCATAGATTAATATTTGTAAAAGTATGACAGTAATTTCACCCAAAAAGCTTTCTAAATACAGATGACCTTGTGCCAATAAACACCAATAACCAAATACAGATTTTATTTCCATTATCAACAGTTACACAGGATCTAGGCAATTTTTAAGAGGGTTCGGCGAGTCGGGGGCAAACATTGAAAGTGCCACTCAGTGTACTAAACTCATGACACGTGTATGCGTTTATTGAAGACCTTGATTATCACACGGGCACTACATGTAAATATAGACCCCCCAAAAAACTGAATTTAGATCATTATATCTGTAGCCAGGCCTGTCGAGAGGGGGGGATTCCCCCCGGGCCCGTGTTTTCTGGAGGCCCGGGCTAAACTTTCAAAGAAATTTTCTCTATAGACAGAAATAGAATTCGCGAAAACCAACACCGACAGGAATAAGTAAAGACGAGACGAGGTCCTAAACGAAACTGGATTGCTAACGTCATGTACGCTCTTTTATTTATTTATTTATTTATTTTTTGGTGGGAAGGGGGGCCCTGAAGGAATCCACCCCCCGGGCCCGAGTTTGTCTCTCGACGGGCCTGTCTGTAGCAACTTGGTGATCCAGCTTACAGGAGAACGAAATTTGAAAATTTCTCTGGGTATAGAAATGTCAAATCCTGTTTATTCGTGTGTCAGCATACAAAAAAAAAAAAAAAAAAAAAAAAAAATGTTATCTGAACTTTTTATTTTGGTAAATACAATATTTTCAATGTATTAAACTATCATAAAAACAGGATTTATAAAAGACTTAAAACTTTAGGAACATACACGTATCAGACATCTACTTACAATTTTGCAAAATATTTTTAAAAATCAGTAACGTTATCAATTATCGATTTCAATCAAATCAAGCTCAAAAGAGTATAGAAAAGTAGAAAAATTCAACTCCTCCACACCTTGGACCCCTATGAAGCTCCTGTATTTTGTTATTTGGAATAAAAAATTGTGGGTAGGTGGATTGCATACTTAATGACACAACTGAAGTTTCCTCTTAGCTGTCCAGCGCACAATGGGCTTTGGAAAAAAAAAAAAAAGTTAAATAAATAAACAAAAGATGAACAAGGGGCTTGTTCATCTTTTGTTTATTTATTTATATTCCCCCCCCCCCCAAGCCCATTGTGCGCAGAAGGCAAAAACGGTCGCATAACTTTCAAAAAATTAGTACTCGGCTGCTCAGCTTAGAGGGAACTTTGCATCCAACCATTTAAATAGGTTTAGAACTGGTCTGAATATTTCGAACAGTCTGACTTTCAAATATAATGTAATGGAATCTATAGCAACATTTCAATTTGAAGTCATCTGTTCATCTGTCAAAGCTGAGCTCAAACAAGAATAGCTGCTTAGTACTCAGTCTTCCAAAGTTTCATCGGGAATCCTTGTCAATTCTGCAGATAACTCTGGAAAAGCATTTTATCAAAGATGAGTCATTTTCTTCCCCCTATTTATTTTTAATTTTAAGCACAGGTAACTTTTTAGCTTTCATCTTTGAACGGACCAGCGGAGACTTCCTACTACAGAATCCATTGTTGCTTCTCAGATGGGTATTTGAATGGTCTGCTGGTGCAATGTGTTGCTCTTGTGCATTCTCTTGTTTCCAGCAGAGCATCCAGAGATCCAAGTGGGGAAATAATGGGGATCGCAAAAGAGGAGTCTCCGCTACGTCTCTTGAATGCTGTGAGCAAAAAGGATAATGTGGGTTCAGCGGTCCGTTAAACTTTCCGACTGATTTTTAGGTTCAAGTGTGCCTATAGATTGGGAAAGTAAAAACAAAATCTTCAACTTTTGATTTATATTTACAAATTTAATTTACGCCTATTATGCACTTGGTGAGTTTTAACATGTAGATCATTACTCTCGAAGAAATCTGAAAACTCCAGAAATTTAATCGTCACGCCCCTAAGCGGTCTGAAAAGTGTTGGCAAGTTTGCACAAGTCACCTGTATCCCAAACATCCTTCCTGTAAACAGATGGATCCCTTACTAGACAGTCACGAAAGCTGTTCTGCGTGGATGTTTATAGTAGGGTGGACGTGCGAATGTCATGGTTACTGCTTTCACGACTTGTTCGAGTTAAGTTCGGTATGTGTGTCTTTCCAGGTAATTTCAGTCACTGGGGGGGAAATTATGCCCAGTGGTCTTGAATAACTGTCCTAACAGGCATTTAATAGAACGTTGAGGACGATCCATTGGTGTTGCAACTGATGCCGGAAGCATAATTTTATTTTCCTCACGCAATTTATGTGCCGTGTGGTTATTGACATTCTTAACGCATCGTGCGTATTTGCCGTATGTTTTGCCATTTCAGTTACTTGAAGTGGAGTTTACCGTAACGCGATGATCTTGTTAAATCTATTTCCGTACAGTGTTGAACAGCTGCTCTGTTTACCAGCGAAATATTAAGCGCCTGAGAAGTTTAGTGCTGAACGTTTGTTCTATTTAATACCTTCCTTGTATCCGAGCTTATAACGCGCACTTATAATACAGAAAACAAGATCGGAATTTACGGGTGCGCGTTATACGTGCAATAAAAATAATACATTAAAAAATAAGGAATACATTAGCATAGAGAGATTAGATTTCTACATGTATCTAAAATGCTGTTTATTTAAAAAGAATGGCATACCTTATGAACTTAAAAATTTCATTATCGGACAACAGGAAAGTTCTTAATGTTTGTCTTCCGATTTATTTTCAGGCACATCAATTTCAGTTTCATCTTCATCACTGTTCAGTAGCGCAGCCAGGATTTTATTTCGGGAGGGCGGGTAGGGGGTGGATATCAAATTTAAAGCTAAAGTTCAATTGTAAGCTAAGTAAAGTGTTCCATTTCGAAGGGGGCTGCAGCCCCCTCAGGCTACGCACCTGCCACTGTTACTCTGATCCATAAATAAATAATCATCTTCCGTTCCATCTAAAGTGTCCGACGTACTACATTTTGTAAATGAAATGTGAATTATTTCAGGTTTAATTTCATTCCGTGCTCTTGTTATCCACTCAGATTTTTTTCTAGACTGGCATGACATAGTCACAAAAATTGAAAAATGTAGTTTGAAATTTTAGGTGCGCGTTATGCACAGAGATTACCATAAACAAAATCACGAGCCTTTATTTCTGGAATAGCTTTCAGTTTTAACAGTTGATACTGAAATTTTGATTGCTAAAAACTGCGGCTCAATTATTTAAATAGTTCAGTTATATTATGTGCTATAACAAATTTTTGAAATTAAATGTCTCTGTCTTGAAAGGAATAAAGAGCTCAATTTTAGCTATTCGCAAACTGTTCATTATTTATCTAGATTGCGTTACGTAACACGATGTTATTTCGGACAATGTCCATAAGGGGGAAATATTTTTTACTGCACAATTGGTAACAATTAACGTAAAAATTGAGATATTGCACTTTTTGTGCAAACATTTTCTTAGCATTATTAGTTTGTAAAGCACGTGACTCTCCGACATCTAACTTTGACGTATCACGTTTTTGCATGTTATGGCTATTACAGTTCTGAACAGGGATGAAAGTATATTATCAAAATCTCTGGACTTTTGAAACTGCCCCCCCCCCCGAAAAAAAAAGACAACATTTGCTGCAATGTCGGCTGTAATATATTTACCGTTCGCATTTATCTGTTTACTCTCCTATATTTTTGTGTAAGTGTTACGATAGTATCTATTATCCACAAAAATGCACACACAATTGTAAAACGGTTTAAAAAGAAGAAGAAACTGCATTTTTTAAGCACGAACGAGAGAGAAAGGAAAAAAAGTTTTGCCATTTTTAAATGAACTATTCTAAACGCGACAAATAAATGGTGATATCCTTTTGTATGTATGGTATGGTTTTACCACTTCCAGTAAATACTTCTAGGGAGAAAGAAGAGCTGATTTTTATTTTATTACTAACCTTTGTGGTTGAGTCTACAACTTCCATGGCGTGATTCTCACAGACTTGCACGGAGTATTATATTAAAGAGGCGTCAACATTTCTGAAGGAAAATTCAGGATGAGTTTGTGGAAATAGGGGGGTATTTGATCTTAGAAAATCAGCTAGATGGTAATTTTCGTCATGGGTGGCCGTCTGTTGACGTCTCCACATCCTTTAAATTTCACCTATTCTAGGAATATTTTTCTTGCCCCTTTTTTGGTTTGTGGCGTTGATTATATGTATGTTCACTATATTTTTCGTCGTCAAAGATGAATTTTACAGAGAACGGCTTGTTGTGATGGCTATGCAGACTGAAAAATAGGTGTTAAAAGTTTTAATCTTCCGTTGATTATATTACGCTCCACTATATTTTCGTACGGTAATGACAGAAAATTGTTTGCGTAAGAACGGGTTTATGGTAAGGCTGTGCAAAAGCAAACGTGGGTGTTAACTTTTTTTTCGAAGGGACGTTTTCTTAACTTTTAATCTTAGCTGTGTGAATTCGTTTTATTATTATTTCACTAAAAAACCGCTAGGGGTTTGGATGCGTGACTTCGTTGTACCCTTATTTTGCCGTTTGCATGCCAGGAGACGGCAACTCGCATCACTTATTGTGTAATTCAGAATTATTTGCGTCCTTCCCGGATTATCCACGCCATAAATTTACATCCTCGTAAGAAGGTAGAGGACTTCTGAATTTATCGTGTGTTTGGTATACAAAAAGTCTTGTCCACCCCAGGAACATATTTAAGATAGATCACTGGGCTCGTGCCAAGGACCCTTATTTTTAGGGTAAGTATTTTTTTTTTGGTAATCAACTGCATATGTGTTGACTGATTTCATTTTATCGGTACATGTCCGTTAACGGAACGCCGGTGCTGATTTGTTTTTTTATGTTTACTTTAATTAGTGCAAACTTGTCAGAGTTAGCAGCAATTTCGTGTATGTTTAGTATCTTTACATTATTTAATTCGTATCCACGGTTACTAGAATAAATATACAATATTTTTGTGCAGCCACACGGTGGCAACTGGCACAAATATTTTAAATTGGCGATGAGCAGTAACCGTTTAAAAATAAAGAAATAAAGTAGCAGTTTGTTTATTATGATGTTATTGATTAACTAGAAGTCAAAGCCGTTGTGGAGGCAATTACAACGGGAAACTTTCGCTAGAAAAAACATTTGACGAAACTATGTCTACACTCAATATATTTAATCACCTAAAATAAATAACTTCATATTCAATTTTTATTATATACTGTAATCGAATTTCATGGTCTTCTGGAAACGCGCGGAAACTTTTCGCATTCGGAAGATTTCGTTTTGTGAACATAGCCCCTTCTTATATCCCTTTAAGTCCTGACCTACACAATTGTGTAGGTGATCTACATCCTCCCTAAAAGTGTAAGTCATATTTCCTAAGTCGATTGTTTTCTATATTTTTATACATAATCATGAAAAATTTCAAGCGGATCGTACAAACGGTATAGATGCTATTACACTCTATTTTGGTCTTTTTAATCTTTTTGAACTTTTTAATCTTCTTGGAGTAATGGCGGTAAAGTTTTATCTTGGAGCAGGTTGCCCGGAATTGTTAGAGTCAAGTATCAGCGTAACTATTATTGATTAATTCCAATATTCTTTTTAAAAATGGCTGTATAATATTATTGAGACAGTAGTTATTTGATAGTCATTTACTGTTTTCTATTTTAGTGGCGTAAGTAAAGGGTGGGTTATGGGATTTTCACCCTTCTGATCTTAGAACCCATGTTTTATCTGTTCGCAAAGACGCAGTGACTAAGATTCCTCTTTCTGTCTGCTGCGTTGTTTGACCGCATTTTTCTCTGAATAGCCCACAAGTCGCAGGGTTTCTTGCTATGCTAGGTACAGAAGAAGAATCTTTGTACCGTTGTACCGTGTTAGTGGTTCAACCGTTGAAACAGTTTAGGAATAAAAATTAATCAAATTTAGTGTTATTTTTTAGAGATCTTGTAGAGTTTTAAACCCCCCCCCCTTTTCCACATTCGTGCTTTGAAAAAAAATTGTATTGGTCCGTTCATAAATCATGATTCTACTTATAAATTTAAGGGCTCGGGTCAACATAATATTATGCCACTTTTTTTTTTTTTAACGAGATGGTTGCATATATACTATAAACAACTCCCTGAAACCTAAAAAAAAGTATAAGGTTAAGAAATTCGGCTTACCACCTTTTTTTAATGATTGTATTATTAACTACATTTTACGATAGGCAAGGTGATGGTAAGCTTAAAAAAACATGTCATTTCTCCTTTTCGACCCCTTTTCTACACTTTAATTTGTTTGAAGTTATGAAATTTATTCCATAAGTAAGTCATAGATCAATGAATTATTTTGGTACAATTTACAATGGATTGAATAATATTTAGAATTTTAGTTTATTTAGAGCCCGAAGAGGATTAAGAATACAGATTTAGAGTTAGAATATTTAGATTTAATTTAAAATTTTAGACTTCTAGAACCTTTCAATTTCGCCTCTGTAAAATTTCTATTTTGACCCGAGCCTTTTAATTTAAACAATGCTCTTCAATGTTTTTTTTAGCATTGATGGAATTTCTGCAGAACTCAAATGCGGGGCCCTCAAACAGTGTATATTAGTTTCTCACCACTTCCTTGCCTAAATTCGTAATCGAGTCTGGTCAGAACACTTTTAAAAGCTATTTTTATTAAACCCATTATGGTAGAAATCAACTTGTCCCAGCTCAAAGTATAACATTTAACCAAAATATAAACATTGAGAGTGTGCGCAGCCAGTTTATACATCAGCAGCATAAAATACAGTGATTACTTCGTACAAAATTAAAAAAAAAAAAATCTTTACTAGTTGAAATTTACACTTTGAGTCGTGATATTGTGTTGCAGACCCACCCGAATCACAGAATTCTTAATCATTGCTGAACGCTGTTACTTAACCCTTTAACGCGCAGTGTTCCCGCTCTGGGAACACCAAGGAGGTTTAATTAATGGAGTTGCCAATGTTGCGCTACCCAGTGCTAGGAAAGTGAAGCCTGTGCCACGCCCCCTTTCCCCCCCAAAAGATTGAAGAACGCATAGAGATGCATTGACTGCCCGACTTGTGGCCGTATTATTATGGGTCACCCAGTGGGCGGCCAGCGTTACCCCCCCCCCCCTATGAAGGGACGAACAAGTTAACATCCATGTCCATGCCGGGATTCGAACCTAGACTCAAGGCGTGATAGAATGGTTCTTAAGCCACTACACAAACTGGACAGCTTAAACTGAAATTTCGTTGTGTCTGTGAGGACATCGGTTCCAACACGCTTGATTAGTTCGACCAATTTTCTTGGGGTTTAATTGTGATATATTTCTTTTCGAGAGACTATTACCCATTCCACCTGCTTAACTAGCCGTTTTTTACTGTGCTGAACTTTTAGGAGGTTTATGCTTTCTGGAGTAACATTTCTTCCTGCTTTGTACTTGTTCAGGCTTCTAAAAATCCTACAAATTTCATTGATTTCCTTTACTATATATTGATTTTGAAAGAGAGGGCATGTTTTTTGACGAATTTCCCGCGATATGGAATTTGGCTAATCTTTTCCTATTGTAAATGAACTTGAAATAAGTCTGTTTTAACTCTAATGTGTCTTGCTGATTAATAGTTGAGAAACAATGGAACACATTTGTCTTATGTAGGATTTCGTTAGCGTGCCTGTTTTTTTTCCTTACGGAATTTATCTGTTTATTTGCATCTGAGCTAATCGCAAGAGTAAAACGTTCTTTGTGCTGTGATGCTTTATGCTTTCACTATGATATCGATTTGTTTGTTGTAGATTCACCCTCCTCTCTTTCCAAATCTCCATAAATAAAAAATAAATATGCTGCAGTTTTTTTTTTATCTTCCTAGATAAAAAAAAAAAAAAAAAAAAAAAAAAAAACTGCCTTACTTTATGGAAGAGGGAAAGCTAAACAATGAAGCTTCGATTTCATAAAGTTTATCTGGGGTGGTTGCATAGTAAACAGGTGTTACTGGTGTTGAGTATATTTTAAACTGCGTTGACAGTTTGAGTTTTCGAGGAAGAAAATTCTTTTAAAAAATCTAATAGTATTGGTTTTTTATATTTCAAAATTGTTGTTCATCATAACAATGTTGAAGTAACACTATTTTCCGAAATCAAAAGGCCAGAGTGATAAACTCTAACAAAGATCGCTCAAACTAGGCCGAACTGTACCTGAAAAATTAGGGATGGACGCGAGACGAAAAATTGGCGTCTCGCAAAATAGCCGAAAAGCTTTGTCTCGTCTCGCAAAAATTCCTATATCATAATGTTAAAAATGTTTGTCTCGTCTCGCAAAAAAGCTGTAAATCTCTGTCTCGTCTCGCAAAAAGTCGTCTTGCGTCCATCCCTATGAAAAATTGACTGCATAGACACAGCAGATTAAACTATCCGACTAACTTAGCTTGACTTTTTGGAAAATCAGGTGAATTAGGGTGTATATTCGTATGTTATTATTGCAATCAATCTGACATCTAACTGAAAAAAGGAAGGTGCCTGGTTCAAAACTAGGTCTCGTCCGGCGACCTAACCGTTCGGAGTTCTGCGAAGTTTCCTTCGAAACTTAGCGTAAATACGGGTTAGGGCCCCTTAGAAAGAACCCTGCGGCCTAGATCCCACGTGTAGATAATTGGCCGTAATCGCAGTACTCAACACACTGACATCTAACACAGTGACGTAACCAAGGGGGAATTCGGGGGGGGGGTCACAACCCCCCTAATGAGGAATTTTTTGCCACATAAAATGTATATTCTTCACTCACTCATCGCACACACGTATACATATATGAGTTGTAGTAGTCGTAACCCCCCCCCCCATGAAAAATTTCTGGCTACGCCTCTGATCTAACGTATAACTTTATCTATACCTTAGTTGTCTGGTTGTCGAGCGAATATAGGATCAGTGCGGGAAATTTTGGTGGGTATCCTTTCAAGGGAACAGGTTTCTAAGGATGATTTTAAATTACAAAGAACCTTACATATTGCCATCCGTAAAAATAAATAAAGATGTTTACTGAATTAATATTGTGCAAGTTGTTTGTTCATCACATTAATTTCTTTTTTGAGGTATTCTATATTTAGTTCGTATATTATTATTATTAAATAAATTATTTCTTTTTGCAAACTTGTCAGGCTAGTTTAATAAAAGTTGAGCAATTATCCCAAATCTCATCTCCGTTTGGTTAAAAGTTTGACGCTAATAATAATTTTTTTTAATAATGGTTTAGTTATTTCAATCGATGCAAAATAAAATTTGAATATGCACTACAAACTTTTCGTCAATGATTTTCTCCAAAGGTGAAATGAAACCAACTTAGCTGCTTTTTTCTTCTCACTCTCTTCCTGGAAGGAGGGAGAAATTTAGAATCGCCGGATATATTGGTTAGCACACAGCCTGTTATTATTCCCTGCTTTAAGTGTTCACGATTTAGTTATCATGGACCATTTTTGCGATTAGGAGGCGGAACCTAACATTTAGCCTGGGGCTGTTCTGAAGGATGTTTTCTGAAAATAAGCTTAATTTCTGGTTTAGTGTACATCATAAATACGCACATGTTGTAACCGTCGCTTATTCGAACGATGTTTTTTAATTGTTTTTGATACAGTATTTTGTCGAATATTAACGAAAATCTGTCTAAAAGTGTATTACGGGTTTAAATCGCTGTTTATCAGCATTATTGTTATTTTTACAGTCTTTTTCATTTCTATCTGTATTTGCCTTCTCTATTGCTTGATCTGAAATATTTTGGCGTTTTTAAGGGCGTCCAATTTTATTAGTTGTTTTCTTTTGTGAACCTAAATTACTAACTCTATAGTGAGACCAATTTTATGTTACGAGAAGATTTATTTTTTAAATGAGATGAATGATTAGAAACTGGGTCAAACAAAGGGAAATTTTCAATCAATTCAATTCATCCATTCTTGAGCTAAATTCTTCACTTTTCAAGTTATTTTCCTCTGGAAGAGGGGGGGGGGTATATATATACGTATGAAAAGTTTTGTAAAATTCTACTTTACTATAAAAGGAACATGGAACTTATTTTTATGATTCGAAAAACTATTTTAGTTGAATATAAGAATTTGACCGTATTAAGATGCATGCATCACTAGGGTAGACAATGAAAATTTTCAATAACTTTGATTTTTAAATAATTAAATCATTTTCCGAAAACTCTATGAAAATTAGCCGATTAACATCCAAATGATTATTTTCGGCGGAGATAACCACGATTTTATTATGACTTAAAGTCAACCTAAGTCACTTATTTCCTCATAGTCATATTCTTTTAAAGATTAAAAAAAAAAAAAAAGCTGCGACGTTCATACAACTTCAAAAACACGCTCACAGCGAACTCGAACTGTCATTCATTCCTATAATATAATTTGTAACGCTATCAATCATGTAATTTGAACGCTAGTGGAAGATTATAAAAATAGCTAAAACATATTTAAGTTATTTGTTTAGATTTATTTACTAAATTCATTAAAAATGTTATATATATATATTATATATATATATATATATATTATAAATCAGATGTTATATATTATAAGTAAGATCACTCGAACTACAAATCAATCATATTAATGTTATTTAACTTTCACTCAAGTACTTACATGATAAATATCTTAAGATCAAACATATGTAGAGTACCATTCCTTTTGAAACTTTTGAAAACGTTATATTTCAGCAAAAAGTCTAACTATGTGTTATTTATGATTTTATAACATGACATGATGACAGTGATTCGGTAAAGGTGTTGTTTATGTCTTGGAGAATCGCCAATCTTCTACGAAAATAGAAATATATTGTGAGAGTAAAAAATACTGCACACGTATTAAGTTCAGCTGAGAAACAAAGTAAAGAAAAATTTGTCAGTAATAGCTCGTTTTTCATATTATGCAGACATATTTTTGTTTTTAAAAAAATGATTGGTTGAAAATACTGGTACCTTCTACTTTCGCTATAGTGTACACGTAAGGGAAGATTTACTTTTTTTTCTCAGTTTGATCTTTATGAAAGTTGTTTTTATAATGCAACTGGTTACCGGAATAAAAAATAAGTTGGAAAAATATTTCAGGACTCACGATAAAACTCTCCATGTCTTTTCATAGGCTGTACTTATGATAAACTTGAGTTTTATGAAGCAACCAGAAAGGCAATTAACGTAATTTATTTATATTTTTACATTCTTTTCAGTTGCGCACAAAAAATAAAGGCATTTTTCTTTTTACGGTAATATTTTTACAGACATAGGAGTTTACAAATTGTGAGAATTTCGAGAAAAATTTCTAAAACACTATTCATAGTAAATCACTTTTACACGGTATTTTGTTTTCAATACCCCCCTCCTGAAATTTCTTTATTTTTATTAAATTTCCAGTTCGTATAAATTGTGCTATAGCGCGTATTTAACCCCCCCCCTCTTTTTTGTATAAAACGCATCAAAAATTCAGCAAGAAAACCTGAATATTTAATCCTATGACCCCTGTTGCCCACAAATTTAAATGCAAGCACGATCCCTGGCTCGTTGTGTAAACTTCTTCCCCAATAATAATAATAATAATAAACATACTATTTAAAATGAAAAAGATAAATGAATTAATAAGTGTGCATTTAATCGATCGGGGTTACTTGATTTGTATAAAAAATAATATAAACAATTGTTAGAATAATTCCTGCATCTTTTCTTAAAAAGAAAAGTTTTAAAAACACGTATATGGTCCATAAACCAGCGTTTTCAAACCTTTTTATACCTGCAGACCACCAAAAATAAGAAATGTCAGACGTGCCGTCTCAGGATTTCGGCCTTACAAGCTTTACCCAATTTTATATTCATCAGGTTCGCAAAATCATTTCTTGTTACTTTGATGTTGATCATCTTCGCATAAATACAGGCTAGGATCCTTAGAAAGTCCTTCACGGAGGGCAACCCTTAGATAATTAGCCGTAATCCCACATTTCATTTCATTTCATGTTGATCCTTCTCAACAACCTGAAAGCACTTTGTTTGAAATAATACATCTGAAATTCTAAAAAATTACATAAATGAATTCTCGTTACATTACATAAATAAAAGTTACATGAATGAATTCTCCTTCTATTATGCTCAATATTTATATAGGAATAGAAATTTAAAAGCCGTATGAAATTAGTAAAAGTACTTTTTGTTAAAAAATTAGATGTGTTTCAAATTTTACTGTTATATATAAGGTATATCTAGGCTAAATATAAGGCTAAAAATATCTTTGAAATAAATTATATATTTGATATTTTATCTCATGTATTTTGATTGCTGTTTTTATAGTTCCTGTTTTTTCTTTAGTGGCGAATTTTTGAAATTGAGTTTATTCTATATAACTCGTGTAATATATGATAATTCTATGTTTATATGAACACACATGAAAATCAAGAAAAGTATTGATTAGTATTGATTAAAAGTAGTGCATTTTATGCTGAAAATATATCAATAAGAAATCTCTGGGTTTTCAACTTTTATAAGCAGGAGATCTCAGGCTTTTAAGGTTTGGAAACTTGGCACGTTTGAAAAACCATTATATAAACATGTATTTTATTT
Organism: Cheiracanthium punctorium; assembly: GCA_038373885.1. Lineage (NCBI taxonomy): Eukaryota > Metazoa > Arthropoda > Arachnida > Araneae > Cheiracanthiidae > Cheiracanthium > Cheiracanthium punctorium. The sequence continues at coordinate 266,137 of JAWZYV010001055.1, read as the reverse complement.
ATCAAATCAAGTGTTGTAAAAATGTAATTTTTAGAACGGAATTTGCTTCTGATTATTTTTTAATAAATTTGATATGGCAAGTCTCGCAAACCAGTGATTAGGAAACGGTGGTCTAAACGAGTATAATCAAGCAGCTTGTGAAATGGGCAGTCTGGCACAATCAAACCTCTGAAGTTGGCCATTTGCTCTTACTAAATGCCCAACTAATGGTGAAACATGTAAATTTATGGACACGTCTATAATTCTGCAACGCTCACATTATTCTGAATTTTCGCTTTACAAAATTAAGAGGTTGGTTTCGCTTCTAGTAGCAAAACCGGTGCTTAGATGCGAGTGGATATTGGACAAATATGTCAACAATTCGAGCAATATTATGTAGACATATTTTTTAGCTAGAAAACCAACCAACTTTTTATTTGTAAAGTGAAACTTTACAGAATTAATTATGTCCTAAGAAAAATATGTCGGAGTCGGAATTATAGAATACTATAGAATTAAACTATGTCCATAAGACCATTATACTATTCCACCATTAGTTGGACACTTATTGGGAATTGCTGTATACTGTTACTAATTACAATCCTTATGTCGAGTAAATATTGTGATAGTATTTTTAATATTGGAGAAATTTTGCAATTCAATTTTCTTTTGATGCTTTGACCAGCATTTTTAGAATGCCTCTTTTCAAGCTGAACAAGAAGGCTGAACTCAGAACACTTTTACATACACTGAACTGAACGATATACCCGTATGATTTATGACTCATTTTACTCATATATGAATTTTAGAAAAAATCCTTAAAAGTCAAAAATTTGGCTGAGTGTTTCACTTTAAAAAAAAAAAAAAATTGCTTTGCAATTCCTTGTTTAGGATTTTTTTTTTCTTAACAAGAAACTTAACTTTTGTTAAGAAGTTTCGTAAGGGCCACAGATATTTAATTTATTTTAGTGAGTAGTATAGCTTATAAAGAGTCCCCCCCCCCTTCCCGTTCACACCCGAAGAAACAAATTTTCACCAAGTTTAGTAAGTGTAAAAAAATACCGTTTGTTTATTATTACTTATCTAAAGAGAGAAAGAGGTAAAGTAGACTTAAATAGGTAATACGTTTATTAAACTTTCCCAAATTTTAGGACTCACCCATAATGAAAGAGCTGGAACCTTCCCTGAAATAATGATATTTTGATTTATATATTAAAAATATAAGTAGACAAATAACTCTACAATGTAATATACAGAATTTCAAAACATTTTTTTAAAAAAGCCATCGTCAAATTATGAAGGTTTAGTAAATAAGATATCCTCATTTAACCCTACTTTTTATAACTAAGAAGCAGTCGTAAAATTTCGCTGCTGCAGTTGATAAAATTGAGATACATAGTCTATCTCGCCGGACTAAAAAATTGCACGTTACAACCGAATTACCTTATAAACAACCGAAGTCGTATAACATACATTTATTGGGCTTTAATCGGGAACTGATGTACACAATAACTGGTAAGTACTGTATTTATATTCACGTACTATTTACATATAATGCACTATTTTTTTATCATTGTTTCTTGTGCGAATAATCTAAAAGAACCTAATGACGTTATTTTAAAATTACTAGCATGTATTTCATGTTCCGGTGGCACTGACCTATACGCAGCAGAGACCTAGTGAATCTAATACGCGGTAACTGAGTCATAGCGTAGTTGTCTTGTGGTCACTGTATTTTCCGGTTCGTGCTAGAAAAGCTATTTTGATTTTGATATTAACTACTAACTATTTTTTTTCTATCATGGTTCACTGAACAGAACACTAATTATGAATCATCGGGTATCTCCAAGGTAGATGTGATAAAACCGCTAAGTATTGTATGTTTTTATTTTAACAAACCCATTGCTTACCGGATATATTTTGGATGGTGAAACACATTTATTCTCGTGTATTGTAGGAATGGCCATGAGTTTATCATGTCCACTTGGAATACAGTCAGCTGCCTAAATACGGTAAGTTAACTGATCCGATCTTACACTTCCTTCTTTGTTTGGTTAACTGAATAGGGAAATGTTTATTCAAAAATTGTAGGAATTCCATTCATTTAATAAACAAGAGCTTTGCTAAGCTCTTTTTTTTTTTTTTTTTTTTTTTCCCCTCTGTAGTGCAGTTGCACTGTGCTTACGACCAAAATCATTCCCAGAAAAAACGGCATGGTATGGCAGTTAAATTTATTATGAAATATTTTGTGTCCTCTCTTCATTGGTCTGGTTTGATTTGGATCATCTATGCAAGCAAACTTCGTAGTTTGAACTGAGTCACCGGGAAGAGGGATTGTATAGAATTTTGATTTTTTTTTTTCTCCCAAAAACATCCATGAAAGTCATCATGCCAACCTTCCAGGAATTTCTATTATGCTGTAGTTCCCTCTGGCGTCTTGAACTTCTATTATGTTTATAATTACTCAATTATCTTTATTTTATATTTTATTTTTTTCAAGTTGGTGGCTTAAAACTCTTTGCTGTATCCTGCAAGTTCTTTTAACACCGGATACCTGTTTTCAAGCATTAAAAAATCCTTGAACTCTGGAGCCTTGTGAGCTGGAGTTCTTAAAACTATTTCTAATCAGTCACTTTTCAGTCAAACATCAGCTAATGTTGTAAATCAGATAAGTTGAAAAGAAAATACTTTATACTCTTAAATGGCTTTATTCTATATGGGTGTGTAATCATTATAAATATTCTGCATAGTCTCCAGTTATACATCGTTTTATGTTCTCAGAGATTTCCGGTGTCATTATCTTACTGTATGTCACCAACCAGCAATTGTTTTTCGTGGTGAAATTCCACTTACGTTATCTGGCTTTGTAGTCTCATTATGAATACAAAACAGGTACGTTGTTAACGTCTGTAGACAGGAAAAATCGAAATTCCAAATGCTTTTTCTTCTTCGTTGGCTACTAAGTGTGATGCATGAGAGCGTCGCAACTGGAGAATAGAAAAACGTGATCGTGCTTTGTGTCTGTAGTGATATTATTAAGATAGAGGCATATGTGTTTGGAGCCAAGTAGTCATTATAGTGTTATGCGTCTGTGTTAATAAATTAAGGTGATATCTGCTTGCCGAAATGAAGCTGCTAAGTCTCATGTTATCCTATGGGGGAAAGTATTTCACTTATAGCATCTAACAACTGTCACAATGCATAATTTGCCTTGAAGCTTAGATGTTTTTTCGGGCAATATTATTATTTGCAAAACCAGCGTCACAGATTTCAACTAAATATTTCTAAATATTTGCGGATCCCCCCCCCTTCAAAATTTTAGAAAAGTCAATCCATGCATTATTTTGTCGATTTGATGGTGGAGATAAAGCGAGACAAAATATCAATAACTACGGATGCTATGAGTGAAATGATGTGTGAAAGTCCTGGGTTCTGACTTCTGACCAATCGCGCAGCTGTCGATCTAACAGTCTGGACTTTTGGGCGGTTTTCTCTAGATGTAACGTGAATACGCGTTAGGACCTCTTAAAAAGTCCCCCGTCTAAGGCACCCCCACTGGGCAGATGCCCCTCGTGCAGGTTTGCCATAACACACAAACAAACAACCTATGCGTAAAACAGTTTTTCGTGTACAATAACATGGGTATTTGCAACCTGGTCTTCATTGAGCTTACATCGCCTTGACTGTCGTACTGTGGTGTGGTACATAACCAACAAAAATGTGCTGCCAAAAAAAATGAATTTTTTAATCAGAATTAATGCTTAAAGCGATTAAATTTGAATCTTGTGATTGTGTGAATCAGGGGTGAAACGGTGCATTGTTTATTTATTCTTGAAATTATGCGCATTCTTTTAAATCAGACATTAATTTTAAGTAATTGACTAAGGAGAATTTTGCATGTTTTTAATTTTTTAGTTTTATGTATCTGTGTTTGAACATAATTCTCATTCGTCGAATTGGTTATTCCGTACCATAGACAGTTAAAATAATTAATGCACTATATGATAAATTTTATAAACAATATAATGTTTAAAACCCTGTAAATATTGTAAAACACGAGATTGTCATAAAATTAAATTAGAGGCCAAAATTGAACCTAGTGCTAATAGCATGTATATCTTGAATGCAAATGAACAATTGCTTTAGTTTGTTACTCGACTACATGTGTCAATCTTTTAAATAAATAATAATAATAATAAAATAACACAGAAAATTTTCTATTAAGTTTTATTTTTATTTCAATGATTTTTATTGACTAACTATACTATGCATATTTCCCATGCCTGTCATTAAGCTGTAATTTCTTTAAAACTATACAGTTAAAGAAAAATAACTGCCTCTTAAAGCATCTGTTAAAAAAAATCGAAACTAAAGCTTAAGAACCATTTTCTGGTAAATTAAGTTAAGACTATTTCATTGCTTAACGGATAAAATTATTTTATTTATTTATTTCTTAATTTTTGTAGTGATATTTCTTAACAGTACTGAAACTTTGTTTAAAAAAAAGTCTTTTAGTATAACATAGGTCTATATTCTACGCATATGTTTTTTAATTAATAAAGTTTCATATCATAGTTTAAATTGAACTGTAGGCATTTGATCTACTTTATCTTGATTTCGAATAGTTTACGGAAAAATTGACCATTGTGTTTAATGCAAGAAAATAATTATTTTCTTCGATCAACGCGCAACTGGATTTTACTGCTCACACCAATATATAAAATTTAATATTTTCCATTTTAATTAACTTTCATTAAATATTTTAAAAAAACATTTTTAACTTTAATTTTCTTTATTCAATCAATTTATATTTTTTCAATTCCCAATCCCATATTTTAAGTTTATTGAAGAAAAATTTTATAACACAACCGTTATATTATCCATTCATGCATTAAAATAAAAACTCCTCTACTCGTTTTATTTATATTTTACTGTTTTCTGGATTAGACTAAAATCTAATTTCGTCTTTAGATGTATTATAAAAAATAACGATATTGGTTCTGTCAGTTCCTTAGCGGTTTTTTTTTTAAATTTCTCTATAAATTATATAATTTTCTTTATATCTTAAATAAAGTGATTAAAATCAGTGATTTTTTAAGCTAGTTAATTTCAGTCACTGCAATCCCTTTACACAAGATTAGAATGCAATTTTTATTCAAAGCTTTTTTTTTTTTTTCCCATAGCAGTATTTTTAGTGTCTTTAGCTACAGTTGAGTCGCTATAGCATTTAATGCGTTATTTACTTGTAATTTTGGTTTGGTGATTACAGCAAACACTTAACCTATGAATTCTATCTTCTTGCTTATACTATGAATACTACTGTGATTTGAGTGCGAATGCCTTTGTTTTGTTCAAATTTCATAACTCATACTCATGAAATAGCAGACTTTTTCTTGCGTTTAAAATTTATCCGTTACCAGGCAAGAGTTTGGGGCCCGAGTTACAATTCAAAAGCATATGCTGCCAGGTGCTCTGAACTACTCATTCAGCTTTTTCTTTTGTAGATCTTCACCCATATCTTGTAAACTCACCATTCTCCTTTTACGGGGAAAGGGAGAGGGGGAAAGGAAAGAAAGAAAAAAATCAAAAGTCGAAGTGGAGAAGTCTGTTGTGCGTCAGATCTATGAGTGCAGAATTCCGTATATTTTGATGTCTTGGAACGCGTGCACAGTAAAACGGGATCTGTCTGAAAATTGGTCTTGGAGGAGTAGATATTCGTATGTAGAAGGAGGCACTTGTAAAATCACAAAAGAAAATGTAATTTAAGTTCGATGAAGTACTAAATTTTTGTGCTTAATTAAACTTTAATTAATTTGAAAAAAAGTAGATATGTTGTGTATTTTAATTGGTCAAACTTTTCTTGTGAATTCACAATCTTTCCGAACTAGCGAGCTCTTCTTACCATATAACGCGCAATTTTTGTTACAGTACCAATTGAACTAAGAGAGGCAAACATTCGAACAGAGAAAGCGTAAATACTGACACCCCCTCCCCGTCTAAAAGTTGTGATCGTTTCTGGAGGGAATCTTCATTTAACGAGAAACGTCTTGGGGAAAAGAAAAACTGAGCACTATCAGCCATCATATTAGGTCATTTAGGAGGTAGTCTGTTAACCCTTTAACGCGAAGTGTTCCCGCTCTGGGAACACCAAACTCTGACGTTTTGACTGTTGCCAGTCACGAAGAATAGATTTGATTTCTATATAAATAGTTGCGGGTGACATAGCTCCACGAGAATCCTTTACTTTTTAGCACCCCATTTCCCGTAAAAAAATGGTCACGATTATTTTTAACAGCACTGACATCTGCTGAAAAATGGAAGAACGCGAAAACAGCTGGATAGGCGCACAGCCAGCTGTCGTCAAAAAAGGATCTTAGATCTGTGGCACGCGATGAACGTTTCGATGGTCCGCCATCTTGTTGGTAGTTAAGTCGAGCGATGGCAACGGCTTCCCTTTTTTCAGCATTGGGCAAGGGTTGCGCCTCAAAGGGTTAAAGAAGTTTCACCGTATTTCTATCCTGTAATGGTCCACCATGGCCGAATGGATAAGGCCCTGAACATCGCAGACGACTAATGTATGAAATACCCGTGTTCAGCCCCCCGTAGGCTGATGCCCTTTATGCAGGCTTGCCGCAACAGTAACACAATCCATCTTGTAAATTTAAGATTACAACAACTACTGCATGTATGCAGACGAAGAGTAGTTATAGCAGAAAGACTTACTACATTCTCCTTTCTGCCCCCCTCCCCTATAATATTGGGTTGTGTTCTTAAGTATTATTAAATAAAAAAATAAAAAGAGAGCACATTAAAGTTGAAACAAACATCCCTTGAATTTTTCAACCAAGTTCATATTTATCTCTTCTCGATGCAGGTGGGAATGTGACGTCAGTTAGATCACTGATCACTTCAGAAGGAAGTATTTTATGCATGGGGATCTTTAATGTTCAAGTCAGACCTTATTCCAAACTTGAAAGAAGTGTCTAGACTGAGAGTATTCTGAAATACTATTCAAGTTTAGAAGGGGATACGGTGATTGAAGGAAAGGAAAAAAAAAAAAAAAAAAAAGTAGTATACTAATTAGTTTGCTGACAAATATTTTGCACAAAATGTGACATAGTTTCGAATTATACTGCATGAGGACTAGTAACTTCGAATATTATTCTTTTTTGATTTAACAGGACTAATCAAAAACAGTATGGGAGGTATTTCGCTCGATGCATAATTTTTTCGTCAAAGCCTGTTAACCTAATCGGTTTTCTAAAACACGTGATTTTTAAACTGCATTTTTCATTTCATGACGTCAAAATAACGTTAGTCTCATTTGCAATATCTAACCTGAATTATTGAAAGCAAAAGCATTGAATTCACGTTGTTCACTGATCTACTTTTATTGGATGAAACCACTTCTTAGTTATTTCGCGTGCTTTAAGCTGAAAACTTTATTGTGAAGGCGTAAATATTACCTTTTTCTTCTATACACCTGCATATTATTGTCCAACCGGGTTGTTATATAGCTTAAAGCCTTCCTCATTTAACGGCCTATCTAACGCAAAAAGATTTTTTAAATTGAGCTGGTAATTCCTGAGATTAACGCGTTCAAACAGACGTGGTAAGGGGACTTAGTTTTATAATATGTATAAATTACAATATTCAATTTATTATACCAAATATATATTTTTACATATGCTACATACTTTTATAATATTTTTAACATTTGGAGGGGGGGTGAAGTTTTTTTTTTTTGCGGGAGATTTGATCACATTTTGGGGGAAGTGTCTTAGAAAGGCTGGCAACAGTGGATCGGACCTCAGCTGCTCTTCGAAATATTTCAATAATTACCTATAGAAAATTCCTATGCTGATGCCTTTTACTTTATAATTGTATTTAGAGTGACAATTTTTGTTTCCTGATTTAACCTATTCCCAAGAACATAGTTTACAAAAGCTGTTTCATAATTTCGTAAGGATTATACATAAGTATGTAAGTATACGTGGGTTCAAACTTCTCGCCCCCTCCCATCTCATAAAAGGGGGGGGGGTATTTCTTCTTGGTACTTGTTAATTTTTTGAAAGATGTTGAGACCTATGATGTTGACCTTAAATTGCCTATCTGGTTATACATACTTAATATGTGTGGAGGTATGTGGCTTGAGCCCCCTCTGTTTTGTACACTTGTAGGATTATGAATAATATCCCTAAATAAATGCATTCTACATTAAACTCCCCCCCCCCAGTAAATAATCAGTTTGTCATATAACCTACTTTAAATGTAAATGGGAAAGTCTCTGCAATTTATACATCATTTTAAAAACACATTTAATCTGGAAATCTTATTTAACACGACCTGGATTCAAAGCTATTTATTTTTTCATTATTTAAACATTTTTCTGGGTCATTTGTTGAAATTAACAGCAGATGCTAAAATGCTTCTTCTGTTTGCACATCCATAAGGTGTCTCCTCCTACTTTTTCCTTCTGCTGGATACACAGGCTTTTAATGTTTTCTCCTCAGCATGCATTATAAATTTTCAAGAAACAAAAATGACTTACTGACCTCATTTATGAGCTTGAAAAAAACTCTCTTCATTAAGACACCTGCAAAATCTATTTCGTTGCATAACTTCATGCTTATGCAAAAGTTACTTCAATTAAAATATAAGTTTTAAACTCGAGTAACCCCATTATACAATTTATAGCGATTTGAATGTAATGGAGCTATGCTGAAGTAGTCTGGTTCTTTTTTTTTTTTTTCCCTAGCTGCTGAAAATCGGTAAAAATGCTGATCTGTATTATTTTAACCTCTTTTAAATTTGAGTTAACTACCATAACTATTACTGAAAAGTCACTGTGCAGTCATGTTTAACTAATAGTCTCAAAGCCGTATACACAATGCGACAGACGTTGTATAATGTTGCACAGTTTAATTGTTTCAGCATTATTTGGTGACAAATATCATAAATATGTCAATGCCTCATGCAGTCTTTGGTTTTGTTCCCGTCAGGCACATTAGTTTCAATTGTGATAATTTGTCTTCTTTTTTTTTTTTTTTTTTTAAATCAGCTACCTTGTGGGCGTTATTCGGGGTTTTCATTCGATGTGCCAAATATGAGCAATTTGACTTGAAGAACTTTTCGGAGAGGCCGAACTGAGTGGATTTTGCTCAGGACGGTCTGCCCAGCCTTTACCCGTCGCCAATTTTGATGCGAATGGTTTATGGTTTATAGAGAGCAGACGGACTCAGCCCGGGTCTGAACCGGGTTCGGGCTCTGAAATTCACCCTTGTGTTTGGGCTCGGGTTCTGAGACATTTCTCCTTTATTGAACACGCTCCTTGTAAACAGATGTTAAAAATGATTCACGGGAGAAATACAGTAGACACCGGTTATAACGTACTCTCACGGGACCTAAAAAAGTAGTACGTTATAGGCGAAGTACGTTATAAATAATACCGCTGGCAAGATTCAATATTGCACAAAAAAAAAAAAAAAAGAATAGCGGGCTCATAATTTCACTGTAATATGTGTTTTAAATAAGTCTGATTTTTTTAAAATTTAAATTAAATAAGCAGAAAATTCTTCATCACTTATAATTTTTATTGAGATAAATAATCTGTTGTTTTCTTTTGTTTTAAATGAGCAGATGCTACTTTAAAAATACCATTTTGGATATCCATAATAGACTTTTGTAGAGTCTCTTCATCATCATTGTGGCATTCAAAAAATCGTGATACTGTTTTTGCAGCATTTAATGCGTGAGGTATGCTTGGTATGGGCTCTTCTGTTTCTTCCTCACTATCATTAGAATCACTATAGATAGGGCTTTTCAGAAGGCATTTACATTGATAAATGCCAAAAAAAAAAAAAAAAAAACTTTCTTGTTCTTAGCCCTGCCTAGCGATCGTTCCCTTCATTCATGCACAATTTATCTCGCTAGAGAATCTGAAAACTGACAACGAGTGGTTTTGAACGAACTGAAATTTATGAGAAAAAGGGAATAAAATGCTTAAAGCAAAATTTCATTTTTGGCTTTGGTGTAAAAAGTACGTTATAGCCGAAGTACGTGCTTTTGCTTAGTACGTTTTAACCGAAGTTAAATAACATTATAAATATAGGACTTCAATCGGGACCTAGCTTCTAGGTACGTTATAACCGATAGTACGTTATATCCCAGGTCCGTTATAACCGGTGCGCACTGTATATTATTTATTTGATAAACTTGAATATAAAGAATTAGAAGTTGCACAAAGAGTTTGCTATTATATTTGTCTTAAATTTGCACAAACGACAAAATTTATGATATTCTGTCAACGAAGTAATTGACTTTTATTTATCCATAAACTGAAATTTCGGGTTCGGACTCCGACTTAAATAATAACGCTCGGGCTCGGGTTTTAAAAAATGAGCCCGAACTCATCTCTAATAGTTTATAAATTCCTGTGGAATGAATAGAGAAAGTGTTATTCTCGAATATTTGAAAAAAAAATTATTAAGATATTAATTATTTCGCTACCTTTTTTTGTTTATTTATTTTTTTAAAGTAATTTTAAAAACCGAAATAGTTTCGTGCTATTGGTTTTCGCACAGCATCGGAAAAGAGCATAAATCGACAAAAAGTTCCATTCCCTGTATTTTTCACTCACATTTATTTTCTCTACATAACCAATTTTTATAATTTCTATGTAATAAACTCTCATCATAAACCATAAGCGTAAAGTTTTCAAAATTATTGGGGGGGCCGGGCCCCATAACCACATATATTCACGTCAGTGGCGTAGCCAATGGGGGGGGCTAGGGGGTGATACCCCCCATGAGGATTTTTTAACCATACAAAATATATATTCTTCACTCCCTTATCATACACCCGTACCGTATACATATATGTGAGTTGCAGAAGTCGTAACTCCCCCCCCCTTGAAAAACATCTGAACTTTTCTTCATTTCATTATTTACATTGCATAATCTGATTTTAATTAACCAGAGCCTGGCGAGGGCAGCTTATACCCAGCATACACACACAGGTTCTCTGAACGTCTATTAACGTTCAGAAAACGTCTTCTGAACGCTAATAGACGTTCAGAGAACCTGTGTGTGTTTGCTGGGTAGTAACATTGTGTTACGTGGCGTCACAATGAATAATACTAAATCATGATTGAAATCGAAAGAAAATTTTTAAAAGTACAAGTAAAGGTTTTTTTTAAAACGTTTGTAAATGGCATGAAATACTTTATGATAGTATAAATTAGTTTTCTTCTAGTGGTAAATTATTTTGTGGGCTCAGCCCCTATTCACAATTTATTGGGGGGGGCTCGAGCCCCACGGGCCCATATAACTCTACGCCTATGTCATAAACTATATAATAAACTCATATAGTAATAAAATCACTGACTTTTCTGATAATTTTATTAAGTACTAAATATGCCGGTGTAAAGTGTTACGGATCTGCTCATTGTTTTTCAAAATTTGGCATGTCTTTCAGATCTAAAATGTGTTTTTAAAGGTTCTTTTTAAAGGAGAGGGTTTATAACAACTTATTTTTTTCCCTTTGTTTTTTAAGCATATATTTGACAAACAGCTTGCTCATTGTGTCGCATGACATAACGTTTTAATTTTATCATTCAATTTTTCTTTCTTCTCCTTTTCGGATTTCCAGTTGACTGGAAAATGTCTGATAAAATTTTTATTTATTTTTAACCAACGACTGATCGATAAAATATACGCAATATGTATGCAAATTATATTTTATTTCTTTATTCGATTTGAGCAAATTTTCTCCCAAGAAAAGTTTTTAAAATACAGTTGTCGTTCTTTTGACTTTTTAAATTCTGATTGAATATGGTGAATTTCTAGTTGTAGTTCCGACATGAGGAAAATTAAAAGAAAGAGGGAGATTCATATATATATATATATATGTATACTTAGCGACTGGTTTATATATATTCCTGTCTGGCTCTTCTATGTTTTCCGATAGAATGTCTAGGTTTTTTTCTCAAATTAAGCTGTCGACTAGACTGTTTCCCAGACATAATTCCTGCTTAAGTTATTAGCCTCAGAAGGAAGTTTGTACAGAACTGATCTGCGACTGTCTGGTTGTTTACTTGAAAAAAGGGTGTTCATCCCCCCCCCCCCCATAACGCTGTTCGCTCAAGAAGAAATTAAGAATGCATGCGTGGTCGCTCTCTTCTGCATTTGCCTCAGATGTGATTAAAATTAAATGATTTTGGAAGTCTTTGTTCTTGTTAGTGTTCTGGGAACGTCAAATGAAAGATGCGCGAAAATTGTGCTCAGTCTTGTTTTGAATTCCCTAGGAGTTTAAAAAAAAAAAAGATGGGAATTCCATAATGTGCCGACGAAGTTTAAAGCTGTAACTCGAAAACTCGAAACCTGCTTCACTGTTCTTGAATACAAGTTAAAGTAAGCTAATTGCATCGGAGACACGAAAAGTTTCAGAATGTTTCTTTAAATTCTGTAATATTACACGGGCGTAGCCAGGGGAGTGGATATCGGGATATATCCCCCCCCCCCCCCGAAATTTTTGGATTAGTGATGAAATTCCGTCTATTTATACTCATAAAAGTTCATATCCCCCCCCCCCCGAAAAATTTTCCTGGCTACGCGCCTGGTACTATACACCGTAATAAACTATAAACCTATGAGGGTTATAGAACTTCCTTTAAAAGAAAATAAATAAATAAAACTAGAATTGCATTACAAAATTTTTTGAAGTGCAACGCATTTAGAAAAAATTTCCTATATGTTTCATAACTAAGCTTAAGTTTATCGTTTCTTGCAGTGTATAGTACAACTTATGAAGATACATTCTGAATTCAACACAAGTTTAAGTCCCTGGCGTAATTACTTTATCGTAGAATACGTCCATGATTTCTAATTTGCGAGGATAAAATAAATGTGGGGTGTAGTGAAAAAAAATTACCTAACGTAATTATGCGATAGAATGTCTAGATCTTAATAATTTGTTTTATTTTTACGTTAAATAAAACAGGGGAGTTTATCTTCTTCTTTTTTTTTTAACTCAGGTGATCATAGATAAAATTTGACAAACGTTCGAAGCATTATTTTTGTTTTGTCACAGATTTCACAAGAGATGATATTTGCAGAAACTGGGACGTTCTCTGATAGCTCACCCGTCTGTGTCTTGTCTGAAGCCTTTATTTATTATTAGAGTGAATCAACGGCATAGTATATTCTAAAAAAATTATTTATCAAACTTTTTTCAAGCTCATTTGTCAATCCGTGCAGTTATAGCATTTCGTGCCCCCCCCCCTCTGTTTTAATTTTTAAAGTATGTTAACAGCAATGTGAAGTAATTAAAAAGTCTAGAAAATCGTGTTTCGCTATGCGTTTTTATTTGTTTATTTATTTCCATTCGAAGTCATTTCTAAGGAAATAAACTTTTTATTAGAACTTGAAAAGTGTTAAAATTACGGAAAGGGGGATTTTGGAGGCAAAAATTCAGCCGGGTTTGAAACAGACATTCTTTAGGGGACCAACCTTATTGATTTACATATATTTCCTTTCATAAAGATCCTCGACCAAAAATATTGATCTGAGAGGAAGGAGCAGTTGTGCTCTGATTTTTGATGGGAGAGTCCCCAATCGTCGCACCCCATTGATTTATTGGAGTTTAATATTTTAATGTGGTATGTTTTCGTCGAAGGATCTTCTATCCTGAGCAATGAAATTATATGTCGTATGACATTACTTAAAGTTTTACTCGACATATAAATCTAAGTCATTTCTCTTGTATTATTTCATTCAGTCGCAGACTGACTTTTTCTGATGTTGCTTTGAGCAAATTGCAAAATATTTTATTATTATTTAATATGTGTATTTCTGAAAAATTCTGCGACTCTTTATTTTTACTGTCCTCATTTCTTGTTCGGATTTAAATTGGTGCGGCAAAAAACTTTTTTGAAACTCAGACTTCATCTATAGTTGCTGGAGTAGGCAAATAGTAAATTATCTTTTCTCCTATATACGTTCCGAAATTGATTTCGAGGACAATACAGCTTACATTAACATTAATTTTGATAAGTAGTTTTTTGCTTATCGGAAAATTTTTTTTGTGTCTTTCATTTCAGAGTGTAATATAGCGATCCCGTTCTTTTCTATTGTGTAATGGAAAGTGATGATGTATTTGCACGGAAAGAGGAAATGGATTTCTTACCTAACAAACAATTAGTTTTTCATTCACATTCACCATAGATTTCTTTAAATACTTTAATCCATCAATTCTGTGAAATAATGAAAAAATCACAAAAATTCAATGCAATTCTCTTGGAAACTCATTGATAAAACTAGAAGTCGGGGAAATGGGAATCGAATGGTATTGTCTGAAAATAAATTAACTTAGGTCACTTTGAATAATTGAAAAATTAAAAATTTTTCAATTCCTGGTAAAGCAATATCCTGTAACACTTGACAAACTGGAATTGTTCGAGACCTTGTGCCACAAAATGCCTACGTCTTTTTATTGTTTTACGTTTCTGGAGATATATAAAAGCCAGATTCGTTTCGAAGAATTATAACTGATCGCCTGAGGCGCCATTGGAGTAGAGATGTGTAATGTTATTTAAAATTGTTATATGACGTTGAATTGATTCACGGTTGCATTTTCTGGCGTCTGTTCACAGTTGTGGGCATAGTCCGATCCTCAAGTAAGTGATATCTGAATTCTCTTGACTTTTAGGGAGGTTGGGGGGGGCAGTTGCCTCTCTTGCCCTTAGTATTTTATGCTAATGCCGATCAATACGCAAACAAGAAACCATGTTATCTTTGTTTTTGCTAAATTATCTAGACGGAAGCTGAATTTCATTTCATCATTGTTGTGTCTAACTATTATAAGGGGACTCGGTATGATTCCCTTGATCTAAGTATTTCATATACATATGTAACGGAAATAACTTAAAATCTAACTCAAATTGATAAATGAAGTCAATATTTGTTAAAAGTGTTGGCAAGTCTGTTTAAACGTGTGCTTGGTTATATTGATTTATTTTCCTGAAAATTCGTTATTTCTACTCTCAGATCAATAGTACTAATCAAACATTTAAATGTTTGATTGCCGACCAAAGAAAGCCCTGGTTTGGTTTCATTTCTGAATAGAAATAAAACGAAACCAGGATATTTCAATCATGACGAGGTAAAATAAGGCCCCGAAGTTGAATCATTCTACGTATGTTTCACTTTCGCAAAGCATCTATGTCTGACTTATCGTTGTAGGAAAACATTGAATCACCACTGTTTTGTTTTGTTTTTCCTTTCCTGTGTTCAGCTTCTAATATTTGATGATTCATTGGAGGTTTTTTCCCCTTCAGATCACATTATAAAATAACTCCTCTTGGCCTTTGAATGCAAGCTCCCCTGCTTAGCCGACTTCGTCAAATTTGCATCATGGTGCCGAAATTATTGTCGGTCTACATTTACTTACAAACCAGGTCGCGACCGCCGACCTAACCGTTCGGAGTTTTCCGTGGTTTCCACCGAAATTTAGCGTAAGTACGGGCTAGGACCCCTTTGAAAGACCTCCACGTAGAGCACCCCACACATCGGCCTAGATCCCAGGTTTTAAAGTCAATAACATTATATACACAATTATTATTGATAACAATAAATAAACTACTGCACTTCAAACAGCACACACAGTCGTGCAAAATTGGCCGTAATCCCACAACTACATTTACTTACTGTTTTTATTCAGCTGTGTAGTTTTTTTATCGCATTATTCCAAAATTTAAACTTATTTCTCAGAGCCTGATAATTGCACAGGCTAACTGGGCCTCGGCCTAGGGCCTCCGACTTTTAGGGCACCAAAAGTGCTTAAAATTATTTAAGTTTTAAAAAACTTAATATACAGAACATTCATGTAAACTACTGCACTTTAAACAGCATACGCAGTCGTGCAAAAGTGTTTATTTACACTGTATTCAGAGATTGAGTTGTCATGGTCGTCAGTTAAGGTCCAAATCATCCCGCTATGAAGTATTCATCTACGTGAAGTCATTTGAAACATAACTTCTGTGGATTAAACATTTATGGACTTCAAAGGTTTTGAATCCCTCCTGCCTTATGTATGCCACTGCGAACAAACATGCCCTCAGGAAAGCTTGACAAACTAGCTTCTTATAAAATGATAACTTTTTCCCCCGTGTATGTTTTCCCTATTTTTTATTACAAAAAAGAAAATATGTTTTTTATTCTGCTACTATATACGTACTCTTATTGGATAAGGGCGCCCAAATAAGAATTGCAGGCAGTAGATCTCCAAATCCCATCTAGATATGGCTGCCTGTGTGTAATTTTTATTCGACTACCCCTATCCAAAAAGTAAAAACATAGGTTACTAAGTACGGAAATTAAATCTTTCAAAAGAGGGAGATTATACATAGAAAAAATATCATTTCTCAAGGAATAAGTTTGACAAGTTTTATTGGGCGCAAACTCATCTATCAGATAATGCACATTAGAATATAGGGAAATATAATTATCCCTTGATATAACAATAACATGCAAAAACAAAGCAAAAGAAGTGTGATAAAATACATTAAAAAACTTTTGTACTGCATTTTGAAAACAAATTAGATAAGTATTATAAACACCATAGAATAAAAACAATGAGTAGATTTTGGACTCGACCACTCGTGTGCGATGCACACTTTGCATGTATCTCAGAATAGGCCCCGAGGCAGCCAAATATCTATACTCGGCCCTGTCCCTTTAGACTCTGCGGATACATTTAAATTTGGCACGGACAGACAGACTGTTAACTGAAATAACTTTCCAAACTTTGTGGGGAAACGTAAAGGTGAGTTACGCAGCATGTTGACATAACCCGAAACTAGAGAAAAATCATTATTTGATTAGTATACCACTTTTGGAGGCATGTTTTTTATTTTCCAATGGTGCATTTCTTATCTTAAAAATGTACTCTTTATGTAACTTTTTATCTTTAAAATGCGTCGATGATTTTTTTTTTTCCTTTACATTCAATGAACAGAAATGTAGCATAAAAAATTTACCGATAGAGATAACGTATCATTTCATTTTTAATTTTAAAGAGTTTAAATTATTTTAGTATCTTATTGTGAGTGCCCTTGTGAGTGTTTAGTATTGTGATTTCTCAAAACTACCTTTAAATATTTAAGGGAGGGGAGAAAAAATATCTAAAATTGTACACAGGACAGAGAAAAGTATTAAATGAATGTAACCAGTTTTGTGTTCCATCTGTCTTTAAATAGGTTCAAAATTACAGCAGTAGTATTTTTGATGTTTTTCTTCTTCCTGTGCATGTGCAGAGATCTGTATTTACTGTTATCGATTTCAAACGGAAGCAGGAAGTCACGCACATGTAAAATGATTATAAAAATCCAATGTGTAGCTTCGTCTGGTATTTCCAGATGTTAGATATTAAAAGTGATTTGTTTGTCTTTGAACTGTTGAAAATACATTAGCTTGCCAGATTTTCCTAGCCCCTCCCTCTTCCAACCTATAACTGAACTTGTTATATATCAAACATGTTCTTAGTTTATAAAAGTACTTTTAGGCATCCAATTTTGATTTAAATTTTAGAGGAAAAAATATTACGAAATATTTTTTCTAGGTCAATAAAGATGAGTTTATATACCATTTGGCTGCAGTTTAAAAATAAATAAAGTTCGAAATCAAAGCTTTAATTATGTATTAAAAAAGGAAAAACCTGTAGACAATAGAATTATACTTTTACAAGAAGTTTAATGAGATTTCTTGAGCACAAAATCAAACAGCCTGTTGTTATAATTATACCTTAATCTAACAGTAACAACAGTCTTCGTACATAAAATGGATATGATAAAATTGTATAGTTACAAAGCTTAAGAAAGTTGTTTCGGTTTTCAGAACACAGTACATAAGTTTTAAATAGTTGGTGGAATAAAAGCAGTGATTAGATTTTGGCCGCTTGTGTGCGATGCACACCTTGCACATACGGCAGAACCAGTCTGTGTTGAGTGACATGATTGCTTGCATCAAAAGGAGGATCCTTTTTTTTTTTCTTTTCTTGCGGGGGAGAGGGAAGTTGGAATACCTTTTCATAATTGCACGAAACGTCGTTATTATCAGAAAGCTAATTTTATCTGTTGCAAATATATTTCTCTCCCACAGCCCTCCCTGTGGATTCACCCTTGACTTGCGTTGGCTAGTTTTAATAGCCTGCTTCAGTGGCGTAGCCAAAGGAGGGAGGATAGGGGGTCACCCTCCCCCCAATGAAGAATTTTTTGCCATACAAAATGCATATTCTTCACTCCCTTATCACACATACTTATACATATATCTGAGTTCCAAAAGTCGTAACCACCCCATGAAAAATTTCTGGCTACGCCACTGATGGCCTGCTTGATTCATAGATTTTCTTTGATTTTATATTCTATTTGTTTTTTGTATCGTTAATGCTTTTCTGATCATTTTTACGTAGTGTTTGGCACAGCTTATCCACTGTCGACTTAACACAACAAAATATTAACAAACCAACCATCTTGCTCGGTCTTTTTCATTCATTTCTGACATTTTCATCCATATGAATATTATTTTTTGAAAAACTTAACTGCGTTTTGAAAGCCTACAGACAACAAGGATTGATTCAGGTTAAATTTAGGTCCGTTTTACGCCCCCTTCACAAAATTACAATCGATTAAAATGGACCCTTCACAAAATTATAATCGATAAAAACGGACCCTTCACAAAAATACAATCTATTAAAACATCCCTTCTTTGGCATTTTACCGTTTATTTTAATTTGTTTTAAGAAAAAAATGTGACTTTTACAAAAATTGCTGTTGAAATTCACAGAAATAGATGTTGAAATTCACAAAAATAAACAGTTTTCACAAAAAAATCCTGGATAGACCCGTGAACAACATTTCATATTTTTACTTATTAATCGATAATTGATATAAGAAGAAAAAAATCGTTTTTAAGAATTACTTTCGCAAAATAGATATTTAAATTAAGAATATTTGAGATTTCTTTCAACTGTCAAGTTTATTGCTTTATTATTCTTTGTAGAAAATTAGAAATAATCGAAATTTCACATGCAATTAGATTATTGATATAGTTTATCCTCAGCAACAATTTACAAATTTTTAAGCGCTAAAAAATCCTTGTTGACGACAAACTGTGTCAGTAATCCAAATGATTAATTGAAAGCTTTATTTCCATGCTAGAGGAAAGCAGAAAACGTGACTTATCGATATCCATTTTAAAAGGCAGCTACCTCTAAAAGTATCGACAAAATTTGATAAGCAGTTACTGTTACCGTATTACAGAAGAAAATAAATGTTCGCTGTGCAAAGCCATGTAAGCGTGTTAATGAAATTACAAATAGCAATGCATTTATATTACATAAGACATTACTTTGGCCTCAACACTTTTTAATAGTAATGAACATTTTTCAAAATTTATGTAAGTAGATGGTATACAATTGAAGTAGTTCAGTGTTAGTTTTCTGTTTCTATAGTGATTGCTTTAAAATGTTTGAACTAAAATTAATGCTTCCTGTATTAGAGTAGTTGAATTACTTTTCGCTTTTTAATACAATTTTTTTAATCGGTTTAATTCTTTTTTTTAATGTTTTATTACTTCCTGTAACTTTGCAGTCATTAAAAAGCAGATGTTCTTTAATCTACATAAACTAGTGATTAGCTAAACCAAACTATCAGTCTGCCGCTTAATGAAGCAGTGTCCGCTAACCGATCAACTCTCATTTTCCAATCAAATCATCTCCGCTCATTTCCGGATAATCATCAGGTCGCAACATCCACATGATCGCAGTTAGAATATGAATTTAATGAGTTAGCATGAAAAAATAACTGTCTATATGTTATAGCACTTAGGTTTGTTATAGCACACACTCACACTTAGCGAAATTTCAACTCGTAGCAAACTTAAACTATGTTTTAAAAGTCGCGTCAAAACATTTTTAAGTTGATTTATTTGCTAATTGATATATTATTGTGGTAATAATATTTCGATAGTAATAAATTTAAATATATTTAATACTTGTTTTGACATAAAATTCAGTTTGGGATTGCAAATATGTTATTTTAGTTTTGTTAACAAGTTAATTTTAAATTCGTTACAGCACACTCAAAACGCGCGCGCAATTACAGCGCACAAAAAACAAACTTTGCCGGTAACATATATTGTGCTAAAATTTCACTTTTCGATAAAAAATTAGTCAAAAGATTTTATTTGCTGCGTAAGCGATATGATAAATTCATTCACTTAATATCATTTATATGAAAACAGTGCATAAAAGCAATTACTGTTTGATTAGCTACTTTCATTGGCAAAATTAGACTAATTCTTTTCCTAAATTAAGGAGCAGTATGTTTAAATTATGCTAAGAGCATCACATTCCACTTTAAAAGGTGAAGACAGCGATTGTAACATGCTTTTCCGAAATTTAAATATTGAGCATTTTATTTAAAAACATGATTTTTTTTAGTTACTATACAAAACGATAAATTTAATGGATTTTTGGAAAGAAACGATTGCACATTTCGTACGTTTGTTTCTATTATTATTTTTATTACTATTAACTGTGAAATTCATTCACTAATAATCTAAAATCTAATCTAATAAATTGCTTGGATTCACAATTTTTGATGATTTTTATATTTAATATAACACTTTAAATTATTCCATTTAAAAAATAATTTAAAGAGTATTCACGACAGGCTACGAAATATTTAACGCATATTATCTCGATTTTGTCGGGGACTGGTATTGGTTGAAATGAGTGCAATACAGGTACGTAAAATTTTCAAGGATATCAGAAATAACATTTCACTTGCTGGGTGCATCGGAATGGCGTCAGGTCCTACAGCTGCTTATGAGAACGGGTTAAAAGGGGGAAAGTGATTCGCTGTTAGGTGTGGGGTAAAAAGGAAAATTTGAGAATAAGCACATCTGGTATTGAATGTAAACGAGGGGTTATCATTTGATGTCATTGACCGCGCATTTCGAGAGCGGATTCACTACTTCAGCATTTTAGAACATGCTTTATTATCAGTTTATTAAGTTAATCGAACTACTTGTACGGTCTTTCCGTGAAAGACAGATTTGAACATAAACGTCTGCTTCAATGGTTTGTGCGGCGATGAATGCCAGGGATATATCCTCCACCCAAATTTTTGGATTACTTTGCATAAATTTTACGTTGTGCAGAAGCTCTGTTTATTTATCAAGCATGGGTCTCAAGCATGGGTTTTCAAGCAAGCTTGGAAATGGGCAAATAATGTAAAGTTGTTTTCACTGCAAAATTTTCATTCAGCTTTAAAATTATTTAAAAAATAAAATTTTGATAGGAAGATTTGTAATTATTAAAAAGTTAACTCCTAAAATACCCATAAGCTTTAATATCAAAATATATTTTATAATGCCTTGGTGTTATAAATAATTTAAATTATAGATGCATTGCAGTGAAAACTGGAATGAAGTGAACGGGATTTTACGTCTCAGCCGCTTGGAGGGTTAAAAACGTAAACAAAAGCATGATTTTTATTGGGAAAAAAATTTAATTCAATCAGATTTTTTTTTTAATTTCAATAAAAAGTCTGGTTTAAAGCAAATTTATGTCATTACAAAATCAAATGGCATTACAAAATAAAAAATTAACTCAAAAATAGGTTTCAAAATGACATTGAAATTATGAATTTATACATTAATAATTTAAATAAAAAATTAAGTTTTGAAGTTTTTGCAACAAGTTAATTTAGAAGATTAGAGAATTTTACTTTTTTACATGATATTTCAAGGAACCTATCCACTATGTGAAAAGATAATCCAGTGTAATTCACATATACTTTTATTTTACTGTACATTGACTTTAAAAGTATAAAACTGTAGGCCAAATTATTTACCTAAATTTTACAAAGTAAAGCAGGTAAAAATTAAATTTCACTGGAAGAACTTTAGAAAATTAAAAATAAATAATAAAATAACTACACAGCTTTATTTCAGTACTTTTCATAAGTGAAGCAGTGCCTTAGTTAGTCTTGGGAGGGTGACAACCTCTCTCACCTAGACTGCTGTGGGACCATGCAGAGCCATTACTAAGATTATTTTTTTTTTGGGGGGGGGGGATGTTGATAAACTGCCAAGTCAAATATTGTTTTTTACTACTTATTTATTTTATCAACTATATTACCAACTTTTTGCTTTTGCCAACTGGGTTTGCATAAAGTCTTCCTCAAGCTGACATTCAGTTGAATGAAAGACTTGATTTTATCCATTGCTGTCCTATATGGAGGGTTTGTTTCTGATATGCAGTTAGCCCGAGGACATTATAAACAGCATTTCAGTACATGGGTGCCCATAAGGGGGGCAAGGTAGGGCACTTCCCCCCCCCCTAGAGTTTTAGATTAATGTCTCATGATGTATACAAATGGCAAAAACAGAACTAAATTTGTTAAAAGATTGAAATTTGCCCCCCTCTTGAAAAATTTTTTGGAATTTGCCCCCCCCCCCTTCAGAAAAATTCCTATGGGCACCCATGTTTCAGTACTTTTAAATATAGTGTACTGTACTAACTATATAAATTAAATCTTGTGTATTACAAATAATTTGTATAAATTATATAAAAAAATGGAAAATTCATAAATTTAAGACAAAGTTTAAATTTTTGGTAACAATCATGATTTTTGTGACATGAATAACTTTATTTAAATCATTGAACCCTGTTACTTATTCACAAATTATTTTGTATTCCCCCCCCCCCTTCCGCTGGCAAAGAAGAATTTTTCTCTGGTTACACCCTTGCTAAATACCCTTGCTATCCTAAATATTGCATTCTTATAGTTATACTAAATATTTTAGAAATAAAGGATCTACTTTTTTTAAATTTCAGTTTTCTGAAATCCAAATATAATCATTTTAATTTACTGGTTTGTTATTGTTGAATAATTTAATGTAGAATTTTTTAATGCTAGTTTAAGTACAATTAAATTTTAATATGTTAAATCTTGTTTTTAAACTTATGTCAATTTTGTCTTTTGCTTTCAGCTAATACTTTGTATGCTATTCAACCCATAAAATTTCATTATGGCTGAATAGTGCACCATACTGCAGTGTAATGGTTATGTTAAAATATGTTATCTTAACAGCCTAGTTTAAGATAACGTATTAAAAATTATACACTCAATGCGAGATCCGTTATTATCCGTGAATCCAATTTTCAACATTTCTAGTAACTAATGATCTTATGTATTTATGTCTTATTTCTTCGCAATAAAGGGCACTCTTGAGCAGACCTGGACTGGCCAGGTTGTTGATTGCTGAGGGGCCCCGGCCCAAGTGGGCCCCGGAGACGCCTCTCCCAAAAATGGATATACTATTTTATAATTAGAGTAATTTAACACACACACACACATATATATATATCATAGTAATTGGATTATTTTTTTCCCATTAATCTTACATTTTTTTGCAACGATGCAGCGGAGGACCCCAGGAACGCCTTGGCTCGAGAGGCCCCCGAAAGCTCCAAAATAGTTAAATGGGGTTTTCCAAAATAGTTAAATGTGGTTTATTCCCTCTAAATTCCTCAGCAAGGGGCCCCTTTTCAATCTCGAGCCGAGGGCCCACAAAGGAGCCAGTCCGGGCCTGCTCTTGGGGATTTCATAAGATGTCTTAAGTGAGTGCTGAACTATAATTCCTATTAATGGGATCACGTGGTTTAATTTATTGTTTTTTATGTTAAAGCAAACCTGCACAAGGAGTATGCCTTGGGTTGGGGGTGCCTTGAGCCAGAGGCATAATTTAAATTAATTCTTCCCTTATTTATGTATGAGTTTAAGATATATTAAACAAAATTATGTATCACTAAGCTGTAAGTGCTGTAAATTAATGAAATTTTGATAATTATTATAGGAAAAATAAATTTTTTAAAGAATTGATTGGTTCTATTCCAGACAGCACATAAGCTTAAATCAAGCTTGACATTTCTTTGAATTTGACGTATTAATACAAGCTTGACAGTTCAATTCATTTTAAGCTTGCAGCAAGCTTGGAGATTACAAAGAAATGAGTCAGCAAATACTTTCTTGCCGAATTTAAGTCATTTGAACTGTCAAGCTTGAATACAATTTGAGTACTCCTTGATTTGGAAAGCCACATAACAAATAATTTATCATTAATCATAAATGTACTTGACCATAGAAGTAAAAAAAAAAAAAAGGATTGTATATTTCCAAATATGGAAATTCTTCAAAATAAAATACAAATATACCACAAAATTGATTTCATAAGTTGATAGTAAAAGTTACTACGCATGCGCATCCCAATATAACTGTAATAAATAAAGAAAACCGTTATTTTTCACTCATGCCCTTCAAATGAATATTCTAGATGTACTATATTCTTGCTGTCTTGACCAGACCATACGTTAATTTCTCAATTTGTTCCAATCTGAACGTATGACTCTCATATATTGCTTTTGAAATTACAAAAACGGAATTGTGAGAATAATGTGCTAAGGGGAAAAATCTCACGAACTATTATTTTGAAGTTTTCCGCTTGTGAAAATCGACCCTCTCTCAGAATCTATCCTGGTAGCACAGCAATTTTGGCCAATCTCGTCAGGTGTCGGCAAAAATCAGTCTTTTGTCTCGATTTTGGCCAATATTACCCAACATGAGTGCTGCGATATTGAAAGTTTTAAAACATTTGCTGCTTTTAAGTTTATATTATGCTTATTTCCCTAGTAATAGAGTCTATAAATCACTTATAACATTATTTTAATTTTGATTCATCCCATGGAAAAATAAAAGATTTAGATCGGCATTGGGCAATACCGATCAATCTCGCCAAAAAACAGCATGACAACCATAACAGTCACTTCAAACTTTAGTTATTTCACCTCGTCAGATTTGCATGGTGGTTAGTACGCTTGCTTCCCATACCTTAGGTCCCAAGATCGATTCCAGTCGCAGATGTTAGACAGAAGCGGATTCAAAATAACTTGAGGTTTCAGTGTAGAGGGAAAAATGTGTGGAGAAATAAAATATATGGGGCGCGTTTGCCAACCGACACCCCATGTATTGAGGAAAATTAGGAACATTTTTTAGAATGTAGTAAGTTTGAATCAAGCTTGCTGTGTCAAGCTTAATGCAAGTTGGGCAAGTGTAAACTTGAACACTTGATGCTGACTTGGATTAAGCTTACAAGCTTGAAATATCAAGCTTAATGCAAGTTTGATGCAAATTTGCTGCGCTGTCTGGGATATGTACGAAGTTTTTTTCTGATATTTTAAAGGTTATCTTTAATTTTCAAATGTTTTTAATTACAGGAATCGTGTAGGTATTCTGCCCCCCCCCCCCATTAAAGCCTTGAGCCGCTCATAAAAGCCTGCTTTTACATTTCTTTTTAAATCTTAAGCATTTTCATTATTTTCTAATATTAATTTTAAAAATAACCAGGTAATTTAGAAAATAATCTTATGAATCCCAGGCACTGAGGAATTTTCAGCCAGCAGGACCTTTGAATAGTTTGTAACTTTATTATTCCACTTCTTGTAGTATCATTTTTCTTCTTATAAAATTTCATTATTATTTATTATTTTACAGGGCAATCAAAACTTTTCTCAATATCCTTTATCTGGATCCAGGATTCATACGATCAAATGAAGTTCATTTGCGGCTAGGCTTGATGTTTAAATTGTCTGAAGACTATGAATCATCATATAAGCATTTTCACTTGGTGCTTGTAGACTCAAACCCTTGTTCGGTCTCTAAAGCTGAAAGTATGTTGATTTTTCTTCTATTTTTTGTATTTTCTATTCCTTGTACAGATTGTTTCAGAAAGGAATCCCTAATTTTAAAGTTCACTTTTTTGTAACTTTAGGTATAATTTGAGCTGATATATGGCACTTCAATAATAGGTATTGCTAAAGTTCCTCTAAACTAGATAAATAAATTTATGCATGTTATGATTCGAATAGAAAATAATTTATGTCAAAGAATCCCAAAATTTCCAGATTTTTTTCATTGTTTAACAAGCAATTTAGATTACCTCATCTATAGTATTATATTCCTCACTAATACAGCACATCAATTGTGTTGCTTTTATTGGATGTTCCCAAAACATTGACTAAAATACTCATGAGCATATATAGGTTCTATAGCATATATAGTGAGCTATAAATAGGTTCCCAGCCCCTAGATCCAAAATAAATTTTATGATTTTGATACAGGAATCCTGATTTTTTTTTTTTTTTTTTTTTTTTTTTTTTTTGTTCTATCTTTTGTCCCTTACTGCTTAGGCTAAATCTAATATAGCTCTTTTCTAACTGTATGGGGCATACTGTATGTACTTCAGAAATTTTCACTAGAGTCCATTATCACCCCTGTGTAAAGAAAAATAAGTGGAGATTTGTACTGTGCAGTTACAATTTGAATATTAACATTCTACTTTGTTTACGTATAAAAAATAGACATGCAGTTGGACAGAGATTTTTTTAAGTTTGACAGGCAAAACATTATTTTTTATAGGGTGTCCACCGGTGACTAAAAAGGCGATTTTTACTACTAATTTAAAGATAAGGCGACTTGGGCAGCTTTTTTGAATGAAAAACATCATTTTCATACTATTTTCAAGGTTTTCGCTACTTGTACCTTACTCCAGGCAACTAATTTGAAAATAAGGTGTACAGCAGTCAAGAAATGTGTTTGAATTTTTTCACACCAGGAAAGTCGGGGATTATGCTTGAAAATATGGAATTTTCCATCAGTGTCGGGAAATCTCTCTTCCACCAAAAAAGAACAAGGCCAAATTTGCAACAGCTCGGCTGTAGAACAATTTTACATAGAGAAACAGGTGAAAACTGTCTATAGAAGCAAACTTTGTATCTGTTTCGTGTTGCGGTCCGCAGAATTGAAATCGGCGATTGCAAGAATGCAAATGTCATCTCCTGCACGTGCCCCTGAGGTATTTATTTTCACTGTACTGCACACTGAGCAAAAACCGCACTGAAGTGCGAAAATGCCCGGTTGCGGATCCGTTGAGATTAATGTGAGTTAATCAATGGGGAATTTCAAAATTCCGGCAAGAGGGCTGGGGCAAATTTTTTGCGATCCCTGAAGTGTTTTGAGTTGTGTTTATGTAATTACAGACTACTATACACAACAATGAATATTAAATTTTTTGCCTCTTACGTCACCTCCCTTCTTTCTATTTTGACGTAACAGCACGAAACCTGGGGGCACATTGCCCTCCCCTAATTGGAGGCCTCTGCATACATATCGAGAGAAATTGCAAAGTATCTCAAACAAATGGTTCAATTATTTTAAACAGTATTAATTTTAAAGAACTTCTTAAAACAAATTCAGAAATAACAAGTTTTTCATATTATCCTAATTCTATTTTAATAGTTAAAAAAGCAAATTAAAAAATAATGGATTTTATGATTTTCTAATTGGCTGATTGCAATCATGATTTGCATCACTCATTTGCAATCAATGGTATCTTTAAAGTATAGCTACACAAACACAGAACACACTTCAAACACAGAAAGCAATGTAATTTTTCAAATTACATTGCTTTCTGTGCTTGAAATCCATATGGACAAAGAAAAAAAGCTTGATTAAAAAGGTCCCCATCCTTATCCTTAATATAGTTTTTTTGATTCTCTGATGGTTCGATATCTATCAATACTTCTTCTTTATTTTTTTTTCCTTGCTGTATGGTATATTTAAGAAATTATTACTAGACAACATATGAAACACTATTAAAATAGTTTAATTATGCAGCTGTCAATATGAAGTTAGAACCATTAAAAGAGAACCATTACTTTTAATTGTTACTTTTTGCTGTAGATAAGCAAAAAATAAATAAATAAATTCAATAAAGTTGGCTAAAGACATTTTCATCTGACTGTTGCTCTTAATAAAGTAACATACAAAATAAATAATACACATAACATAAATTTATTGATGTGTGTTTTACAAATGTAATTTATTGATTTTTTCTGTGATAATTAATATAGATATAACTTGTTAGACTTAATATATGTGCAATTCATTCAAGTATTACACATTAAAAACAATAGTACTGTGATAATTGCTTGTAAAAATTGTGATAATACTCCTGATGACAATTAAAAATGCTCACCATTTTTGACTTTGCCAATTGTATTTGACCAAACCTCCTCAAAATCATATACCACTATTCTGCAAAATGAGGAAAATAGTAACAAACACTGAGAGTTTGTATGTGACTGTCCATACCTTTTGTAAATTATCAAAAGTAAAAAATCAAATCAAATAAAAAAATGTAGCATTCATGATCGAGGGGTCAGAAAGCATTCACCTACTCGCCTTGAGATTGCAAACCAAAGGCAAGTTTTACCATTTGATATCCATTTGAAGTTTAATGCAAAAGATTAATTGAGGATGAATATGAAAAAAGATCTCTTCTGTGTTTTCTGCTGTCGACAACTCTTATGGTTATGTGTTCCATTTCGATGAATTACATTTAAATTATTAGAATATTTTGTTCATTGTAGTTTATTTTCACGTTGCATATGTTAGGTCTTTAGTTCATATTGTTCAACTTATACAAGAATATATATGTATATGTTTTCTGCTCTGTAGTTTATTTTCACATTGCTCACCTTTTTGAAGTCCAAGGCAAGCATAAAACTGCTAAAGAAGCTTATGAACAACTTTTAGAGGAAAAAGATTTGCCATCAACTATTAGAGCTGAAGCGTCAAAAAATTTAGGTAAAAATAATTTTATCATTTTAATTAGCTGTATTCAATGTTGACTTGCTTTTTGCTGATACCTGTAATTTTTAAATTCTGATTCTCTTTAAACACATGATCATTTTAAAAATTCATTTTGTCATAAACAAAATAATTTCGTTAAGAAATTTATTTAAGAGGTGCACATTGCTCACTAAACACAAAGTAAGCTCTTGATTATGTGCAAACAGATTAATCACTCTGAATTATCCGGGATTCATTCTAGATATTCAATATCTGAAAGAATAAGTTGATACATCATTTCATGACAAAATATTGTTAAAAAATGTTCAGAAATCCATTTTTATAATATTTATTTTTATAAATTTTACAGGAAGGACAAAACCTTTCATGCTCTGTCCATTTAATTTTCCAAAAGATTTTATTTTCATTTGGATACTCTTTGTACGATTCTAATAAAATTTACAGTACTTTTTTATTCTTTATAGATAAAAATAAGTTGGGTTGAATTGCTTGTGAAAATATTGTTTGTTTTTTCCCTCCTTCCTTTTAAATTTCAATTAAATTCATGTGATATCTCAATTTTATGCCATGTTAGCCTTTAAAATCAAAAGTGAAAAATCATTTCATCAATTCCTCAAGCTTGCGTGGGTAGCCAGTGGCCCACATTTTGGCTTTCAGTTGAAGCATTAATTGAGCTGGGTTTGAAATAAAACCGGTATGTGACGGTGGTTTTTGAACAGATTTAGCTGGATTAATTCCAAATCATTTTGTAGCATGATAGTATCAACTAAAAGCTATTTAAAAAAATCAAATTCATGGATTGAGCTGGTTTTTATACTAAACCCCTCAACTCTTTGTGCCTCAATAATATAACTTGGTGTATTATGGCACTGTCAGTTCAGCAATCTGCAAATAATTGTTGAATGAAAAAAGTTAGCATTTATTTATATATATATATACACATATACAGGGTGTCCAGTGCTATGCTGTCTAATGGCTATTTCCTAAACCGTTAGTCAGAGACACGGTTCAAAAATAGTTCAATAATCAATACATAGTTCCAACTGCAAAAATGCTTTAAATTATATAATCTATTATATGAGAAACAATCAAAGTCAATAAATCAAACCCTATAAAAACTACAAAATTTAAATTTTTACACGATCCCCCGGTCCTGTCAGTTATAATTAGAAAATGTGTCTTTATCCAATTTCATGCACAAAAAAAAAAAAAAATAATAATCCTTGTACAACCAAAATTTGCCGAGTATAAAAAACGAGTTACTGATGCTTAAAGTTAGAGCACTTTTCAAGCTGCGATATAGGGTTGTATACAAAATGAATTTGCAAAAAATTAATGCACATGGTTTTGAGCCTTGTAATATTTATTAGCAATTTCATTAACTATTTTATGATTATAGATTGCAATAAAGGAGATTAACGTTTAACTATGTGTATCTAATAAATTAACATAAAAGTATAGCCTATACTGAAAATAGAACTTTTTAAAGAGTTTTTTAAATGAACTTATCTTAAATAACATAAAATAAAAAAACAAGGGAATTAAACTTTTCAATAAACATTAAATCAAAATATCAAACATTATAAAATACGAATATATGCAATTTTAGAAACTTAAAATAATATTACAAATTCTATTAGCATATCATTTGCTCAAAGTAGCTTCCTTCAGCTGCAATGCAAACATGCACCCATGTCAAAAACTCTTTCTGTACTTTGCATAGCATACTCGGTGTTACACATTTGCTTGCTACACATATATGATTTAGTAAGTCTGATGGACTTGTTGATTCTTTTTCATATACTTTATTTTTCAAGAAACCCCATAGAAAGTAATCTAAGGGATTCAAGTTCGGTGATCTTGGAGGCCTCTCAACAGGACTGCTGTACTTAATTATATTAATTCCAAATGTTTCTGTTAGAACAGTATGAGGCTTTAGTGATTTATGTGCTGGAGCACCATCATGATCAAACCACATTTGTGACAGATCTCGTAGTAAAACACACTCGTCTAATAAGTCAGTGACTGAACCCTCCAAAATCTGTGCATACCTTCTGGATGTGAAAGCACCATAAAAAAAAGAAATGGCCCAATTTAGGTCTTTTCCATATGTCGCACCAAACATTTATCAACTAACGCACTTGATGTCTGTTCAGGTGAATGATATGCGGGTTTTGCAGAGACCAATAGTGACTATTTTGTCTATTTATAATACCCTGTCTTGTAAAGTGACACTCATTGGTAAACATAATGTCACTAACAAACGGCATATTGTCATTTTGCTTATTGAAAACGAAATTTCAGAAATCAAATCTACGTTTTTTGTCTCCAGGCAGTAAATCTTATGCCAAAATGGGGCGATATGGATATGCACCATATGTACTTAAAATATTCCATACTTGTGATTTGGAATAATCACATGCTTTGCTAATGCTTCTTACACTAGACTGTGGATGAGCGAGAGCATATCCTAAGACATCTTCCACATGCATGTGCTTTATTAAACCCATGATGCTTCTTGATCTTTTACGTTTTAGAACACTATCAGTTTCTCTTAAACGCATCACTACTTTTAATATTGTACTAGCAGATGGGCGATTGTCATTCGGAAATTTTATAGCATACCGCTTCGCAGGCTCTCTCTTATTCCGATGAAATTCTCCATTAAGTAACACCATTTCAGTGTATTCATTAGTATTAAACATCATCTTTCATTTTTTATACTCAATAAGCTACGAACTTAAATATGAACTTTAGGCAAACACTAATAAAGTAACTTAACATTTTTCAACTCATGTAAAATATTAAAATTTAATGTTTATCATCTGTTGCCATATCAGCAGGAAAACTGAATCTCAAGCAATTATCATCTGCCAAACATTTTACCTGAAACACAATATTTCATTTCAATTTTGTGAGGTATCCACCTCAGTTTACGAAAACTCCTCATCCTGAAGCCGATTTATGGTTACAGAGTTTACGAACACTGCCAAAGCCACCGCAGCCTTTAGTCTGAACTCCAAGGTTTCTGCAGTTTTCAGCCAGCGAATGAAATGAAAATGCACCTTGACGATGAACTGTAATATACAGGGTGTTCCAAAAATAACAATCCATTTTTATCAAAACATTAATGCATTGATTACTTTCACAGGTGTTTGACGAAATGCTCTCTTTAGAAGAAAGAATAGCTAAAGTTTTTTTGGAAATTGGGTCATAAAACATGAGAAGTGCATCAGCTGTGTTGTCAGCATGTCAGATGAAAATCGTCCTGGATGACCATCAACATCTGACACTACCGGTTAGTTTCAATTTGTTCACCAGTAGCCTGATATTGGCCATTGTAGGTGGCTGTTTGGTATTTTTGATGATACAGCTTACGCACTTCTTCATATGTTTTACAACCCAGTTTCCAAGAAACAATGGCTATCCTTTCTTCTAAGGAGAGCATTTCTTCGAACACCTGTGAAAGAAATCAATGCATTAGTAGTGTTTTCATAAAAATAGATCATTATTTTTGAAACACCCTGTATAAGGTAGAACTCCGGCATAGCCTGCGGCTTCCAATCTCAATTAAGTTATGTTAACTTTTATTTTGTTATAATTCTGCTGTTTGAGTCGAGTTATTGTTATCGTTAATAAAATAGTTATTGTTCAAATTTAAGTGTTGTTAATCAATATATTTAGCTGTGTCTACTAATAAGCAGTCAGACCAGCTTAAATCGTCTGTCAACTATTTTACCTGAAACATGATATTTCATTTCAATTTATTCAAATACACTCAAAAATTTGGTAAAAGTTTAGATGTTCTATCTTTTTAATAAATTTCTCATTCTTTCAACAAAACATTTTTTTTATTTACACAACTTATTAAAATTATGTTACTTCATTTAGAAAAAAGATTTTCGAAAGACCCCAGATAAATTTTTCTAGAGCCTCGCTATAACCTTCTGCTTATACAGGGCCGGCCCAAGGGGGGTGCGAATGTAGGCGATCGCCTAAGGCTCCGCGCTTATAGAGGCCCCGCTCCTGGGCCATTCTATTGCTATCTCATAAGACATGATAGAGAAGAGGCCCCGTTCTTGCGCTTCGCCTGGGGCCCCGCACGCCCCTCGGGCCGTCTCTGGCTTATAGATTAGTATTCTAAAATTAGTTTTTCTTTTTTCTCCACATTATGCCAGAAAATTAAATTAAAACCTATAATTTAAAATTTCAATATTTATACAGTCCCCTAACGGTTCACCCTAATGGGACATTTTTGAATGTGGAAAAGTGACTTTAGCCAAAATGTTTGTTGCTTCATTACCTCGGGGAATTTTGGTCATATAAGGATGATTCTTTTTATTGTGCATGGAATTGTATAAAGAAAATTTTTCTAAACCTAACTAATAGGACCAGGGACCGTATAAAAATTTAAAATTCGTAAATTTTATAGGAATTCATTTATTGACTTTAATTGTTTCTGATATAATAGATTATACAATTTCATTGTTTATACCATTTTTTTTTGCTATTGGAACTATGTGTCTCTGACTAATGGTTTAGGAAATAGCCATTGGACATCTTTAGCACTGGACACCCTGTATATATAATAACTAAAGTTAAAATTTTGAGCTTAAATTTTCAAATAAAATCAATGGTTTAGTATTAAGCTCTGATAAATGTTATTTTTATATAACTAACCATGCTATAAAATAAACTTTGTAAAACATGTATAAAAAGATTACTATCGATACATCAGGTGACTTAAAAGTTCCATCCTTTTTCAGTTGCAAAAAGAAAGTTCTACCATCAATTTTATGCGTGTTATTTTACAAAGTTTTTAATTATGTTTTACCTTATAACACTTTTTTTTGTTGTTGTTGTTCTTGTTTAAAGCTTATAAATATTCTTAAATGAGCCTCATAAAAAGTTTGCTCAGGGCCTAAAATATGCTAGATTTTAGGATTTTAAAAGTTTTTTTGTAAAATCTTTTTAATTATGTTCCTTTTATCCAAATTGAAAATAGTTTCTTATTATTCTCAGATAGTATGTCTTCTGATATCATACCAAACCAAATTTCAAGGGGATAAACTCAACAGTTTTTTAGACAATTGTATCAAATAGACATGCTGTTCAAAACATTTTGCAGAGATGTTTAAAAAGTTAATTAGTTCTTGAAGACTAATTTATGTGTCAAATAATTTTTTTTAAAATTTATATATGGGCTACCGTGGACAAAAATTTCATTTCTACCTCTATTTTTAAATAAAATACATGATAAACCTTTTGCAAAAACTGCCTGCTTTTACTTGCGGCAATGATTTGCATGTCCTTAAAATATGAAAAAAGAGTGGAATATTTTTGCATTGTCTTTCCAAAAATCACTTAGCTAAGTTTCAGCTAAAATTATATCATTGAAGCTGTTTCAATCAATGTTAGTTTCTTAGTTAATAATATTCAGGATAGAAATCAAAGTATAAACTCATAACCTTGAAAAGCATCACATCTTAAAGGGAGACTTTATGCTCCTAGATAAGCTGTTATAAAATATTTTTAGTTTTTGATCATCTGTAAACAATTTTATTTATTTGGATTTAAAGTTATTACATTTTAGAAAATTGAAAGGGGAAAAATCTGCAATTTAAAATAGAGTTGTATGTTTCTTAAAAGTAATATGAACTTTCCTGGTAAGTCTGCCCCTGTCAAAGATATTTAAATTGCACTGTAAATATGGGCATTGCATATTAATCTCTTGATAAGCAAAACAAAGGTTTTCTAGGTAAATGCTAACTTTGTTAATGTTGAAAATTTAACTCATGTAGACCAGTAGTTAAATGTCTTTTATGGATTTATGGATGTGTAGAAAGACAAAAGAAATTGTTCATTCATCCTAGATTGAATTTTGTGCATAAGGTGCCACAATTTTCAAATAGAATAAAACAAAGCTTAATCTTCTATAATGTGTGTAGTGACATAGCTATCAAAAAAGTTATGCCTCTTTTTAATAAAATATTAATACAAGAATGCTGACACTTTTAAAAAAAAATATTGTGAAATTAAAATTATCTTATCAAGAAATTGCCAAGCAGTTATAAACACCCTGTGTGTGTGTGTGTATATATATATATACATATACGCATGCATTGAATTGCAAGACTCAAATCTTGTAAACAGATTTCATTTTTCTAAATTTATTGCTTATTTTTAAAACTTTTAAGCTATGTTTTGCCGGCTAGTCCAATGAGTTTTATATGAAAACAACTGTATTTGCAATTTCCTGTATCTTGACATCTTGTTTTATTTCAGATGTTTATAGGTCCCAAGTGTTTGTAATTAGCAGTTCTGGTACAAAATAAGTGTTTATTTTGTTCCATTCAAAATATAGAAGAGTAGACTTAAGTTGTAACCATGCAGGGAAGAAATGTAATGTAAAAGCAGTTCTGGTACAAAATAATTGTTTATTTTGTTCCATTCAAATTATAAAAGAGTAGACTTAAGCTGTAACCATGCAGGGAAGAAATGTAATGTAAATGACATGGCATTTTGTTTCAATATTACAGTTATAACCTTTTTATTTACATCTCGGCAGGCCCTATGAGAGGGGGGGGCAGACGGGGCGCCGCCCCTGGGCCCGTGCGAGTTAGAGTGGGCTTGTTTTCAGCTGAAGTGCGTCCGTGAACTTTTCAGAAGGTGTTCCGAATTTCATTTATAGATCCGTACTTAAAATCTCTTTTTAAAAATAGACTAAATTTTGAATACATAATTCTAGAATGATTTAGATGGCAGAAATGTTAATTCTACCATTTAAATATTAGTATTTTTTCAACCTTCTAACATGAATTAAAAGTGCCATTACATATCAGAAAAACTTCCCTCCCACTCTCTTTCCTTTTAGCATTTTATATGAAAATCATTAAAAAGAGCAGTTTTACCAAAAAATTCCTTCCGTCCCTCCTGTTTTTTTTATAACTTTTGTGCTTACGAAAGGGGCCGGGAAGACTTTTGTCCCGCCTTATAAAATTTTTCTTGGAGGCCCGCATCTCACAATGCAAAATTAGACTTGAAACTATGCTTGTAACACAAGCTTAAAATAGTCGCCCCTCGTTTACACTCAGCCCACTTTCAGGGCAGTGAGCGGGAGAAATGGCGGTAACAGGAGTGTAAAAACCTCTCTCGTCCTGCTCATGCCATGACCTTTCTTGCTGACCTCTCCCTGGCGCAATCCCCCTTCAAGGGATTTTTAAGGGAGGAAGAGGGGAAGTACAGTAGAAAACTACATACAGGAGAAGGCAAGTACAGCTGAATGTAAGCGCTCACTGCTTTTGGAGCTGACCCAAAAATATTTCCTGGAAAAAAAGCTGCAGCGAGAGAAAAAGTGGGAAAAGCTGGATGTAAATGGGGCATTACATTCAATAATTTAATTATCCTATTAACAAATAATGTTTTTTGATAAAATTAATAACAGAGATAGATACTAAGTTATTTAGAACACCGTTTTGAACTTCATTATTCTGCCTATAGATTAATGCATCTCACATCTAATAAAAAACTAAGAGTTACATTGTATTGGTATGTTAGATCTTTGGTTCTTGAAACTTCCCAACATGAAAAAAAAAAAGTGGCTTATTCACTAGCTTACTCAACTTTTGAAAATTGTATGCATATGTGGCTGTTTTACATTAACTTGACTGAGTTTATCATTTTTTCATCCATTTTCACAGTATCTTGTGTTTTTCTCATAATGAATTTGGACTGTGATGGTTCTTCCTTGGACCTTTCAAAGGGTATAATTAAGCTTTATATTTTCTTCTGTTTTAGGTTGGATGCATCACACCGTTGACGCTCTTGGTGACAAACCACAGCGACAAGCACTTTCTCTTCATTTTGTGCAGAAATCTATTGAAGCTGATCCGACAAATGGACAGAGTCTATATTTCTTAGGCCGATGCTATGCAAGTCTTAATAAAGTACACGACGCATTTGTTTCATATCGAAGTTCTGTAGACAAAGCAGAAGCAAATGCAGACACATGGTGTTCCATTGGGTAATTGAGCTTTACTTTTAAATTAACTTTCAATTTAATTAATTGTAATGCATCTTGTAAAAGTTCTTTTGGTTAGCTTATCAGAAATGTATCTGTATTCTTTTATGCTTGACATTTAATAGAGCATTTTATAAAGAACTAACTGTCTCTTTTTTATGATTATTGCCACTTTTAATAAGATCATGAGTAGTTAAGTTAAAAATTTTTAAAAGGCAATCAATTATTTACTGCATAAAAAAGTTTTCAAACTAAAAAAAAAAAAAAAAATGCTTTACATAATTTTATCCTTTATTAGTCTTTTGTAATTCTTCAAAATTAATTTAAGGTATATATGTATAATGTTTGACAAGTTATAAATGTATTCATTGCTTATAATACACTTGTCTAGCTTTGTTAATAACTAATTTCTTAAAACATAAAAAAAAAAAAATTGTATAAAACTGTTTTTAAGCAACCAATTTTCTGTAGTATTATTTGCCTATATACAAGTATCTTGATTCATCCCTCCTCAGAAAACTGTTTTCTCTTAGTGCCATTATTTATAATTTAACTGAAAATATCTCAAAGTGTAGTATCTCAAATTGACTGAATTACACCAGAAAAATTAAAGGTTATTAGGGCTCAATAAATTGCTTTTTAAACTACCATTTGGTCTGAATATAACGTGATTCTGAAATTTTTCATCACAATAATTAGAAAAATCGTATATTTAGGCCTTGAATTTAGCATGAGTCAGATTTTTAATGGGAAATGATCAGTCAAAAAATACCGCATCATGTTCAGGCCAATACGGTACTAGATATTTGTTGTTTTGTGAGGCAGCATGAGCATTTATTGTAGCAAGTAAACATTTACTGATACCCCATGATTGAAGACTGAAGAAGTGGATAGATACAACATTAAAACATTGTAAAATGTTGATTGCAGCACTTTTCTTCATTTCAAAGTTAACAAATACAGAATTTTTTGATACTGTGTTTGTTCATTCATTCTGCTATTGTCGTGCACTATTTGTTTAAGTGCTGGTTTTGTGTGCAACTTTTCTGTCATAGCTTTATTGAATTTTTTTGACTGATGTATAAATCTACTTATGTAATACATTACATTGCCATTTGCAATTGATAACAAGATTTGATACGGATTAAGAGTATGTTGATTTCTAAAAAAGATATAATTAGCCAATGTTAAATTTGAAAAAAGATAGAAATTTTTACCTTAATGCATTCAAATATTCAAAAAAATCAAGAATAATGTAAGTTTAGAAAAGTATTTCTTTGAAATTTTTAAATTACCATTTTAGTGAATAATCACAGTAGATTGACATCCTTATGAAGTCTAATAATGAGTAACAGAGTAACATCCATATGCAATCATAGAACAAGCTGCTTTTGCAAAGATTAAAAAGCAATTTAAAATTTAAAGTCATCAATGTAGACTTAACGGTGTTATTCGAAAAATCATGTGATTTTGGTACATAATTACAAATAAACTAATTATTCCAGGCACTTCAAAATTTGGAAACTGTCTCTTTACAAGCTGTATTACATACTGCGAAGACAGGCCAATCTGTATCAATTTCAAAACTTTTAGAAAAAATTCTTAAAAATCGGGAAATTTTTGCAAAGCGTGTCACTCTTCGAAAAATCTTGCAGCTCAGATCCATGTTTAAGAATTTTTTCTGAAAATTTCACAAAAGCTACAGCGTTTTCGTTTATCGCAGTGTGTAAAACAGCTTATGAAGAACCATCTGGAATTTCTTGGAGACCATGGTGCTATTAGTTTATTTCAATTTGTCTACCAAGACTAAAAACAGAGTTCTTTTTTTTTCGAAGAACAGCCTTAATGACATAATGCTTTTACTTGTATTTCTATCATAAATGCTAATAAACACATGTTAATCTCTTGGTTATCCTGCAGTTTAATATACTAATAATCAAATTCTTTCTTCTTTTTTTTTTCT
Organism: Cheiracanthium punctorium; assembly: GCA_038373885.1. Taxonomy (NCBI): domain Eukaryota; kingdom Metazoa; phylum Arthropoda; class Arachnida; order Araneae; family Cheiracanthiidae; genus Cheiracanthium; species Cheiracanthium punctorium. The sequence continues at coordinate 227,401 of JAWZYV010001055.1, read as the reverse complement.
CTTTAGAGTTCTATACCAACAGCAAAATCAGCCAATGGATGCTTTGCAGGCTTTTATATGTGCTGTTCAATTAGATAAGACTCATCAGCCGGCGTGGACTAATCTCGGGATCTTGTATGAAAATTGCAATCAACCCCAGGATGCTTTGAAGTGTTATTTTAATGCATGTAATGGAAAAGGTTTGTATTTCTTTATTTTATTTATGCTTTAAAAATTAATTTTACATGTTTCTTTATATAATGCTGTTATAACTTGTAATTTGTAAAATAATGTAGTCAAAAACATTTTCATGTAGTTCTTATTGCAAGTGGTTCTGAAAAGTGTGTGCAGATATTTTTTAAACATGCCTTCAAAAATTTTTAATACTAAAAAAAGGGTAAATATTTTAATTAAAATAAAATGTATTGCATAAAAAATAGCTTTATGTCATTAGAAAACTTTTTTTAACTGGAAATACAGTGCTAAAATTAGTAGTTTGAAAGATTTTTATCTGATCAATTAGTTTGAAGCACCAGACATATACATTTAGCATAAAAACTAGATTTCAGCATTCTGGCTCATATTCTAAAGCCTTTACATAAAAAAAATGCATTCTTATTTAAAGTGAGTCCCATTCTTAACCAAGAAGCAGTTCTGTACATCAGTGGATCCTTAGATGTGAAATATCACCAATTTCTTTCAATCTGATCAATAATTCTAACTATTTTATTTACTTAAGTTTTCAAAGAATTCTCAGAACTTCTTGGTACTTTCAAAAAGGAAATCTGCTTATTTGGATCTAGGTTGGTTGCACACCAGGAAATGTGAATTGCAGAATTCAGCATAGTCTTAGTTCTATTTGCGAGTTCATCATACATGGAAAATCTCTCCAAATGTAATTTGAAGATTGTATTGTCTTGCTCAAGATCAGATTTGTAACATTGCAACAATGAAGATGAAGAACTGCTATTGAGAATAAAATTGCAGGATAAGATTTTAAATATGACATACTTGGATACTGTAACTTTGTCCAACTCTCAAGCTGCAAATACCTTGGAATGGCTTTTGCAATATCTAATATGTTATTTGCCAAATTATTAATTTAAAAAACTATCAAATGAAAAGTGTCTTGTTTTATGAAGGCACAATAGACATTCAGTATGTACTATGGCCGTAGATAATTTAGAAAACATTAAATTAAAATATTTCTAGTTTCATAGACAGGGCTATATTACCTATTAGCCTCTGCTAGATTCTGTTGTTTGTTAAATCATAATTGTTGTTAATATAGATACCATCATCTTAAGAATGTTCTACACAAGATGAACATTGTGTGAGAAAAACAATGTTACAGATTTGCATAATGTTCACTACTCATGACTTTAATCAAAATTAAAATTCTATTTATGTGAAACAGTTAAAAGATTAAAATTTTATTCCATACTGGTTATATTCAATAGATCATTAACTTAACATTCTGCAAGTAGATAAATTCCTACATGCTGAAATTGAAAAATACACTTGTGTCCAAAATTAAGGTCACAATCACATTTTTCACAATAATTTAAAACTGTGTCCAGTAAATTGATAAAATTTGTATTTCATATACTTTGAGTGACGAACAGTGTCAAGTGTTAATTTCTTGTTTAATTTGACTGTTTAAGCATGTGATATTTTTTGCCTTTGTCATGAATATTGTGTTAAAACCCACAAGATTTACTCTTTGTAGTGAGAGTGAGTTCTCATGATTGTGTAAATGATTCAGCGAGATCGAGAACCATTGATAATCTTGAAGTTGGGTAGTCACAAGGGGAGGTAGAATGATGGTTATAAGTGTTTCTGAAAGTGGTATCCAGGTTGTGAAATCAATTCAAAACAAGTGGTACCATCACCAAGAAATCCAGCCAAAGCTGCCTAAGAGTGACAACCACTACAAATGCTTGCTAATTGGCATTAAGTGTACTACATAGCAGTGGCGGCCCGTGGTCAAAAATGTTAGTGCAGCCGGAAACATATGACCCCCCCCCCCTTCCTCCGGACAGGAATGGAAAATCTTTGTTACTGAATTCGAAAGCTGGCGGATTAAGCCCTCACCCAGGATAAAAAAGAAAAAAAAAGAAATTACATAAAAAATGTAAGAGATCCTATTTTACTTCCATAAAATGGACATAAATTTCAACCAGCCGCTCCTATCCTCAAAATTGCATTAATGCGTATCTGATTCGAAGTTTCCGGAGATTTTTTTTTTTTTTTTTTTTTTTTTTTTTGGTGATGATAACTTGAGAAGAAAAGGAAAACTTACTTATTTTTTATAAGTCAAATCAATCCTTCTTTTAAACTTGCGAATCAATCAGTGATGTCCTCATAGAAAGGCGTTGTTTTAATTCAGATATCATTAATTTTAAAAGCTCTTTAAAATTCCCCATGTTTAAAGAATTTTCTCGCTCGCCATGTCCTCTTAATGCCAGTTCTTGCTTACTTAAAAACAATACTGCTTTGATGGGTAATTGCATGAAGCGTCTATTCAGGCTTACCTTCTTGATAAATTCAGCAATATAAAGTCGAGAGTTTTCCTTTAATGCGTCAGCAATTTAGCTCCCACTTCTTATCAACTCCTTAAATTTAAAGAATTTTTTAAATGCTCGATTGAGCTTTCATGTGTTTTATATGCTCGTGTGATGGTGGTTAATCCATCCTATCCAGTACCATTCCAAACGCTCTTTTTTTTATCTCAACGATTAAACACGGCCAACAAAACATTTTTTTGTAAATAAAAACTGCCCCATAGCCACGAGAATAGTGCATATCATGATGAATGGAAGCTACGACCATGCTGAGACGAACCTACCTTTTTCTTATGAATGGACAATTTTGGTGTCAGTCTATTTTCTTTTAGTGGTTGTCGTTTATCATCTTCTTTCCATGTGTTAAACGGAGTTTCAAGCAAGACGCAAACTGGATAATAACGGGGCTCCATGTTTCAAAACGGTTAAATCATAGATTCCAATAACACATGGACACAGTAACAAATAAGGCTAAAAACTCAACCATCTCAGACCAAAAAAAAAAAAAAAAAAAAAAAAACCTATTGTTTCTGTTAGAATGGGCTAGAACAGCGGTTCTCAACATTTTAATGTCCTGCCCCCCCCCCCCCCCCCCAAACAAAGGGTAACTTACAGTGGTGCTCCCCCCCTCACATTTTTAAGCATATATTGAGTTTTTTAATCTTTGAACATTTTAATCGAAAATGGATATATTTTTGAGTAAAAATGAGAATAAATAAGGTGATTTTTTAAAAACATGCATCACTACTTGCTCTATAGTTTTTCTCCCCCCCCCCTGCAAATGTTCTGCAGGGGGACGAGCCCCCCTCAGGTTTAGAAACGCTGGGCTAGAACATATATTCTGTGTCTTTATTCTCTCCCTCACTTCTCGTCCGAGTCAATCAGTTCTTCGAATTCACTACTGCAGCAAAAATCAGAAAACCTTTTTTCAGCTTAGCTGAAAACACCCTGTGCTATCCCAAGCCGGAGAAAGTGCTTACGTAACCGTTACCATGGCAACGGTGCTGCCAATTCCTTAATCAGCGCTGAGGGCTGTACCAACGACTTGCGCAGTTGAATTGCGGGAAGATTAAAGGTTTTTTTTTTTTTTCTGAATGAGCGATCCGGCCGTTACTACAATACGTTTTTAGATTTTTAAAAAATTTACCATAGGAATTCCATAATTCTAATCTGAATTTAAGAAAATTTATAGAATAAATTATTTTAAAGTATGTGCTGATAATTTCAAGTGGAGCCCGGCAGTACTTGCTGTATCCCATGAGCTGCCACTGCTACGTAGGCAGACAGCTGCTATAGAGCTTTCTAGTGATCCAGGTGCTGCATCAGAAAAGAATTTTCAGGCAGACTATACAAATATCTTGCAGAGGGAGACCTTTATACCTGATATGTCTCCCTTTGAATACAAAGTACACAAGAGTGTCATCAAGCCGAGCACACCATGAATGGGTGCATGCTCTTTTTACTGGTCAGTCAAGGTTAGTATACAGAATGATCCTCGGTGAATTTTCCTGTCCAGAAAGTGAGAAGCTCTCTATCATTTCTCCAACACAAGGATCATCGACCAATTTCATGGAAGAGGAATCTTTGTCTAGGAAAGTATCCTTTTGTGCAGTCTTATACCCCTGCAGGACATTTATCTTGATTCTGTCACCGCACAGCTGTATGGGATGAGGTCTTTAAAGGCTACGTATGTGAGGTTTTTACTGAATGCCGCATGCCCAAAATTCCTTTTTATAGATTATTATTTGAAGCCACACAGAGCTTACATTGTTTATGATCTTATTGAAGAGAATATTTGCCACATGAACCTGTCTGTGAAGTTGCCAAATTTTAATCCTATAGTAGAACATGTTTGGAATGGTCTAGAAGAGCCATTGCTCAACAAATTCATGCCCCTTCCACGAATCTTCAAGCGTTTAAAGCCTCACTTTTAGAAAAATGGAATTTATTGCTACAAGCATTCTTTACCACCCTCGTTAACAGTATGATGGCTCGTTGTGAGGCTTGGGTAACAGTGCATAGTGGCCGAACTCCATATAAGATGGACCTTTCCTGAGCTATAATGAATCACAATATGACTGGAGGTAGGGAGAAGTAGCTTTAGGTACAAAAATGTTGTGTTAAATTGGTGACCATTAACGAAACTTTAGGCCTGACATCTGTAATGTTTGTTTGTCATATTGTTAGATTTATCAAAAACTTGTCACTAGATCCTCTTATGGGTAAAACTCCATGCATTTTATAGAACATTGGATGAAAATCTGTATAAGGCTAGCAAATATTTCCATTTGTTAGTTTTCAGTGATGCACCTAAAAAATGTGGAAATGGCTGTCTTTACTTTGAAAGTCTTTATAATGCTATTGTAGCAGATCCATTTGTATGTATTTTAACCCCTTGCCTATGGAATATATTTGAGAAAAATGTTCCAAAAAATGGGGGGGGGGAATTTCTCTTTAATTTTGTTAGTTAACTCAGGTCGTGTATTCCAATATTGGCACATTTGTGTTGCCCAAACTGAGTTCGGGCATCACAGGCAAGGAGTTAATGTTTTGCCTGACTGATTTCTTTTATTTAAAATTTCATATTGCCACCCACTTCCTGAACACCATTGAAAAACCTAGATTATTTATTAATGTGATTTCTTAAAAATTTTTTACCTGTTTTATATATTTTGCACAGCTTCATTGAAAATAAAAAGGAATTGCAAAAGAAAATGTAGTGCCACTTAAAATGAATATTAGGAATATGAAAAAATGTTATTAAAACTCTTAGCATTTATTTTTCCTGCCATTGAAGTGGCACCTCTTTTATAGCACATTCTGCCTACGTTATATTATGTCAATTGTTTTATAGCTTCATACTTAATTTTATGTCTAGTAATATGAATGAATAAATAAAACTATACTCCTAAGCATTTAAAAAATTCTATTGGAAGTTAATACCACTATTGACAAAAACAGTTTCTTTTTGGCATATACATTTAAAGCATGTATCCCCAACACTGTAGCATAAGCAAGGGGGATATATAAAGAGGTATTTGTTTTGTTAGGGGGATTTTTAAGTACGTTTGAACGTACGTTTACTTTAAAAGTGAAGAATATAGTGGCAGAGCATTGTAATGTTGCACTATAACCAGGTAACAGTCACTTGGCGACACAGTTTATACAGACACTATGTAAAAATGAATACACAGTCTTAAATACTACATAGTTACGGGATAGTGGTGGCTGGGAGACGTTTAGCTAGGATGGTCAGAAAAGAGTCTCCTGTCAGAAGTGAAGTGAAAAATTTAATCTAACCAAGATCAAGGGGTTTGCAAAAAGTTAAGCTTAGCATATTGAGGAACGTCGAAATGAGAGCCAGTAAGTATGTTCATAAGATGCCAAAAAACTGCAGGATATTCTTAGTCAACAGAGAGATAGCAAGACATAACAATGAGCAGGGTACCCAACTATTGAAATAAAGCAAACAAAATTACAGTAATCCTGTGTGATAGAAAATTAGTTCAGCAGGATTTCAACTGATGTGAGTCCATAATAGGTAATGAAAGAAATAACGTATTACACATATAGGAAGACCATTAAAGATTGGTGCATATTAATTAAATGTAAATGCTTTGCATGAGGAACAAATGTTTCTTAACAGCTAGGAAAGCAAAAGAAATGCGACCGACTTTGACTTATTATTGACATAGAGAAACGGGTGAAAGAATAATTTAAGCATTCAATTTGGATAGATAAGCAGTTAACTGAAACTGAACATGTGGGGAAAAGCATAATACAAAATTTTGAAAGGCGAAGTAATTAAAAAATGAGAAGAGAAATTAAAGTAAAAATGCTTGATTTAAATACATTAAATTTAGGAAGGTGAAAATAAATAACAATAAATATGAAATATGCGATCTGCATCACAGGGTGGTAGGGGATTAACCCCCTCACCCCTTTTGCTGAATTTTTAACATAATATCCATATATCTTTCATTCTTTACACGAGGATTATGCCTTTTAGCATAATGTCCATAACCCCCTCCCCTTTGAAGAAAGTCTAACATACACTACTGCCCAGCACCAGCTGGAGCAAATTTGCTATCCTATGCAAAGGATTTTAACTGGACAAAACTGTCCCTCTTAGTTACATCGCTAACTCTCAGGTGGCTACCCCCGTCAGATTCTGCCATCCGATCAAGGTGCAAACGGCAATGCAATCACCATATTCCCTCTGTACATCTTTCATTGTAGTGGCATAACCTTTATTGGTGCCTGCAGTGGAATGCCCTAGTTATACCACTGTCTTATTGGTTAAAGCCTCTTAACCTAATACCAGGGGCAGACTGCCCCTAAAATTTTGGTATGGAAAACATTATTAATGGCTCATTGCATAAATAAAAAATGGATTTTTGGAAAGCTGTAAAGAAGGCTTTTTAAAAAAGGTTTAAATTGATGTTGCGTGTGTACAGTTTTCCACATATTCCATGTGGCCAGTCTGCTACTGCCTAGTACTGAGAGATTGACTGAAGGATGAGTTGGGTAGCAGGAACAGTTTTTTCTTTTGCAGATGGGACCTTAAAAAAAAAGTTTGCTGCCTGGCTAGTGCTACCTCCCTTATTTCAGCACCTTAAGCAGTCGCTTAGTTTGCCTATACGGTTCTGGCTGTTCCCGTGTATCCCTCAAATATGTTTTTGAGTATTACATTGTTAGTGTTTTTAGTTGCTTTTCCTAAATTCATTTATTACAAAGCATTTGTAATTTCTTTGGAACTATTTGTTTTAAATAATTTCCTGACTAGTATTTGTGTTCAGGGAAGTACTCTTTAAAAGGAAATGGTTTTGTTTTTAGCAAACATGCCTTGCTAATGACAGTTTATGTTTACTATTTTTAGCTTATGCATGAAAAAATATTTTCATAAAAATTTATGTTGCATAAAAGATACTAAATTAGTTTGACTAATTACTTTCTTGCATACTTTTCAGGCCCTGCTAATCATAATCTTTTAGCAAGAGTGAAAATCCTTCAAAATCAAATATCTGCAGCACCTGCGAATACCACTCAAAGGTAATTGTAAATGCTTAAGATTATTTTATTATTTTTTGCTTACAACTGAACTTTTCCAGAGCTATAATTAGGCAACTAAAATATACAGAATGATTTCAGAAATTCAAAAACCTCCAAAAATGAGACACTTTTTAAGTTGAATTTAGTGGTCCCTTTTGATTTTTTTTTTCAATGATAAATAGTGCGAGCAGTTCATTTTTTATACTCTTTCATAGCTATAAATTCATAGCAAAATGGCAGTTAATCCATTTAACTTTATTTCCTGACACATTTTGACAGCAGCAATATATTTTTTTAAAATCTAACATAAAAAGCTTAATTTCTTAATAAAGTTATGAGCATCAAATGTGTATTTATGAAATCGGGTAGGTTGTTGATTGCATGCTTTCAGCAACACTCATACTGCTGGTGAAAATAACGGTTATTAAATTAAGATTGAGTGCTAGGATCAAAGGGAAGTAACTGAAAGTAAAACAATTTTGCTCTGAAAACTTAGTAAATTTTGTTTTGTTTTACATTGACATAATTGCATTGGAACTGAGGTGGGCTTAGCCCACTCTTTAAAATTTCAGATTTTTTATTGAAAGAACAAAAGATGGAGCCCATTATATGAGACTAAAGGCCATCCTTGATATATTCAGAAAGCCTACTCAGTTACACCTATGAATTTAAGAAGACCTCGAAAATTCAGAATTACCTCAATTAGAAGGATTCTAGATTTTTAATGTTGTATCATAGATTTTCAAAAAATGTGTGTGTATGTGTGTTTCAAAAAATGTATATATATATATATGTATATATAAGCTTTAACGATATAAGTAATCCAGCCGTTATATTTGTAAATGAATTTATTATCAGTTACAAATATAATGTCTATGCGGGCTTTCAGTTTTTGCCTAATAGGGTTTTTAAATGACAAATTTAGTACTATTTCAAAAACTTAATAGAAATATGGACATAGTTACAGTGGTTTTCAGTTTTGTCCATTTGACTGGAAACGACACTAGTTGCATAAGCAGGATTAACAAAATGCTTAAATTTTTTAGTGATTTCTGAAACATGCTAAAAATGTTTATTTACTGAAAGATTGAGCTAGCCACAAGTAGAGTTTACATCACTCGAGGCAAATCCTAGTTTTTAGCACCTCTTTCTTTGGAACTATAACTGATTTAGCCCCCCCCCCCCCCCACCTCAACATGAAGGACAAGGCATGTGCCCCATTTGCTCTCTTAGTTAAAGACCTGCAACTATGCTTGCATGACATAAACAAACTTCTTATAAGGTATTTCAGTGAGAAAAACCTGCTTTTGAACATGAGAAATGATATACTTCAAATTGTTGGGTGAAATGAATTGAATTTGTTAAGCAAACTTTCAAATTTTATTTTCCATCTGCATATTTTTATTTTAAAGTGAATAAAGATAATTTAAGCTGGTTCTTTTAACATTCATCTAGGTTTGATACAATAACAGAATCTGCGTAAAAGGATATACAGTTAGTTTTCACTCAAGTATTATACGTGAAACATCACATCAAAAGCTCTCTATTTTATAAAATGCTGTATAAGAAGAAGAAAAAAAAATTGTTTAAATATTTCAATTTTAAAGAAATACCTTTATATTATGTAATTTTAAATATGAATAGTTATCTTTTATATATTTTGACTGGTGTTTCATATCTTTCAATATTTCAGGAATGTTTGGATTTAAATTTATTTACAATATAATTTGGGTTGTTGGATAGTAGTTATAATCACACATATAAATAACATATTATTCTGTTGATTGTGTTTGGTGGTCACATGAGCATAATAGAATAAAAATAGGTATTTTAAGAAATCTTTTATTAAAAAAAAAAAAAAAAAAAAAAAAAACTTTGAGTCAGAAGATCTCTTTTTTTATTTTGGGATCTTGGCATGTTTATATATAAAACTAATTCCATGTGCCTCCAAAATGTCGCTTCTGCCAAACATTATTTGTAATTACTTGTATATCGTTTTCTGGTTTAGGTTTTATATAGGGATGTAACGAATATTCGGTAGGCCGAATATTAAATTGGCCGAATATTCGGTCAGCCGAATACTGAACAGATATTCGGCCGAATAGTTGTGTCCGAATATTGCTACATATTCAGCTGAATAATTTAAGAAATAAGAGAAAAAAGTATTTTTATCATGTATTTTTAATGCATTTACAAATAATATTGCTTACTTAAACTTCAATATGCTAATTTTATATTATAAAATATCATAAGTCATTGAATTTTAAACTTGAGTTTAACATAATTTAATGTATTTAATAATATTACAGAAATGCAGACTTTTCTACTTTGGAGACACTACTTGGTTTTCTTCCTTCTTTATAGGGTGGGGGTAGGAGGAATCTTTTCAGATCCTCAATCACCAACGTATTTTTGAAAAGCTGCTACGTTTGCGCAGAGGCCGTGAAACCCAAAACAGGATGTGATTATGTATAGTTACCAGATTAATCACATACCATAGCATATTTATTAAATTATGAATATCTCAAAATATAACTATGCTGCTATTAGTGTTTAACTTTGTAAAAGATTTTTTCATGACCAAGATTTTTTACAGATAATATACTGTTGTGCATTTTTAATCATCTACAAATAATATAAAATGATTTTTAATTAGACTTTATTTAATATTTAATTACTAATTTGAGAAGCGACATTTTATTTACAGTTAAAATGAAATTTTTAAAAATTTAATATTCGGCCGCCGAATATTCGGTATTCGGCCTAAACTACGTGCTGAATATTCGGTATTCGGCCTGAGCTATTGGCCGAATATTTGGCTATTCGGCCAAATCACTATTTGTTACATCTCTAGTTTTATAAATGTATTTGTGTATGTATGCACTCATATACATATAGTGTGTTGTTATCACAATTCATAACATTCTGGTTTCTTTTCATGTACTAATTAATGTACATTCATTTTTTTTAGACCTAAACAGTTACCATGTATTGAAGATGCTTGGAACTTTCCTATATCTCAAGAAATGGCATCAAGGCAAAACGCAGCTGTGCAAGGACAGGGTGTAAGTTAAAATGCTATTTTATTTGATTAATTTTAACTTCTTACTTTCTCTACATGGTTCCAGTGCAAGGAGAAAAACAAAAGATTTTTTTAATGCAAAACCGTTAGTTATTGTTAGATTTATTTGACAGGGTGTATTTTCTTTTATAATTTTATTATTCTTGTAATTTTACCTTTTTAATTTTATTTTTTTTTCTTCTTTTTGCATTATTAAAGTTATTGTATTGCATATCAAAAATTATTGTAACTTTTTGCTAGGCTCAGCAAAGTCAAATTAAGCAACCTATGAATATAGCTGCTCAGGACCAGCCAGCAACAAAAAGGTTAAAACAGTCTCATGGAATGGTACATACTGTAAGTTCTGATACTTGTATGTTTTGTTTTAGGTTTTATAAATATATTTGTGTATGTTTACACACTCACATACAATGTGTTGCTATCAGAATTCATAACATTTTAGAAGTTGTGTACTTTTTAATCTATCTCTTTATCTAATGTTTCGCTAATACCATCTTTAGTAAGAAAACAATCTTGGACCTTCTGGGTCCTTGACAAAATGTTAAGGTCCATGACTTTTTATATCATTACTTACTTGATCTTAAAAAATGAAATTTAAACTTCAAATTATTCTTCTGTTCAAGCATTATTTTATGATTTAATTCTGGACAAAATATGAAGAAGAATATAATCATTCAACAGTGTTTCTAATTAATGGTGTATTTCAAAATAATCACGTGATTTTGGAACATAAATACAGGGAAAAATGTTTAACATGAAACTGAGGGGACCAAGATATTTTTAGTGTTATATTTTATTTCAACTTCCTTTTAAGCTACAAGTTGCATCCATTGGAATGACAAGCAACTAAAATAGAATATTATTTGGAGGGGGAAAATTCAGTCATCTTTTTTTGAAATGTATTTTCCATGGATATAGGGGTAGAAAACTAATGGGTGATACTTCTAGGATGACTATTGAGGGAGAAGCACTAAAGGGAAGCGTTGAAGGAAGAGGAACCAATTCCCAAAGTTAAACATTTCCACAAATACAATCTAGTGATTTGTCACAAACATACCACTAAAGATCAAAAAAGAACTTTTTTTCATGCTATATTTTTGTTTCGTGTTCAAAGAAAAAAGTATTAAATTGTACAGTTTATGGTCTGGGCTGCTGTATCATTTCATGTTTACTGATTTTTCCTGTTAAGTGTTTTGTGTTAAGCATATTTCACTGTATAAAATACTAATGTCAAGCACTTCAAAATTTTTAGAATTCCTCCTTGCAGGCTGAACTATAAACCATAATAAATGATAAACCTTTATCAATAACAAAACTTCTAGAAAAAATACTTAAAAATAAGATTTTTGAGGATATTTTTACATGATTAAACTAAACATAATGTGTATATTAAACATTTATCTCTGTACCTCAAAATCCATCCAGCTAAAATTTATCCAGTTTGAATCCAATCAAAATCCATCCTTTAAGAGAATTCAAAATTAAACAAATGCTTATGACAAAAACATGTCACCAAAAACAATCTAAAACACTCAATTAAACACTTCAAAACTAAACAAACGTTTATGTAGTTATGACAAAATAAAACAAATGTCTCAAAACAATCGAAATAAAAGTTATGATCCAACAATGTTGAAATCAAAATACATCCATTTAAACAAATTCAAAATTAAACAAATGCTGTCACCAAAACAATCTAAAACACTCAGGTGAGAACAATGAAAAAAAAGTGACTTTCACGAACAACAAATACAACAACATTTTTCTCATCTCAAGGAGTGGTGCCAATTTCTAAAAAAGAATTCCTACAAATAGGTGTTTAAGTGTTGTGCAAACAAAAGTTTACACATTCTCAATAAATTTGCCCAAAATCTATCAAATTTTTCAGTTAATAGAACTTAAATATTAAATAAAACTGTCCTTGCATTGCCTGTCATGCAAAAGGAGTATTTTCGCCAGTATATGACATTATCTAATCAAAAGTTTTTGCTTTTATTTTAGAGATAAAAATGTCATTTTTATCAGAATTTCAACATGGCGGCAGATGTAACAGGCGGGAGCGCTCAGTCGATCTCGGAATTGTTATGGACAGGACTTTTATTATTTAGATTAAATTCTCATGCTAATTCTCCTTTCAATTGATGGACTTTTGTGGGTTATTCTGTTTTCCCAGTAATTTAATTCAGTATCACTTCTTCCTTTATCAACTACTTTTGGAATTTTTTTTTTTTTTTTTTTAATCATATATTCCTTTTCAATACACTTTGAACAGAGATACTTAGGTTGAAACCTTCCTGTAAAACCATGAATTCTGTTGTTTCTTTTCAAAAATTAACTAAGGAAATAAGATTGACTTCTATTTGAAAAGTTTTTATTAATGCAGTAAAATACAACTGTAATTTTTATAGAAGAACATATAGTTACATACAGAACAGAAGAACATGTAGTTTCTTTTTGTGTACAAGCTGCTATTTTGTTTTAAATGAAAAAAATTACCTTGTAAAGGTGTTTTGAGGATGTGATTCTTAGATAAAACTCAGACATTTAGTGCATGCCAATTCATGGAGGCATGTGTTTCTCAAGCTCCATAATTGTGTATCTATGCTTTTGATTTTCCATCAAACTTTGCTTCATCTTCTGTTGCTAAAACAATCTTTATTTCAGGTACCAAATGCTGAAGCTGTTTCAAAGCCATCATTTTATTTAAACCAACAACAGTTACAACTTCTCAGCTATCTGCAGCAAAATCAGGTAATTAATATACTGTATTATTATTTAAGATTTAAAGTATTTTAAAAGGTGGTTTGTGTTTGTAAAAAAGTACATCGGGTATTTCAATTAAATAAATGAACAAATAATTTGACAAAGTAATATCTTACCACTCATCTGTTTTTTCACTCATTTTGAATTACTTTCCTTCCGCCACATTGCTTATTTAGTAATTATATGCTGCACAGCGTATATCACATGTTTTCTTTATTTTTGAACTAACCACCTTCGGTGGCAAGTTCGTCCCCCAACGGGCCACTTCATGACTGGCCTATGCAACCTACGAGCTCCTTTTATACATTACGATGGGGCATTCGCTGACCTATGCAAAATCATGTTAAATAATAATTTATGTACAGATCTCTTCATGACTGGCCTGTGCAACCTACACTCTGCTTTTGTGTCTTACGATGATCGGTTGACTGTAAATAAAACTTTTCTGGGTCATTTTTACAGTAATAGTACAAAATATTAAAAACATGTACAAAAGTTAAACACACAAATTTAAAAGTTACCCTAAAACCTTGAAAAGCAGTTCCTCCAGACTTGCAGTTGGATGACAGATATGGCCCACCTATCCATTTATAATCTTGTTTCCCTGTTTTCCTCAGTCTCTTGAGATAGAGCAGTAGATGTGCGGGGGTTTTGGGAATTTCTGCTCTCCACCATTACCCGCAGCAAAGCAGAGCAACGTCACATGACACAGTAGAAAAGTTGAAATGTAAGTGGTTCTTCAAATGGTGAAAATCAGCATTCTCAATTTTAACTAGATAAAAAATTATGGTAGACACTTAACGAAAGTTAATTAGTTATGAACAATCCCTAGATCGCCATAGCAAAGTGCTGAGAGACATAGTTTTTAAAATGAGTTCAAAAAGCATCTCCCAATTTAATATTTTTTTTAATAGGCAAAATGCAGCTGTTTTGAAAATAATGGTCTTGTTCAAAAGAAAACGTTTTTCTCTTTCTGATAATGCAATTATTTTTTTCTTTAGAATGATTATAAGTCCTTTTTTTCGTAGTGCAAAGGGAAAGAATGGTTGAAAATAATATAAAATATAGAAAAATTAAAAAAATAGCCCAAGGTGTGCATTCCTGGCATTTGCTCAGAACCCCCATGCAAAATTTCATGCCGTCCAGCCGGATAGTTTGTCTGCAACGCAAACAGCACACACAGGGTTCATACACTCCTTAAAAACTCCTTAAAATTCATTTTACAAAATTTAGGGCCCTTAAAACTCCTTAAATTTATGTGGGACTCCTTAGAAACTCTGTAATTTTGCATTTACAGTAACAACGGCTATTAATGAAGTACGCAGCCTCTGCAACCTTCCTGATATTGGTGACAATGACTTGGTGATGGAAGAATTTATAGTTCTTTAACTAATTTAGAGCTCATTACTTACGGAAAACTCGTGATAACAGAATAAAAATTGTATGAATTTTATTTTTTGTGTTTCATTTTAAGATTTTTTTGGGACATGCCTTGAAAAAACTATATTTTTCCATATTCAGTTTGGATTAAAATTTTTGTTAAAACATATTTGTAATGCTCAATGGTAGTTTTGTACAGTCTCCAGCTAACCTAAGATTGCATTGGTAGTCCAGAAAAAAGTGGACTCCTTAAAAAAATTTTTTGGGGGTCCTTAAATACTCCTTAAAAACTCCTTAAATTTCTTTTTGAAAAATGAGTATGAACTCTGACACACACACAGACTCTTTTATTATTTTTATAGAAGATACTGCTTCTACAATTTATATCTTTTAAGTGTATTAAGAAGTATTTCAGATTTATCAGTTTTATTTCTTTACATTTGGCTTCTTTATATTCTTGATATTTATATGTCCTCTCCATGCTTAAATAATCATTAAAACTATTTTCCCCCACTTTTATTCTTTAGCCTTTTTGCACTAGATAGTTACTGATACATTCATCAAATTTTATTAACTTGTGATTTATTAGATATTTAGTAAAATATGTGGGCAAGTTGACTACTAAGTGTTTACCACAGAAATTAAGGGAAAAAAACTCTCTTTTTTAAGTTTAATGCAAGTATAACTAGCGTAAACATCCATCACATGTGGAAATGTAATGAACTGCCTTTGTCCAAAGTATAGGCAGTATTTCATATTACGAAAGATAAGTGTAAGTAAAAAACCTGCATGATGTATGGGGTGTATGTAAAGAATATCCCAACTTTCAAGAGCTACTACAAAGTTAAATGTGCTACATTATTTTTGAACATTTTAAATGAAAAATAACATTTTAAAGTGTATAAAATTATACATGTTTAGTGTGATCACCCTCTAGGAAAGAGAAAATACATTTAGGGTTCAACTCTCTGCCTCTTCCTGAATAGTTTTATAAACGTGTTACTTTTAAAAGACTATCCCAAATTTGTAAAGTTATTTTTTCTCAACCAAAGAAATAAATGCATTATTTTGGGATTATTTAGATTGCAAAGCTTTTTATTTATTCCTTTACAATAATTTAGACATTAGTTTTCAAAATTGTTTTGTAAAGAGACCAGTTATTTGCTTTGTGTTTTATTTTTATATATAGGGTGCCAAAAAGATGTTAACATGCTTTAATTCTTTATTCATTGGAGATAAGTCAGCAAAGTGATTTGAAAAAATTTTCAAAATATGTTAGGAAAAAGGACTACCTTTTAGAAAAAAAAAAAAAAAAAAAAAAAATCTTATTGATTTTCAAAAAGTCACTCTTTAAATCGTATATGACCCCTATAAAAAAAATTCCGAGTTAGTAAATTGTGCCCCTTACACTTATGGGGTAATGTACAAAATTTGAGGAATATATCGAAAAAAGTTATATGACAAGATATGAAGATAAATGTATGCTACCTTAAACCACTTTTCAGTGGCTCTTAAAGGGAATAAATTCACAGCAAATGGTCCTGTTTTAGGGGTTGTATAAAAATTACAAAAGAAAATAACTTTTTGAACTCTAGCATTAAATGTTTACATTCAAATTCATGTATAGTTCCTGACCATCTTTGTTTAAAGATATCGCTAAGGCATTTTATATGAAAGGCTGAAATTTTGTACATCACTTCATTAGTATATGGGACACATTTTACTAGTTGGGAAATTTCTGGTATGGTAGTCATACAAATTAAAATGTGTCACTTTTTAAAAATTAATGAGAAACATTTTTTTAAATGTTTTTTTTCTACCTCATTTTGAAAATATTTTTAATTTACATAGTCCACTTATCTCTAATGGATAAAGAATTAAAGCATGCTACTATCCTTTTGAACACCCTGTATATTACTCACATGTGTATTATATGGGCATAAAATTTTCTCTTTATTTCTATAAGGCAAACTTATCTGCTCAACAAAGAAATGTGTATCAACAACTTCAACAGCAATACCAGCTCATGCAGCAACATCAACAACAACAGAAATTATTGTTACAGAACCAGGTAATAATACAGATTAATATTTAAAGTATTCTCAGATTAACTCTTTTTTTTTTTTCTCATTCATTTTATTAGCTTGCTCTGTTGTTATCATTCAGCTATACTTTTAACAGGACATGATTGTCGCAATTTAATTAGATAAACTATGACTGCTGCTCATTTAGACAAGTGTTCTGCACTAAATAATTTTGACCGTATTGAGAAATACTGGAAAGCTTGCTGCCTAATGACATAATGGTCAATGGTCTGGCATTTCTTTCATAACAATCATTCAACTGTACAATTAAAGCTCAAGTAATGGCAAAGCAAACTGTCCATTTGGGGTTCTTTAAATTGCTTCTGTGAGCAAGCAGGGCAGAAAGCACTGTACATATTCGCTGTATAGAGAAATGTACTTCATGGTTTGCCACATTTTTCTAGTCCTTTTGTAATTTTTTTTCCGATTTTGTAAAAACTTATTGTGATTAAAAGTGCTTTCATGAATTAAAAATGTATAATAACCATAGAAGTAAAAATTTAAGTAAAATGAAACTTAAGTTTCTTCTTTTGGTTGATTTAATCTTTATTTGGTAAGTTTAATCTTTGATTTCTTAAGTTAATGATACATGAAAAATACATGAACATACTTAATAATACATGAATGAATAATTAAACAATAATTGGTATGCACTAACTATTTACATGACAATCACTAAGTTGTGAAAATTTGACTGTTACATTAGACTGTTACAAAAAATAAACATTAGCTGTAATGTTATAACTATGCCATATCAGTTTTTGTTTCTTGCCCATAATAGGTCTGATTATTTGTCATTTGTTTTAAAGCTTATATTAAATAAAATAAGTTTAAAGTTTATATTAAATAAAATAAAGGTAAAATAGTCTTGAAATACCAACTTTATTGGAAAAACCACTCAAAATACTGGTGTTAAACAATAAAATAAATAAAAAACTTTGTGAAATAATACATAAGAAGTTGCTTGTTACTTGATACATACATTTCAACCAAAAATTTTTTCGGTCTTCCTCAGTCAAAGCCCTTCATCACACAGAACAGTTTTTCAATTCCCTCTGTTCCGTGTGACGAAAGGCTTTGACTGAGGAAGACCAAAAGAATTTTTGGTCGAAACGTACATATCAACTAACAAGTAACTTCTTATGTGTGTTTTTCACAAAGTTTTTTATTTATTTTACCAACTTTATTATACAATTTGCATGTCTTGCTTTTACTGCAATTATTCAAAAGTTCTGTTATTTTATGTTTCCCAAATTTTACATTATTTTTATGACATATTTTTTTTAAATTCTTAAATGACCTATAATTGCTATATTTTAAATCAAATTATAGTAACTAAGATGAAATACAAAACATTTTTGAATCAATGGGTTTTAAAACTGCTCAAAAAGGTATAATAACTCAAGGCTAATTAATAATGATTAAATTTATAAATGCTGAAGTATGCTATAATATTTATGTTAACTATTTGAAGCTTATTTTGTTTCAACACTATACTTACGTTATTCGTATCATTCTTATTTATTCTATAAGGAGTTTTAATTATAGAATAAAGCATAATCTTTTTTAATAGAAATGGCAAAGCAGAAAGACAGATTTTAATGAATTAATAAATCTGTTATTAGAATAATATTACAAATATTTTTAATTTTTTGTGTGTGGGGGGGGGAGGGAATTATTTGTAATTACAACAAATTGGGAGAGTACACAGAGAATGTGTTATGACTTCTCCTTCAATGTGAAATGTCACAAGATAATTTTTTGTTGCAAAATTTATCCATTTTTCCTAATCTTTAAATATTTCTTTCCTCCCCCCCCCCCTTTTTTTTTAAGTTTGGGGAGAGGGTCATAGAAATTTGCAGTGAGAAATTAAAACTTTGAAATCAGTGATCCCCTCCCCCACTCCCTTGGTTTTTTTTGTTTTGTTTTTTCGGAACAACCATTACTTTTTTGGATAAGGTTGCTATATAGTCCTATTGCCTGGAATATGGATACAGTAAAACCTTGCTATAATGAACTACAATGATAAATCCCTCTATGAAGATAATATTTTGTGATCCTGTGGAATTTTCATACAATACAATCTTCCCTCGATATAAGGGTGCATCCCTCTAAAACAATAATTTTATTGGGTCCCTTAAGTATCATTGTATTGAGGTTTTACTGTATATTATACCATAAAGTACCACAATTTTTACTACTTATTAAATGATTGCTTCAGCTGTAAAATCCCACTTCTACATTATATAATTGAGATTTTAAAAAAGTGGTTCTGGCAGAATTAATTGAAATTTTATGCCAGACTTTTCAGTGTTAATTTATATCCAAAAACTGAATGAATACATGGCCCAGGTATGAGAAATTAAAGAGCTTTAATGACTGCCTGTTAGTATGCTTTGTAAGAACCTAAGTGGTTCATTGGATCACTACTAATTTTGACTCATTGTTTAATTAGCACTAAGAATTGCTTGGGGGGGGGGACCATAATTTTTTTTAGTTATATTTTGTCCTTTTTACAATCATTTTTTGTTCTTGTGTACTCAATTTTCATCTGACAACTATATTTCCTTTGTTATTGGAAAGTCTTGAAAATACTTTCTCGAATGAGCTTTTCTTCAGCATTATTCCTGGGATATTTTTAATTGTTGTATCTAATGATTTGTTAAATTTTATTAGAAAATGTCAAGTTTTAATGGCTAAGCATTTCTAATCTGAATGATAATGTATTTTTCAACATAGAGTTTTAATTTATTTTTCAACATATTGTTTGTTATATTCTTGGCAATGAGGTCTTTTTCTCACACAGAGAATATAACTTTTTAAAAAATCAATTGTTAAACTAATATATAATTTTTAATTGGTCTAAATTTTGTTTTTAATGTGAACAGGCTTATTTAAATAAAAAACTTTTTAAAAATAAATTTATAAATAAATTTAACAAGCCGCTTTATTTTTTAAGATTGTAACTTTTAAGTTCTCATTTTTCCTATAAATATCTATTAAAACAATAGTTATAGAACAAAAATTAAATTTTACATCTGTACATAATGCTCCAATAAGATGTCATACAATCATTATTTCTTTCATAATGTGTATTTTTTTTCACAAGTGAGTATCCGTCATTCATGTCCAAATTTCAATTACCCAAAAAAATTAAAAATTGGTCAAAAAGAATGTGACGAACTATATGGGGAGTAGAAAGAAGTATAAAAAGAGCAATATAAACTAATTTTTTTTTTTAATTGATGATTATTATTGTTTTTTTTTTTGTAAATTTTAATTTTGAAAAACCTATGTTTTCTGTAGAATGACCCATACACAATCTGTTTCTACTTTTAATAGTGTCTACTGTACATAAAGTTTGAGTAAAATCTAAGAGGATTTGAGCATAATTTTCCCTTCCTGATGTGGAAATGTCAAGTTTATACATTTGTTACTCTTTCTAAGCATAATGTCTAAATTTTATTTTATTAGTAGTGAATTATGTTTTTCCCTTAACAGTTGCCAGCTGGTCAGACATCAGTAGCTCCATCAACAAGTGCCCAAGTATTAGATACATCCACTTCAACTACATCAAATACCCACAGTGTTCCTACTGCCAGTTATGCATCTCCTGATTCTACTGCCACTCAAACTGTTTGTTCATCATCTACAACAGAAGAGAAGAATGTAAATAATTTCAGTGCTCCTATCAGTCAATCAAATCCGGCCAATATTCAAGTACGAACTGCATCTAGTATGTCATCTCAGTCCTGCCAGGTTACTACGACAACTGGTAACCCAATTCTTTCTGTTGTAAAGCCTTCTCAGTGTTCTACATCTCAGTTGCCTCATCCTTCTGGTTCAAGGTCTGTGGGAGGTTTACAGGTATGTATTTTCTATTATTTTATAATTTTGTAATATATATATATTTACTGAGTGTAAGAATGTGCTTTTATAATTCAAGATTCTTAAACTATGGAATTGAAAAGAATAAAATGAAATTGCGTGAACACTTTACATAGCATAGATGGATTATGACTTCATTTGTTAGAAAAAATAAACTTTATAAGAATAACATAACATGTTCTCATATTGAGAGATCTCCAAGCAAGTGGCTGTAATCAGAACCGAAACTAAACCTCTCTGCATTCGCAGTGTGAAAATTGAAGTGCAGTGAAAATGGCAATGCGAGCACCATTCATGGAACTGCACCAGGAAGGATGGATGTATCACTACAGAGTATCCCCCCAGTGAATGAAGTGAACAACAATGTGAAGCATTTTAAATTCAATATAAAATATCATACAATAGAAAATATAATACAAAAATATGACAAAAAGGGTTAAAATATGAAACACTTTCAGATTTTAAATATGCACCAAAGTGCTATATATTAAAAGCATATCATAGTTTCTTTTTTTTTCATTTGCATCATCTTTTTATTTTTTCCTTATTCCATTAAGTTGGAAAGTGTATCATCAATCATGACTGTGCCGTATTTTTCTTCCCTGTTTCATAAAACCCATCTTTGGAATCGAAATCTATCTTAAAATCGCGTACTAAAACCATTTTACAATCGTTGCCAAGTATATTACAACCATACGTCACCATTTTAAATATTGTTTCGAATGTCCATCATAATCCATGAGTGTGCCATGTTTCTCTTTCTGGGTTGATTCCTACTTTAACGCCCCAACTCTCGCCAAGGTGGCGATCATTAAACATATGGAACTACCACTATGATTTTTGTATTTATGTGGCAATCGTAATTTAGAATTAAAATGGCGATTTGGAACAACATGTAAGTAAAGCATTCCGTTACATTTTTATTTACAGTAGAAGATCTTTATAATGCAAACCTTGAAATACAAGGTTTTGCATTATATAGGATTTTGTGTTATATGGATCATTCACTTATATCATTAAACTTCTCTAATAAACATATTAATATATAGCTGGAACACATAAATATAATGCTTAAAAATAATTTTTAAATACAAATACTACTTTAAAAAACAAAATGCAATTTATTTATTTACAGAAAAAATAAATAAATTGAAATTACCAAAAGCACTGATAGAACCTTTTTTAATCCGGATATCTGTAGAAAACTGCAATATATAGTCTAGATCACATAGTTATTGAGAACTGCATTTGACAGACTTTTGTTTGAAGGCATAAATCAAAGGCTTCTGGTGAGTAAAAATGAAAAAATTTCTGCCTTCTAGCAAGTATCTAAATTTTCTTAGGGAAGAATAGATAGCATATAATTCAGGGTCGTATGTGGACCAATTTTTCTGGGATTTATTTAATTTTGCAGAATAAAATGCTATAGACACCCATTGTTTATCAGACAGCTGCATAACTTTGCCACCAACTGCAACATTTGATGTGTCTACCCATAAGCTTAATTGGGCACCTTGAATAAGGTGTCGTAGAAGCATTGCCTGAGCGATTGCTCCTTTTGTCGCTGTAAATGCAAGATTTGCTTTGTTGTTCCATTGTAATTACTCAACTGAGATCTGAGATGTTGGTCATGGATTGAGGATGTTTTTTTTTATTTTTGGCCATTCAAGAAATTAAACAAAAAGTGCTAAAATATCAACAGCTTTAGGAATAAAACGTCTATAAAAATTAAAGACACCTAAATATCTGCAAAGTTGGGTAAGAGTTGTGAGTTTAGGGAAATTTAAAATTGCATCAATGCTATCAGAAATGGTTGAAAGGCCTTCTTTGGAAACTTTGAAGCCTAAAATTTTCCTAAGTAAAAATACCAAAAGTGCATTTTGAAGGCTTAATTGTAAGACCATAATGAACAAGTTTAGAAAATAGAGCTTTATAATGTTCAATGTGCTCTCAATCGTTTTTGATGCAATTAAAATATCGTCAACAAAGGCATAAACACCTACTAAAACTCTAGTTACATTATCAATAAATCTCTGGCAGGTACTAGAAGGAATGCATAACCCAGATTGCATTAAAGTGCTCTCGGAGAGTCTGAATGGTGTACAAATAGCAGTTTTGTAGACATCCTCAGGAGCAATCATAATTTGGTGATATTCTTTTACTAAATCAATATGTGAAAAAATTGTGGTTCCATGAAACTCACTGGTGTAATCAGCGATGCTGAGTTTTGGATATTTATCCTTTTTGGTTTGAGCATTCAGTGCTCTATAGTCACCAACAGGATGCCAGTCATTGCTGTTTTTCTTAGAAACCATATGCAGGGGTGAAACATAGTTACTGTTAGATGGGCACATGTCTCCTAAATCCAACATATGATGGAATTCCATTTTAGCAATTTTTAGGCGGTCAGGAGCTAGGCGACATAGCTTGGCATATATGGGAGTGCCAATAGTATCGACATGATGCAAAACAGAATGTTTAATTATTTATTTTAGGGAAGGAAGTTTACTGATATTAAGAAATTCACTTTACATCACAACTCTGTGCAGAACAGTGAGAATTTAAACTTGTGACACTGTCAAATAAGGATATTTTCTTAAATCTGGTTTTAAATTAAAGTAGTGCAAAAAATCAACTCCAGTAATGGGAGTGGAAACATTGCATAAATAAAAAGAATAAACAAATTGTTTTCTCAAACCAAGATCTAATAATAACAATTTATGTTTGTAAACATTAATGGGTGAACCATTGGCGGCAATAAAAGTCTGAAAAGGAATTTTTTATTTGATCTGCTTCAGATACTGGGAATAAGGAACAGTCACTTCCGGTATCAACGGGAAATTGTATATTACTCTTTAGATCTTGTACGAAGAGGTAACGAGAGGTGAAAGGCGAGGCATATGTCGCCGCTGCTCCTGGCCTGGATCGTTTCTTGAAGCAAACATGCAGGGCGGAAGATACTTTTTGGCTTTCTCTATCATTAAATTTTTTATGATACTAGCATAAATTACTTTCACTTTTAACACTAGGGCTTTTCTTCCGAAAATGAGAACCATATCTCGAGTGACTTCTGGAATGTCTTGAGGAAGCCCCTTCTGTATGTAAAAGTCTTGTAAAAGAGTAGAGTCAGCCATCGAAGAACTATTAGGAGAAACACTGCTTACCTGTGGGGATGATATATTCAAAATTTTATCAGCTATTTTGGCAGCTCTAGTTGGAGTAAGATCTTGAATGGAAGCACATATTGATTGAGCACTGGATGGTAACTGCTGCAGCAGGGCCGGCCCAAGGGGGGGGTATTAATGTTAATGTAGGCAATTGCCTAAGGCCCTGCGCTTAAGGAGGCCTTGCACTTGGTCCTTTTTTTATCACCTTAGACAGAGCTTGGTAGATGGTTGAGATATATCCCCCCAAAAAAGCTAATATGTGCTAGTAGTAACTTACATAAGACATGATAGAAAAGAGGCCCCACTCTTCTGGTTCGCCTGGGGCCCCACACGACTCTGGAGCTAGCCGTGGCTGCAGGAACAATTCCAGTAGGAGGGTATTGGAAATGCTGTGATTTTCCGCTCATCGTTGCATAACACAAAGTAGCTCAGTAGATGTTCTTTTGCCAAGCTGTTTGCCTGCTAATAGTTGACGAATTTCCTGCGATTTTGTTTCACCACATCACTACACAATTTCATCTCTTTAATTTTTGAAAGGGATTATTTGGATCAGGTGAAATGGTGACGTTGGACAACCATTGCGATTTCCAGTGGTAAGTGCAAAACACAATAATTATATTTTATCTTGAAATCTGTTATAGTCTTTGGGACAGCCAGTTGAAATCTCAACTGTAATAGTTAACCACAAGGCAGCCACGTCTGTGGGAATAAAATTAGGAATCTTGACAGCTGCTGTTTCAGACATCTTGGCAATTTAGAACAGAAAGTTGGAGACGAAAATAAAAGTTCTATTACTTTGTCCGGTAGACACCACTGAAGTGACTGCAGTGAAATTGCGTGAACACCTCATATAGCGTACATTGATTATGGCTCCATTTATTAGAAAAATAAACTTTATTAACAATAATATAACAAGTATTTGTATTGAGATATCGATGAGCAAGTGGCTGTAATCAGAAATGAAACTAAACCTCTCCGCATTCATGGAGTGAAAGTTGAAGTGCGATGAAAGTTACAATGCGAGCGCCGTTCATGGAACTACACCAAAGATAGATGCATCACTTCAGGATTCTATTAAATATGAAATTAGTTACAAACACTCATATACCTCAATAGGTGGTACTAAAGACCACCCTTTCTTAGTTTAGTGTTTAAAGTAATTTTTTTTTTTTTTTTAATTTCTGTAGAGTGTTCTTGTTATTGCATATGGAGTTTAATGCCTAAATGTTGTTGTACTAAAATCATAATGTACCATGAGTAAAATTTATATCTTTAAATAATTCTTGTTCAGATGTTTTGATTATTATTGAAAATTAATAAATAAATTATATACTTTTTTAATAGCTATATCTTTTTAAAAAGTATTTAATTTTTAATTTATATGACATATAAAATGCAGTTTTGTTCATTTTTTTTTTTTTTTTTTTTTTTTTTTTTGTAAGAAAATTGCACAAAAGGGAACCAATTTATTCAGTATTTAGTTTGGGCCTTAAAATATTATTAAATATATTTCTTTAGACAATGTATCATACTTTAAGTACAGTTAGCACTTGTTCTGCCTATGTGCAAGGTGTGCACCACTCACAGGTGGCCAGAATGTACTTGCTGTTTTTATTCCACTGACTATATAATACCTTTGTATTGCATTACTGAAACATTACTTCAGTTATTTTTTATATTAATGCATAATTACATTTCCCTGCATATATATATGCATGATCTGATTGTTGAATTTGTGTACACTAAAGCTCACCAAATATACTTCATGTAAAATAGTATGATAATTTTTTATACATCCTTTGTTTTTCCACAAGAAAGCTTTATTTTCTACATTACTTGTTTTGACATTATGTTTTTTTTTTTACTGGAAATGTCAGCCCAATAATAAATGCACATAGAGGCAGCTAAATAACGTACACATGCGGCCAGATAGTAAATGCATAGAGGTGGCAAAATTATATTTGCACACAGGTAGCCAAACATCTAGAACTGGCTCTGAATACAGTGAAACTTCCAGTGAGTAACCATTATTGGAAGTGACCACACTTTGCAGGTTCACAGTTATGCTATTTTAATGTACTGTTTAATCATAATATTGGTCAGTTTTAGAACGTGGATGTAATACAGATTTTATTGCATGTGGTTTATACCAACCTAAAGAGATAAGGGATATTAATCACAAATTGCCATTTTAAAATTATTTCCGATTGGTAAAAATTCTTCTGTCAGACTACAGATTTGGGTTTAAAAAAAACCTACCCATTGCAGGTGTAAAAATCATTGGCTGTGAAATAAATTCCTGCATGTAAACAGACAAGTTTTAGATAAAAGCTTTTTTATTAAAAATAACTGACAAATAAATAAAGAGAGCAACTGCTCCTCACAGGACAGTCCACTGACTGTTTGTAATGACATACAACAAAAAGGGGCCAAGATCATCGACCTCATCTACCTTATGAACATACAAAATTTACATACTCCGACGTATTCGGAAATGAAAGATGAATGCTAAATAAAAGGAACCAAGGAGCAAAACGAACGCACCAAACCGGCAGGAATCAAACGTTTGCCGTGATGCAATACATTTCAGCCAATCACAGTAGGAGGTGCATACAGGCAGCAGCCAGTAAAAACAAATCAGCAACTTGCCGATACGAAAATAAACAATGTTAAAGTAAATGCCAAAAGATTAAAGACGTAGCGAGACAGGTATACATTTAGTTAATATAGCAACTTCCCTTACAAAAATTGTAGCTAAGTGCCATATAATCAACAACAGAAAGAACATCTTCAAAAATTATGCATATTACACTCATGATGGTAAGTCATACTTACTAAAACAAGCCTGGCAATATAATTAGTGTTCTCTAAATTTATTTTTTCTCATGTAGATTATTCCTTATTGGATTTCTACAGTGTTTTGAAAGAATTGTCTCTAAAAATATATGTCATTTAAGATGCAGTTAATACTTTAATCATTGATTAAATATTAAAAGATGATGTAAAAATATAAATTAGAACACAAAACTTATTTGATTATCGAGTTGTACCAGAGTCTCTTGCTATTATTATTACTACTATTTCCTATATCAGGTAACCTTGGCATTAATCTTAATAGTTAAGAGTACAGCTGTAGTTAAGCACTTAAAATTGGTGCATATCGATATTAATCTGATACATCTGAATATTTGAAGGCTGGTAAACATTTTTTTCCTCTACAACTTCTTTCTAATATTATTTTAATCTATGTACTGTCACACCTTAAAATATCAACACCTCTTTATGTTTGAGAAAAATTTACATTCTATTTATCAGATTGTTTTAATTAATTGTAAGCGTGATTCTAAGACTCCATGCTAATTTTTAAATAATGATACTTCATGAGCAGAAAATATGTGCATGATAGCTTCCTAACTCTAGTATAATGTAAAATTTGAATGCTTTTAAATGTGACTTTTGAAGGGTTAATAGCACAAGATTCTTAGGAAGAACAATTAATGCTTTGCATGAAGGAAAATCTTAACACTGGGGATGTGTTATATACTGTATTTGTTGATTTAGAATTTTAACTTTATAACCCTTTGTAAGTAGTATAGTAACCTTCATCCACAAATTTGTGGATGAAGTGGATAGCTATCATGCCACTTAACATTCAAACAAACTGTTTGGGGTCCTTTGCTGAATTTTCTAGGTTTTGTATCAATAAAATTAGAAACTAATGAAATCACTTGTAAGTTTAACACAAGAAACATAAAAGTGAGTTCTCAAAACACCCTAAAATCTTTATATATAAAAAAAGTGGAGATCCAGTGATTTGGGGGGGGGGGGGGAGAAGAGGTCTTCTCTTTGGTAAAAGTGTGAAAAAAATTGCTATACTGTGTATGCAGAATATCTGCATATGTATTTTAAATTTCATAATATGCAGTCAAAAATATAATTTTATCACCTTGTTATTAATAAAAATTCATATATTCAAAGAAAAAACTCATAGCTGAACATTAAATGTATAATTCTTAAAAACTTTTAGTTTAATCCCTGTTTTTAGATAATATAACTATATCACTATATATCTAATAAACAAAATTATTTACCTTTTCAGATGTCAAGTACTTCTCAACCTACTGTAGTATTGAAAGACCTGTGTTCAATTATCAGTGACAAAGATCTTCAGATTTTACTATCTCAAAAGGATATTACATCATCATTAGCTGAAGATCTTTTATTGCAGTTTTCTGGAGAATCGCATGCAAAAACTGCTGACCAGAAAAAATCCTCGGTAGACTCTTCTGTTGTAAAACCAGAGACATCTAGGTTTGATAATGTTGCCTTAAGTAATTCATCTGCCTTTCAATCATTACAGAAAACTTCAGCTATATCAAATGACATCAAACCTAAAGTTGAAGGAACATCAAAAGATACATTATCAAAAAGTAAAAGTGATCGTTTTTGTCCTCCATCTTTATCAATAAATATGAGTTCATCTCAACTATTATCTGCTTGTAAAGGACTTGGAAAAAATGGTGTGTCAAATACAAGTATTATGGCTGA
The DNA here is from genome assembly GCA_038373885.1 of Cheiracanthium punctorium. NCBI lineage: Eukaryota > Metazoa > Arthropoda > Arachnida > Araneae > Cheiracanthiidae > Cheiracanthium > Cheiracanthium punctorium. Next base: position 198,894 of record JAWZYV010001055.1, on the reverse strand, counting down.
GCTATGTCCTCCACCATCACCTCCTGACCCCCCTTATCCTCCTGTATCTAAAGACCAGCTGTTACCTCCAACACCTAGTGTTTTTGTGAGTATAACATTTACACATTTACCAGAGTGATATGTATGTGTTTTATTATTTTATATACATTGATGCTTAGTTACCTAATCAAAGTTTTCATGGGTCAGAAATAACCTGGAAATTGTCAGGAATTTCTTTTTACAAAGAAAAACCAGGGAAAATATAATATTTTTCAAAACTAGAAGACATCAAATTTGACACAGCAAATCATTCAAAGCCATACTTGTTAAAAACAAGTATCTGTTTACCTCAATAAAATGAGACATTTTCTCTCTTTACAAATGTAGAAGCATTTTAATGTGAACTAAAAATTTGTTCACATTAAAATGCAATTTAATTTAGTTCAATAAAATTTTGAACTAAAAGTTTGTTTATGCATTCACCCTTCAAAATAATTTCCTGCCTATGCCCCTATCACTGTGGTTTGCACAGAAATAGAATCTCAAATATATCAGTAACTGTTAATTTAAATGTTTGAATTCTATTTTGGGAAATCCATTATTGATTAATTACCCTTTTAGATCCAGCATCCATAATTGAGGACACAGAGTTTGAAAAGATATTGTACATAATTGTAAGTAAATACTGATCATTTTAAATTGAAGATGGTTCCGTACATTTACAAAAATTTAATAATCAGGATTTTTTTATTACAAATTTAATCTCTAGTATTACATTAAAAAAAATTATACGAGAGAAATTATTTAACCAAGTCTGAAAGGGTTAGTATACTAAGTACTAAAATGCCCATTGATAATTGGAGTTACTGAGGATAACAAGTCTCACATGTTATATGCTGATAAAAAATTAGCAGAGTATTAAAAGTTCTTAGTAAAAGCTAAAAGTGGTAAGAAAATAATCATATGGCAGTGAGTGATGCATTAAAAAAAATAAGTTAAAAACTAATTCTGTTTTAACCCCTACTTCAAATGTCTTTCATAACATGCAAATTATTAAGGGGGAGGCAGAGGGGTCGCCCCCCCCCCCCCCCCGAGAAGAAAGAAATTAATGTAAAAGATCCTATTTTACTTCCAGAAAATGGATGTATATGTCCATCTTCTAACTAACCACCCACACCGACAGACTTGCAATAATCCGCCACTGCAAATTACATGCTGTTAACCCTTTCAGTACGAAGTCGGCCCTTGATAACTCAGGCAGTTAAGGACAGGCCGAGCCGTTTTGGGGGGAGGGTGAGCGGAAAATAGGGGTGGAAGGTATTTTAACAGGTGGAAGAAACAGGAATACTTTCAAGAAATAGGAAGGGGGTGTTTTGAGAGGCAGCTATCTCTTTCACTCAGTGACAAGTGACATGTTTGCCAGTGGGTGCAGGGTGGGGGCAAGAATTAATTGTTACTAGGCAGAGTAAATAAGAAGGGAGACTGCAAGTAAATCTGAAAGCATTGATTGATTAGGACGATCACTCCCCATATGTAATGCAATCTCGAGGTAAAGTGGGAGAGTCGATTCTAAGAAATCCACAAACCAGAACTCTCGGACTCAAAGGTAGTGATTTTTGACCACCTGCTCCTCCTGAAAGAGTTAATCATTATCGATACAGAAATACTTTTTCATAGATGTCAAAGCTTAATTTTTAAAGGAAAGAGAAGATGAAATTTGCTGACTTGACAAGTGACATTACATAGATCATTTAATACCTTGATAAAATCTAAACATAATATGCCTTACACATATTTTAACATTGGGTTAGAAATATACTTGAGTTAATATAGGCATTCACCATTTCAAACATTTTAAATGTCAAGTATTGCACTAACAGTAGAACTGTCGATGAACTGCAAAACAAATACACACCTTTGAAAGCAAAGTATTAGAACATTTATTGCATCATCTAAAGGAAACGAGAAGAATATGATGTATGGAAAAAGAGAGATGATAGATCACTGCATATGCATTGAAGAAGCAAGTTGCTGCAAGAGTCGCATTTTTCCAAAAAAAAAAAAAAAAAAAAAAAAAAAAAAAAGAAAGAAAAAAACGCAAGAAAAAAAAAGAATTTTCCCACAAATTTTAATGATTACTCTTTTAGGGTTAAATACAATTTTAGTAATAAAGTGGTGGCAAGAACCAAAGACTTTCTTTTCTACTTTACTGAGACTATCATGTTTTGGTTTGTATGTCAATTAGAAGAAAAAGTATTGCTTGAATTCCTCCTACATAGAAAATATACATTTTACTCTTATTACATTACAAGAATAAATATAGGTGGTATACCTGTGAAATCTTGTCCATTTGATTTGTGTAATTTTATAAGTGGAATAAGTAGTCAAAGAATATTTTCTAGGACATCTATTTATGATTTTTGAGTATCAAACAGCTTTAAAACTGTCCTAGAATTCATGCTTTCTTGCAGTGCAGTTATGTGTTGGTGGTTTTGATATTACATCTTTTAAAAAATCATACTTTGGTATATAACACACACACACAAAGAAAAGAAATGTAAAAGGTTTGGCAGTTGTACCATCAGTATGTACATTTATGTTGATTATAACTTGAAATAAACTACTCATAACACAAGACTTAATGTTCAGTTAGACCTTAAGACTTGTTAAGATGATAGGATTAGAACTCATTAGTGTTGAAGTCTTTTATATACCTCATTTATAATGATGATTCACTTATACTATCAAAATATTCTGTATTGATTTAATTGCTTGCCTACAGACAGTAATGTTAGATAAACTTCTTTAAGTTTAATAAATATGTTACTTGGTTAAGTGTCATAAACAGTCTTCTCTATTTTTCCCTTAACAATTTTATTCTTTATAACTTGAAACCAGTAATTTTTCTCTGTATGAAATTTTTGGTATTTTTATCAGCAATTTTATCTCTTTGCAATACTCCCACCATATTTTGCAGTGATAACTGAGCTATACAACAGAAATTTAAATTCAATGCATTTAAGTGTTCCTTCAACTAAGCCAAAATTATCATGATTGAAAATAAGCAGTAAAAAAAAAAAAATAAATAAATAAACTTCTGACTGGCTTTATATTTTCTTATATTCCTAGCTGGACAATAAAAAGGATGCTTTTTCTCCACAATTACAAGAGTTTTGTTTAGCTCATCCTATTGCTGTGATTCGAGGCTTAACAAGTGTTCTAAAACTTGGTAAGTTTTCACTAATTTTATGTGTGCCATATATGTGAGGCATTTAGTGCTCCAAATCTGGCTCAATCCATTCTTAAAAATTTTTCAGGAATCAAAAGACATTTTCTTGTGAAACACACTATTTTACAGCCATTTTAATTCAATATCATTATTAAGATGATAGGTCTTTGAGTGTTTTAGGTTAAATTTTAATTTTAAAATATCAGATCATCAGGTTTTCCAAAATTTAAAATTGAATTTTGGATTGAGCTGGCCTTGTTGCAATTTGGGTTGTTTGAGGTAATTTTCTTTCCATAACACTAAAAGTGTTTTATAAAATCTTATTGTTTGTGTCTTACATCCTATTCTTTTCAATACCTGTACAGAAAGAAGCTTCTAAGGTGAAAAGATAATAAATTGCTTAACAAATAGGAACATTTGAAAGCTTGTTTACTTTGAACAGCCCCCCCCCCCTCCTCCAAGCACAATAACAACAACAAAAAAAAAAACCTAGGATACTTAATGAACATAAAGCAAATGCGTTTGGTTTAACCAAATAAAAGTTCAATAAAAGACTAAAAATTTTGAAAGAATGAACATTAAAAAAAAAATATTTCTCAGATCAAACTGAATTTGGATCTAAGAATGTTTCCCCATTTTTTTTTTGCTAATAGTGGCTCAACTGAGAATCTTGTATTGAGCCAGTGTTGACTTGAAACCACCACTTTGGAAGCAGTTTTCAACTGGATTGAACCAGATTTTATCCATTAGGCTTTTAAAAAAAGTGATAAAATGGATCATAAACTTGAGAAAAATTGAATAAAGTGTATTTTAAAAAAACATGGATTGGGATGGTTTTGGAACTACGTGCTTCAAATAGCATAATATGCTTTGTAAAGTAAATGAGTGTTTAAAATACTTAATCTTTCTTTCCTTACTGTTCTCATCTGCTCCCTTAAAATCAGTAATTTCCACCTAGCCACCACATGGGGCCATTTAGGATACAGATGAGTAAGGCAGCTGTATCCTAATACAGCTGCCTTATTCAGCTGCATTGGGATATGAGTATTCTTTCAGTCAAACATGTTGATTTAATAATAAAAGAAATAGGAAAAACTTCTATAATTTGATCATTTTTCCTTTAGTTTTTTGTGCTTTATGAGAGTTTATGTAAAAAGTGATTTATTTCTTTTTTAGATCTTGGCTTGTTTTCTACAAAAACATTAGTTGAAGCAAATCCAGATCATACTATTGAAGTTAGAACTCAAGTACGTATATACTTTTATTTATTTATTCATTCTTATTTTCTTGCAGAAACAATTATTGATATATATTTATAAATTTAAACAACCTAACTTCTTAATAAAAATCATGGTTGTTTGATGGAGTGTTGAACCAGAAAGAATTAGAAACTCAAAAACCGGCTGTTTTTTATCAGTCTCGTTACGAGGATAATGTTAGCAAGTAGTCAATATACTATAATGAAATAGCCCACAATAATAGCCACACCAGGTAAACGATCTGCCAGTATAACTAGAAATGTTTCAAGATATTTAGCTGTTCAACAGCAACATGTTCACTTTGGTCATAAAGTTACCTTTTTCCTGTTTACCCTGGAATGAACAGAGGTTGCTTTCCAATCTTTGTCTCAGCTGTCAAAGACCTGTGCTCAACTGACAAGTGTGTACCATTTAAAAAAAAAGGGGGGGGGCAGAAAGCAAGATTTAGAAACAGTTTTCTTCAGAAAACTTAAGAAAACTCCTAAAATATCAATCTTGAAATCAAAGTAGCATTCCTTAAATTTTATTTAGAAACTTAAAATACTGATCAAACATATTTCAAGATTACTAAATGTAGGAAGAAACCTAAAGATAAAAATTTTATTTAAATAATAATAATGTTATACAAGATGTTTGTTGACAACTATAAGTTTTCTATTTTATTATTATTATTATACATACCCTAGAGAGACAGAAATCCACACAGCTTAGGGCCATGGCTTATACGAATTTTGGGATTTTGCACCATAAAAGATAAATCATTAACTACAATGAAGTAAAAACACATAATCAGAAGCATTTCACTTATATTTTCACATTAAATGCAAAAGCATAGGAGGAAAAAAAATATAGACTCCAGCAAAACATATCGTTTCAAAACTTATTATTACTATTTTAAATATGTGTTCTGGTGGTTTGTATTAAAAGATCATTTTTTTCTACTTTCAGATTCTTTTCCAAATTGTATATCATCATTAATTCTTGTTACGTTACAGAACTTTGCTGTTCTAAAAATTTCAGTTATTTTTCGCCTAACTTAATTTGTTTAAACTTTCATCAAATGGATTTTTTTTTATTATACAACTTTTCCTCACTGCCACCAGAATCATATTTACCTGGATTTAAAAACACTTTCAACAGTTTCATCACCAGGAATGAAGGTGTGCAGATTTTGGGCGTTTGCAGATTTTAGGTCGGCAAATTTTTGGCACTCAACTGGGTATGCATACACTGCTTGACAGTTGCTAAGGAACAGCTACATTTTTCGGAATAATTAAGAATGAATAATGATTGAAGAAATGAAACTAAGTACATATTTAGTAGGGACGATATGCATTTCTTATAGTGCAAAGTGCTACAGATATCCCCACATGAAAGAATTAAAAACTTAATATCAAAAAGATGCTCCTTGGATGAATTCCAAACAGTCCCAAAAAATTGATCTTCAGGTCAGAATGATGCAGACATGAATACCTTAGTAAGATGTGTGTTGACCACGGACACTGATGCACATTTTGCATCTGTTCTGCATGCTCTTCACTAAACTATCAAGGAGTCCTTGAGGGGATATTGTACCACTCATCTCTCAAGGGGGTTTTGAGCTCTTGCACTGTTTGGGGATGGATGGTTCTTTGTGCAACACGTCTGCCAAGAGCATCCCAGGCATGCTCAATAGGATTTAGGTTGGGAGAATAAGCAGGCCATTTAATATGGAGAATATTTTCACTTTGCAGTGTCTGATACCTCAACGCTTCTGTGTGGCCGTGCATTATTGTCCATAAACAGAAAGTCGACCTACAGCACCCTTAAAAAGACGAACATGATCCAGAATAATCTCTCTGCAATACCATTTGCGATGTAATGCTTCTTCGCTCAAAGATGTTAAGCGGTGTTCTTCCATTGTGCATGATGCCTGCCCACACCATCACGCCTGGGCCATACCAATCACGTTCACAAGCAAACTGTTGTGCATAACATGTTCCATGCTCTCTCTAGTACCAGATTAGCCATATAGCATAAGTAGCAAATGCTACAGACCCCACACCTTTAGCTTGAAAATTTTTGTTCTCTCTCTCTCTCCCCTAATAAAAGGGCTTTTTTTTTAGAAAATCATAAATATTGTTTTTTTTTTTCCTGGTAAGACAATTTTTGAAACTGTTATTGAATTGTAAATCAGTTGCAGGTAAGTCATTGAAAGAATATATATAAATTTAATGTGACTGTTGCATGCCTGCATTCTGCATTATTTAGTCAACTGATCAGTTCTGCGAAACTGCATGAGTATTCTAAAGACAGCAGTAAGGTACAACACAAGAGTACATTTAACACACCGTGGAACAAAAAGTGTAGTACCCAGAAAAAAATTCCAGAGAGGGTCCAAACAATGGTAAAGGCAGAATAAAACTATCATTATCTTTTTGCCAACAAAAATCCCAATTTGGAGGAGGGATGGTCCGGACCCCTGGCCCACTCACCTAAGTATGGCCTTTAAAAAGTACATTTCTTACCAAAAATAATGTTACAAATTTGTCATTATTATCCCTCACATAGATAACCGGCCATAATCCCACATTTCCTTTCATTTTGAAGAACAAATCAGAAATAAACAAAGGAAATGGAAAGAAAATGAAGTACCAAAATGAAAAACATGTAGCAAAGCACCAAAATAAAAGAACAGAGTTAGGCCCCATCAATGGTGGATGATTAGGGGGGGGCAGAAGGTGTGTCCACTCCTCCAGAGAAAAAGGAAAGTAATGTAAACAATCTTATTTTACTTCCATAAAATGAATGTATATGTGAATCTTCCAACTAACCGCTCCCACTCAAAAATAAATAAATAAAAAATACAATAATTTCATTAATTCTTCTGTCGGTCGAATTATTCATTAGGCTGAGCACGCAGTAGCCTGTCAGTTCTGATCATTTCAGGGGCCACACAGTAACAGATTGAATGAATTTTCATAAAGTTGTCATCAAATTTTTTTAAATGATTCAATATACAGGAAATATCTATGGTTATTTCTTAAGATTTTCTCTGGTAAACAAGTAGATTCTGGATTTCCCAAGAGCTGAGGTCAACAGTAGCGTAGGAAAAACACACCCCTTAAAAAAGACATTCCCCCATGAAACAATCATTTTTATTTAAATATTGGACATAAACTTATCTCAGGGGCGTAGCCAAGGGGGGGGTGGTTAGGGGGGTCATAACCCCCCCCCCATGAGGAATTTTTTGCCATACAAAATGTATGTTCTTCACTCCTTTATCACACACATGTATGCATATGTGAGTTGCAGTAATTGTAACACCCCCCCCCCATGAAAAATTTCTGGCTACGCCCTGACTTATCTTGTTTAGTAATAAGTATGTGGATGATATTTAATCGGATATTGGGAGGTTGTTCCAATGTTCTTTTGTTTTAAAGTATAGGGGGAGGGGATAGCTTTTGTGAAATTTGAAGGTGTATGGAATTGGGGCCATCCTTAGAAAGTGTTTGGTGCTTGGGTTACATTATTTTTTATTTATTTACATGTTACAAAGTTTGAATGCAGGCGAATTATTGTTTCAAACAATAATAATATACAGAATGTGAGCCACTTTTTATATTTTGAGAATCCACAATTCTGGTAAATTCTCATATTAATCATGGAAATTAAGCATGTTAAATATAAAAGAATTTCTTTTGGCTGGTCAAAACCACAAGTCAAGGTTGCGGTCAGTAACTTCATTCAGATAAAAGAATTAGATTAAGGAGGATTTCCACACAAAAACAAGGTATCCGGGAAGCCCATAACCCCAGGCAGACTGTAAACAAAGAGGGTTTTCCAAAACTCTTACTCCACTGAGAAACTCTCAAAATAATTGATCACATATGATACATTATTACATTTACAATTATTGTTTCCTGCAAAAACATTTGAAAACTATATGGTAGTGAATGCTTTGTCCGAATTCTCTATTAATTATTATATTAATTATTCTATTTAGAAAGAATACAATCCTCTTATAGAGATTTTTTAAAACAAAATATTTAAAATAAGTTGAAAGATAATGTTTAAAGGCTGAATACTCAACTGATTTCAAGTGACATTTTATTAAAATTTAATTAAAAATAAAATTGTAGACAGATGATTTTTCCTGCTAAAATACTTAAATCATTTTTATGAGGGTAGGCTGAAAAGTAATGCTTTCTAAGTAATGTTAATTCTTGTAGAACAAAATGGCCTTTAGAAGTGAGACAATTGGTATGTGGAAGTAACATTCTCCCCTCTATATGCATGTGCAGTTTGAATTACGCTCCATTCGTGCATCGTATTTTGAATAGCAGAAGTATAATAGCGATAGATCTGCCGATCCTCAGTTTGATTTCTTAAGAATTAACCCATTAAATAAAGTAAGTTAGCAAAAGTTAAAAATATGTAACCTACTATAAGACTTTTCAAATAATGGAATAATTTTACAAGTATGCATTTTTAGAGGGAAAAAACCCAAAAGCTGTGTATAGATGCACAGTTTAGAGTACATTTTGTTTTTGAAGGTTCTAAAAATGTCATAGAAACAGTTATTACTTTATGTTTTTAAACTTGTCAAATATGTCTGCGTATGGGAAAGAGGAGGTTGGTGTTAGAAATTCGAAATATATACCCATGAGCATTAACATTAAAAAAAGAGTTGTAAGTATAAATATCTTTAAACATCGTCAGTCTCATTATTCATTTAGTCTCCCCCCCCCCCCTCAAAAAACCTTTTATTTTGAGGGGCATCTTTTCTGCACACCAATTTAGTTAGGTAAATTCATTTGTCTAGTGTTATCTCAAATTTGCTCATATAAAATCAAGAAAAGTTCATAAAACTTGTGTTTTATCATCCCACAAAACCTAAGCATTAGCACACCCAAGGGGGAGGGAGGGTTTTCTTTTTGCAAACCCTCCCTCCCCCTAACTCTTCCCAAATCTAACAAGTGGAAAGTTTTAGTTTTATTTACATCTAATTAGCATTAATAATCCAATTAACTAATTAATTTGCAGTGAAAATAAATTGCAATATAATTAGTACTATATATTTTGTCAGTTAATTTATTTGTACTACTTTAATGTGAACTCCTCCCCCTGCAAAAAAAAAAAAAAAAACTTTCTGAGGGAGTCAAACCAAGGGCCTCTTGGTAACATTTGCTACAGGCCCCGTGCTGTCTTAATCCAGTACTGGCTCTCTCCACAGTAAGGCCAGAATCACTTGCTACACTGAAACGAGCTTCGTCGGAGACCATTACTCTAGGCCAATTTTGGTGATCCCAACCAACATGTTCCTTACACCAGCATAATCTCTCTTGATGATGGCGTGGTTGAAGTGGGATGCAAGGAACAGGCTTCCGTGAATACAATCCAACTTGATTTAATCGCCGTGAGATGGTTCTTGCTGAAACATGAGTACCAGTAGCAGTTGCAAGGTTTGCAGCTATCTGGCCAGGAGTGTAATTTCTGTTCCTTTTTGCCTCAAGGACTACATAGCAATCCTCTAAAGGTGTGGTGTTCCTACCACGACCCCTAGCATGCTTTCACAAAGTATTTCCACTTTCAATGACCTTCTTTAATCCGAGATGACACTCTCTGATACACCCATTGAAGCAGCTACAGTGGTGACACTTTGACTTGCTTCCAATTGTCCTACTGCTTGTCCACGATCGTAATCACTCAAACGATGTCTTACTGACATTTTGCTCTTAATTATTGCAAGAACCAAGCAGGATATCAGAGAAAAAACTTTTATAACATCCAGCACTATTTTTGTCGAACATCAAACAGCATGAATTTTCGTATGAATACTGAGCTTATATGCACTGTCTTTTATACAGATAATGAGTCCTGGTCTCCCATGCCCTCTGAACTTGAATTTACTGTTATTGGTTAGCTGTCTGAAATGCAATTTTGCATAAATCACTTGTTCCTTAGCTATTGTTAAGCAGTGTATATATTCTGAAGTTTTAAAATGTATTTTTCATCGTACAAAATTTCTTTAAAACTTCCTTTCAAAAATAAAACAATTGACTGAGGTTTCATTGTTTGTGCTTTGAAATAGAAATAATTTTTATCTATAAAACTTAAACTGTTTCATTTATATGTGACTAGCAGTGTATAAAACACTGGCATGCCTAGCATTTTGTTTGGAATGCATAAAATAAGAAAATTATTTGAATTGCATAGTTCCTAGACATTCTTTATAAATGCCAGAGTATAAGTTGCTTTTGTGTAAAAGAAAAGTATTTAAATAAAGCAGAAAATATTTTTTTAAATGCTGTTTTTTATGTGTGTATTTTTAGTCAATGCCTTTTCTTGACCCTTTCTTTTTATATTAAATAAAATGAAGTGCAATTCAAAATAAAATAATTCACTTTTTGGATAAAATTAATTTCATTTTTTTAATGAAAAGCAAAAATTTTATTTTGTAGTATCCTTTATTTTCTTTTGTGCATATTGAGTAAAAGATTTATTGATACTGTTATTATTTTTCCAAATAACAAGTATGTTTTTGTAGAATGTACATCTTCCTTCTGCTTATTTTCAAGATGAGGAGGGAGGATGTAGGGAAAAATTATCTTTAAAATAAAAGCCTTACCAAGACCTGATTTTCATAATATGCCTGTAACTATGTGACAAAAAATGTTATTTCATGAAAAAGATTAAAGAGTAGAGTAGTAGTAAATTTTTTAATTACTGTTGAGCTATTTTAATTCTACTGAATAAGAAGGCCTGAAATGTTGAGCTGCACAGCATATACAGGATGTTATAAAAAGATGGTAACATGCTTTAATTCTTTATCCATTAGAGATAAGTGGGCATTGTGAATTTAAAAAAAGGTTTGTAATAAGGCAGAGACAAAGAATATATTTTTAAAAAACTTCTTAATTTTTAAAAAGTGACTTTAAATTTGTACAAGAATTCCCAATTAGTAAAATGTTCCTCCTACTGAGATGGTGCACAAAATTTCAGAATCATCTGAAAAGTCCCAGAGATATGAAAATGTTCTGACTTAAACCACTGCTTAATTGCTTTCAAAGGGAATAAATTAGGTTGGATGATCCCCTTTTAGGGATCATACAAAAATTATGAAAGAAAGTAATTTTTTGCACTCTAGCAATAAACATTTACATTCAAATTCATGTATATCCCCTGGCCATCCGTGTTTAAAGGTATCTCTGAGGCGTTTTATGATGAAAGCATGAAAAATTCTACATTACCTCATTAGTGTAGGGGCATATTTTACAAAATAGGATTTTTTATTTTTTTTTTTTGTACAGGGATTATATACAAATTTAAAGGTATCACTTTCTTACTATTAACAAGAGGCATTTTTTTCTTAATATAGTCAATTTTCATACCTTATTTTGGCCTTTTTTCCAATTTACATTGCCCACTTATCTCTAATGGATAAAGTATTCAAAGCATTTTCCATCTTTTGGAGACACCCTGTATATGTGTGTATGTGATGTAATGCATTAAAAAAATGTCTCTAATTGCTATACCTACCAGATGAAAGGTTTACAAGTACTCATTTGAGCAATATCGTGTTTGCATTATGTATAACTAATAAGTAATGCTCGTAAAAATTTTATTAAATCTTCTCAAAATTCTAACATTGACCTGTTTTTATTTATTGTTATTTATTACATTCTCTTACTTCAAAGTATGACATATTTTTTATTATCAATTATTAGCTTATGCAATCATCAGATGAAAACTGGGATGCAGAAAGGAGGAAACAAGTATGGCGTTGTGAAAGTCACAGATCTCATACATCCATAGCACGTTATGCTCAGTATCAAGCATCATCATTTCAAGAATCATTAAGGGTAAGTCTTATCTTTAGTGCTACTAATGTTGACTGTCTGGTTTTTTCCCCCTATCTGTGTAATCTTTGATTTCTTTAAGGCTATTCTCTAGACTGGAATAAAATCGAAGTTGACTGAAGCAGCTTCGGGAGAAAAGCTTTGCTTGCAAGAGGGGTCGCAGTTTTTGACAGTAAGGGAGAACAGTTAGGGCAGGGTAACTCAATTAACTTCCGTAGGGGCAGGAGACATGTGAAAAGGATTAGTTTACCTGTGGTTCACTTCCGAGGTCATCAAAAGTACAACTGTAAGCTGGTGAAGGGGTAAATGATTTTTCATTTGCGGGATGTACGTGATTTGTGACTTACGTAGATGCGTAAAAGTAGCAGATACAGAAAGTTTTCTTTTCTTTCAATTTTTTTTTTCTTTTTTAGGAAGATTGTTTAAAAAAAAAAAAAGGAAGAATCATTGCCTTAGAAAACAGTTTGCTTGGATTATATATGCCTTTATTTTTTAATTAGGCCCTTCCAAAAACTTTTTCTATCCGTCACTGTTTCGAACCTAGGCCAAGTCATGTCTGGAGCATTCCAGATATACGAAAAACGAAAAATTATTTATTAATGCATATTTCGGATAATTTCTAAGATCATATTTCAAGATCTTCCAGGATTTTAGCGAAAATTTGTTCATTTTTTATTGAAATGAAATTGTCTGACTATTTTAGGAGTCCTTGACTGGTGGCAGCCTTGTAAAATCTCAGAAACCTTCCGGGTGTTCTGAAATTATAGGATGATCATTATCTACACCAAGATTTCTATGAAAACATGCAATGAATTAAATACAAGTGTTTTCGATAAAATATTTAAAAGTATATAGAACACTTACCAGAACATAATAAGCATAATTTATTTCTTTGTAATAACAATACTAGTAATATTAGTATAGTTTTAGTAAATTTAAAGACAGAAGTTTTACAACTCGTAGCACTTTTATACAAATTTATGTAGCATTTCTTATAAACAAAGAAGATATGAAATGAAATCGATATGAAAAAATTTTTTAATTGATTATTTTTTTTCAACCAGGAAGGTTTATAATAACAGCATATGAAATAATAAAAAGAAGAAAATATTAATATTTAACCACTAATCGTTGTCATATTAGAACTCTATAAATAAACTGTCAAAATAATAAAAATGGAGTGATTGTAAAATCATTTATTATTGAGAATTATATATATATATGTGTGTACATATATATATATATATATATATATATACAGTAGAAGATCTTTATAATGCAAACCTCGAAACGCAAGGTTTTGCATTATATAGAATTTTGCGTTATATGGATCATTCACTTATATCATTAAACTTCCCTAGTAAACATACTAAAATATAGCTAGAACACATAAATATAATGCTTAAAACTTTTTTTAAATACAAATACTACTTTAAAAAACAAAAAAATGGAATTTATTTATTTACAGAAAAAATAAATTGAAATTACCAAAAGCATTAAAGTTTATTTGTTAAACAATATATTAATTTTGATTTGTTTTAGAATTTGCAATCTCTCAACAAATAACTTTTCTTGCAGCCTTTGAACAGGTAATAATTTTACTTTGGTTATGCAGTCTTGTGTTTCTAGGAATTTAAAATATTGATCTCTTATGGAAAATTCTTCAGATTCTCAAAGTTTTTCAACTTTCTCTCCAGCATTTGATTCTGTTTCAGAATTGTTTTCCTCTTGTTTTGAAACAGAGGAAATTATTTCAGCACTGGTCAAATGATTAACAATTTGTGACTTATCATCCATTACCAAATATTCAAAATGTTTTCTTCATGCAGGTTTGCAAACTGAGTACTTTCCATTTTGTGCACAATGCATTGGTTCAGCAGTTTTCATTTTAACTAAAGATGGCTTAAATCCAGTTCCAAAATTCCGTTTTAAAATAGTGTTACATTGAGAAAACTCCCCTACTTCTCATAGACTTTTAAAAAGTATTTTACTGTCAATATTGAGACATACGCATATCGTCGGGCAGGGGGCGGGGGCGTGTGCCACCCTGCCCGACGATATGCGTATGTCTCAATATTGACAGTAAAATACCCCAAACTTTGTTTAGAAAACCATTCATTTTAAAACCTTTCTTCTTGCCAAACTTAAAGAAACATGGCTATTTTTACTTTAGAATATGCTATGTGCATTCTCCCACCCACACGCACACACATAATAAAAAAAAAAAAAAAAAAAAAAAAAAAAAAGTGATGCTACGCGTATGATTTAGGAAGCCAAGTAACGGCATACGATTTAATATAAAACAAATCAATTTACAAAGAGGAATATAACTAAATAAATAAACGTCTTTTTGGGAAGTCAATGGTAGAGGAGGGAGAAAGAGAGTGGTTCGGTAGTGGAGGGAAAAAGGGAGAGGTTCGTGGTTTTATTAAAGTAAACATTCCTTCCTCTTCGACCCGGCCGGCCAGCTGTTATGCTGATAATGCAAAATGCATGCATGGGAGAATAATTGTTTATTTTAAGCTTGGCATGTTGTGGGATTTATCTAATGTCTCAAAATTAATTCCCTAGGAAAGCAATTTAAAAAAAAAAAAAGCAGATTGTAGAAATTTCTTAATTGTGATTTTCTCTGTTTACATCCGCAATGTTAATGCGGTTTATGGAGAATTGCGGTTTATAGAATTGCGGTATATCGATCTTCTACTGTATATATATAACTAATAAGTAAAACATAAAATATACTGCAAACATGACATACCCCGCATGAAAAATTATATAACAGCAGAAGCAAGAATTACAAACCACAAGTGAAAAAAAAAAAAAAGATGCTGAGTCAAATAAAGTCAATTAAACAGTGTGATAATAGAATGGAAGGCAATTATAACCACTGGCATCATCGTCAGGAGCTATAACCAGTAAATTATAATTGCAAGACCAACAAAATAGTAGGATTTCGGTTGTGTGGCATTTCAAAAGAGATATTCACTCTACACAATTTAGGCTCTATCCTACTATAAATAAGGAAAAAATACGATTCACAATAAGAGAAAAAGCACTAAAAAATTGGCTATATATATATATATATATATATATGTGTGTGTGTGTGTGTGTTTTCAAGGTGTCCTCCATGTGCTCAAGTCTGGTATGTAGATTTATCAATGCTATTTCTATTTTTTGCTATCTTTTTAATTTCTTTTTTTTCCTTTTTATAGTAGGGTAGAGCCCAGAAAGTGTGGAGTAAATATCTCTTTTGATATGCCACACAACCAAAACCCTACTATTTTGTTTGCTTTTAATTATAATCCACTGTTTGTGGCTCCTGAAGATGGTGACTGGTTAATTTTCGTTCCATTCTATTTTCATATTAATTATTGTACTTTATTTGGCTCAGCTTTTATTAATTTTTATTATTATTTTTTTTTTTCAAATTGTGGTTACAAATTCTTGCTTCTAGCTGTTATTTTGTTTTGTTTTGTTTTCTGCGAGGTATGTCTTATTTTCAGTATGAATTGTGTTATACTTATTAGTTTTATATATATATATATATATATATATATATATAATTACATACATACATACACAAACGGTCAAATACAGGTAATAGAGAAATCTGAATACTAAGTAAATGTAAAACTATCTTAAATTAATAATTACTTCGGAAAAAAAGAGCAAAAAAAAATTATAATGAAATTAGAGAACAAACTAATCGATTACTACGAAATTTACTTGTTATTTCTATGTACTGTACTAATTACCTTATAAAAAATGGTGCAGTGTACTTTTCAAGGTTTTTTTAGAGAAGCACCTCTCAAAAGAATTTCAGTGCATTACGTTCTATTTTCGATTATGTTTTATGCTTTAAACTCAAGGATTTTTTTTTTTTTTAAATATAATGAAAGAAAATTTTCTGTGTACCAAATCTTTCTTACGAGTAATAGTTATAGAATGAGGTACTTTATAATACACATAACTTTTTCAAAGTTTACCAAAAGTAATGAATGAGCAAAAAGAATTTTCTTTCCATTGTTCAGACCCCAGTGTCCACTTTGGTTGCAATCGCCAGGTGGTTTCAACCCCGATGATCCATCCATCTTCATAAATCACGCGCACTAATGGCCATCTTGTAGGGGAAGGAAATATCCAGCACGAAACTCGAATTTTCATAGAGCATAGTTTATTCATAAAATCAATATTTTTAAGTAAATTTAATTTATAAATTGAAATTAAAAAGCACCGAACAACGGCAAAATGTCCACTCTAGACCTTGTGTTTTTTAAAAATTTTCAAAATAGTACTGTTTTTCTGTAGCAGTCTGACGAACCTGAAATAAGGGGCTTTTGTAATCTTCGTTTTAGTTTTAGATGAAATTAATACCTTTCTAATTGCATTAGAGAAATTTTGTGATGCAATTTACTTAAATTAATGTTTTTAGAATAAGAGCTAGAAAGAGTTTTTTTTTTTTAAAATATTCAATGGTTTTTTCTAGAAGTTTAATTTTGTAAAGGCAGTTTTCTCCATAGAAAAGCATTGCGGTGACCGTTTCCCCGGAGAGGGTAGAGAGTAGCCTTAAGGGTTTACCTATAGTCAAAGGTTTTTATTTATACAGACATGTTACTTTTCTGCCTAATAGCTGAATTCTGCCTTTTCATCATTAAACTTTATCATTCCTGGGATTTGATGCAAATATGCATTCAAATTTTCGTACATGTTCACACATTTTCAACCATCTAAAACTCAAAGAAAAATAAATTTCCTTCTTTTTAATAATTCTTTGTTACCATACTTCATCTACATTCAGTTGTCTTCTCTTAGCAGACAACATATTTCCATGGAAATATTTTCCAGCTCTTTTTCAAATAAGTGCAATAATTTTGTTTTAAGCTCTTTCAAATTAACGTATCATATTAATATACCATAAATTTTCCTATTTAATGTAAGTAATGTGAATTAACGTTAATTTTTAATTGTTTCAAAATTGATGTGACCAATTACCTGATAATTTTTTTTTTTTTTTTTCTGGGGCAGAAGGGGGGGAGAGATCACGAAAAGTCCAGCCTTCTTTTCTTTGAGTCTGTACCATGTCTGTTTATATATGAATGGTTAACATTTCTTTACCATTGTCATTTCATATATTAATGTGTAAAATATGCACAATGTGAAAAAATTTGTGAGAAATCCTACTTTGTCTTGAATTTTAATTTTGAATAAAATTACTTACATTACATAAACATATTTTGTCAGTATTTAAGTACTAAAAATATGTTCTTAGTTTTACTGTCTTAATTTCCCCAGTTTAGTTTGAAAATGAAGCAGAGCTTCAATATAAACTTTTTTACAGCAAAAATGCTTCTATCGAAACCAAAATTTTTGTATAAAAGGCAGAATAGTGAAATATTAAAACCAAAATAGTTGTTGAAAATCAGAATACTAAAATATTGAAATGAAACCAAAATTTTTAATAATAAATGGCAGAAATAAAAGGCAGAATGGTAAAAATAAACATAAATTTACAATAAAAATGTATTAAAAACCAAAAATTAGCGGAGGGATCCCCTCACAAAGAAGTGCTAATTCAGTATTTTTAAAAGTAATGAAAAAATAACTCATATCTGAAGTTAAAAATTAAATAAATAACTTAATATAGAACACTCATATACTGTGAAATCCCTCTACAATGATATTTTGGGGGTCAAGGTAATACATCATTGTTAAGAGAATTATGGTTGTAGAAGTAATTAATGCTGGAACAAAAAGTATTTTGTTCTTCATATCTTATAGTCTGTAATGTTAACAAGAGGTGTTCTATTTCATTCAGCACCTCTTTCACGCTCACGCAAACAACATAAATTAAATGGAATGAGAAAAACATGTTTATAGTGTTGAGTAATTTTTACACCCACCCCCCCACCCCAATTTAGTCAAATACACTTGTCCATAATTCTAGAGATGCCATAGCCTATAAATGTTTATTGCATATTTAAGTAATAAATGTTTAACGTCTAAATAAATAAAACCCCAAAAAGTTTTCTGTAAAATGTATTATGAGAAATGACCTTTCTCATAATACATTTACTGATTACCATTTTTTCACCAGCAATACAAAATGAAACTTTAATGAAATTTTCCAACAGAGGGTGCAACTTGAGCACATCGTCCAAGTGTCCAACTGCAATTTATTTAGACTTTGTGTGCGTCATTTGGTTTGGTTTATATTAGTACCATCATTGTAGAGAGAATTATCGTTATTACATTAATCTAAAGGAAATTAAGCTAGGACTACAAAAAATATCGTAATAGAGAGAATTATTGTAGAGGATATTGTTTTAGCAAGATTCTACTGTATAAAAAAGAACACAATATATATCTCAAGTACTACAGAAGGTCCACTCTTCTTCAGTTTCAAAAAAAAGTTCCAATATCAGTACAGGCAGGAGAATGAATGAACATTAATTTCTCACTTTAGTTTAAAAGTACTATGAACCGGGAAAAAAAAAAAAAAAACTTTTTAATAATTCTTTGGTTTAAAATTGCATTAATTATCACATTGTTAGAAGCATACTTAAAATATGCGCTGTCCTTGAAATATTAAATCTGATCTCTGGATTTTTATCAGTACAAATAGTAGTGTGATGGTTAAGACTGATTTTATTAACAATTTTTAGATGTTTGTTTTAAAACATGACCCATCTGAAATTCTGCATTCGAAATATTCATACTGCATTTGGAATGAAAGCAAATTTTTCTCCCTGCTTATTAGCATGTGAACAAACCCATTGCTTTCAGCACTATCTGGGCTCTCAAAATGCTCTTTCTTATTCAGATGGGAAAGAAAGAATAAATTACAGAGAAAGGAGAATTTTCTTTTCTGTCCCCTCCCTCCTTAAAAATCATAGTTGATTTGTCAAATTGCAACACTAAAAGTTTGAAGGTTTCAGCAGGCCTAAGTTAAACCTTCATGGGCTGCATTTGAGCTACAGGCTGTGCAGTGCACCTCAAATTTTATCGAATGTAAGTATTATTATAACCTTCTGTTTTAAAGACTTGGGTAGCAAAAATACTTCAGGATTTGTATTGACTAATTTTTTTTTAACTTGTATATAAAGTTTGTAATTAAATAATTCTACTTAATTTTCTCTTGTTTTGAGGGTTGGTATAATGTATGAACTTTACACATGTAAAAATCTTTTATTATCTTTTAGGAAGAGCAAGAAAAAGCTCAAGGTGGACATACTACAAGAGAATCTGATAGTGATTCTAATTCTTCTATTTGCAGGTAAAAGCTCGGTTCTTATTCAAGTTTAGTATAATGTCAATTTATGTTCATGTTTTTAACTCATTATTTTTTTACAAATAGAAGCAAGAAAGGCAAAAGGAATGGTTACTTTAAAACTATCAAATTTGGAACTAATGTTGACTTGTCTGATGAAAGGAAGTGGAGGCCACAATTGCAAGAGCTAACAAAACTGCCTACATTTGTTAGGGTAAGCTTAAATACTTTCTTGAGAAGTGTTGAAGATCTTTTATATTTTTGCTACCAGTTTAGTACATATTTTAAATTTTCTTATCCTTGTTTATCCAGAAATGTATTTACTCTTTTTGGTGTCAATAATAGAAGTTTTTAAACTTATGGACTAAAACTTTACTATCATAAATTTGTGAAAGTCAAAGAAAGCATTTAAAGAAAATCTATGAATTCCAAAAATGTTGGTTTGCTTTGCTCTTGGTTTTGTATCTTGTTGTCTAATACTTACAATTTTTAAGATCAATCACATGTAACAAAAAATGAATAAATGAAATGAAA
Organism: Cheiracanthium punctorium; assembly: GCA_038373885.1. NCBI lineage: Eukaryota > Metazoa > Arthropoda > Arachnida > Araneae > Cheiracanthiidae > Cheiracanthium > Cheiracanthium punctorium. The sequence continues at coordinate 178,785 of JAWZYV010001055.1, read as the reverse complement.
TAGATTTGAAATACCATTTTCATGTTTTGTATAGTCATGCTAAACTCCTAAATTTTGAAAAACATTTTCAGGACAATTCAAATTCTTACATTTCACTTCTCTTATGTTCTGAAATTATGTATTCTATTTGCAGACTTCTAAGTCCTTAAAATGCCAAAAAACTATTTTTAAAATTTCTTAAAACTAGAGCTTTGTGCTAGACTGGCAGTTTTTCTTTTGTTAATAATCGTTTCCTCCCATTTTCTTCAATAAAATACCTGCAAGCTGTATTTATCTTCACAAAATCAGTTTTTTGATAATTCTTTCCCAAAGACAATAAGCTAAAGTTACACTTAAATCTAAATTTTGCTAAAACCACTGAATCAGTTTTCATCTACAGAATTTTATAAAAAGGAATTAGCTTTAAGGAAAAGATATGAGTGCAAACCTTGTTCAGTATTAATTAAACCATCAGAAATAGTCAACCTTATGATTAATCACTAAAGTAAAATAATGGTGTATGACTTTTTTTAACCGACTTGACTCTTTTCTTTTATTAATGGCTCTCAATAAAACTATTGGATGTTTCAAACTTTTTTAATGTAGGTACTCATTATTACATTTGTTTTTTATAGATTTATTCACAAACTATAAAATCTATTCTTCTAGAATACAATGGGAAAATTTTTCTGATAAAATTCTAAAATCTAGATAGACGGGAGAAAAAAAAATGGCAATTTCTGGAAACATTTTGATCTTCCTTGTGATAGTTTTCTTCTACCGGGTATGTTAATATGCACTGTGGAGAACTTATCATTACTGTTATCCAGCTGTAAATTCATTATGCAGTATTGGAGGCCAGTATGTAAAGAGATTGTTTTTCCAATCTCTGTGGTTGGCATTTAAAGTTTGTAAAAAGAGAAAAAATTAAGTGTTACTAGAACTGGAATCTTACAAAATTCAGTGCATCTACAGCTTGATAAAAGGATTATCAAATCTTCAGCATAGTTTTCTGCATTAAGTAGTGGGTAGAGAGAGCCTTCTTAATATTAAAAAATACAATATATGTATTGAGATAATTTTCTGTATCAGGTTGTGTCTGCTGGCAACATGTTGAGCCATGTTGGTCACGTTATACTTGGCATGAACAGTGTTCAGCTATATATGAAAGTTCCTGGCAGTAGAACACCAGGTCATCAAGAAAATAATAACTTCTGCTCCGTGAATATTAATATTGGTCCTGGAGACTGTGAGTGGTTTGGAGTACCTGAAGAATACTGGGGAGTCATGCACCATATGTGTGAAAGGTAAGCTAATACTTCATTTGGTGAAAAGAATAATGCTGCTTATTGCTTTTGTATTAAGGAATGTTACTATCTTCGTATTTTCATTTTTAGGAATAGTATAAATTTCTTACATGGGTCATGGTGGCCTATGTTAGATGATTTATTTGCTGAAAATATTCCTGTGTATCGATTTTTACAAAGACCAGGAGATCTTGTATGGGTGAATGCAGGAACTGTTCATTGGGTTCAGGCTGTTGTAAGTAATCCTTATTCAGTATGTTCATATAGCTCTGCTTTTATAATGAAAATTATCATGAGATTTCTTAAATTTTATCCTGATTATAATCACCATCCCACCCCCCTTCTTTTTGTAAATTATTCTGCTTAAAGGTATTTATATATTTTCATATTTATTACAGGGTTGGTGTAACAATATTGCTTGGAATGTAGGTCCACTTACAGCAAAACAGTATCAGTTGGCTGTTGAAAGATATGAATGGAATAAACTTCAGAGCTATAAGTCTATTGTTCCAATGGCACATTTGACCTGGAATTTGGCTAGGAACCTCAAACTTTCAGATCGCAAGTTGTTTGAGCAGATTAAGTAAGTAGACATTCATATGCCGTAGAAACACTCTAAGTAAGCCTCGTAATTTTTCTTTTGAATGCTGAATAAAATTTTCATTTCATTTTTCATAAGTTTGCCTCCAAATCGCATTGTAGCACAAAGCCTGTGTTAAAGCTCTCAAATTCTTTCTTTGGATTTGTCTTATGAATCTTCTTACTACTATCTTATCACAACCTCCTCCTACTATGTTTGTGCAGAGCAGTAAAACATGTCGGAATTCGTAATTCCAACAGGATCTAAGTAAGTTAGCAGAGAATCACTGCCATCAATTCTAATATCCCAGAAATGTGCCTGAAAGTTTTCTGATTTTCAAAGAATTCACAGGAGTTTAAGATAAAGGTTCATGTCTTTCTTTAAAAGTGAAATGTTAAGAGAAATCTTCATGTATTAATCCTGTAGTGAAAGACACTTAATTCATTAGGTACCACCATTTTGGATTTTCCCCTTAACCTGCTTTGCCAATATACACCAGGTTAAACTGGAGGAAACACATTTCAGGATCCCACAAGCACCAAAAAAAGTAAAGAATATAGACTTGGCAATCAGTAACCTGCAGTTATGTTTTTCATCCATGAGTTTTATCTTATTAGCATTAAAGTTACTTCTTTTCCCCAATCACCTTGGCAACCAGTAAAGCATTTAGATGAACCAACATTGAAAGGAACATTCAATGTAGTACAGGCCCATAGCCAGAGGAGTACATTTGGGTGCAGTGCCCCTCCTGGAAAAATTGTGTCTTTCCCGAAATTTGCAAAAGAGATAGAATCATGATTTTTAAAAATATGAAAAGCGGAATTTTAAAAATCCATTAAAAAAAAACATTTTAAAGGTTTCAAATCCTACTTTATCATCATCACTGAAATATAGAACTGCATTTTATCTACCATCTGTTACAGTGTTTCCCAACCTTTTTGCATCTCTGGACTAGCAGGAATATGGAAAATATTTTGTGAACTAGTATCAGCCAAAAATAAGTATTATATAAACATGTATTTTATTTATAAAATCGAGTATTATGCAAGCATAATTTTTAGTCAGAATGAAATTTGCTACAGATTAATTTTTAATAAATTTGGTATACTTATCCACACAGCACAAAGATATCCATTGGTTATCTATAAAGAATCAGAATTGAATAATGGGTATATCTATTAAAAGTCCGAGATCCTCCAGATAACATAAAATGGACCTCTATAAGACATTTGGGGTGTGATCTCTCTAAGGATTAGACAACATCTATAATATCCAGGATGTCTATAAGAGATCTATATCCAAGTAGCATAGATATTAATTGGACGGCCAAACTATCCCAAGATTTCTCGGGAGAAAAGTGAATTGTGATGTCATAACTATGACTTTTTTCCCCACTGAGAATTCTTCCTCTGTCCTGTGAATTTTGGTGCTGCCATCTATTGTCTATTATCATACACAAGAACTTCAAGTTACTTTTGAACTGAAACCTATTTTCTTCGGCTGGTTTCGAACCATGGATCCAAGGCGTGAAAGGCGAGCGTTCTAACCACCAGGCAGTAGTGGCAGATCATTGCAAGTTTGTCGGGGGGTGGGGGCGGTTAGTTAGAAAATTGAAATATACATACATTTTAAGGAAGTCAAATAGGATCTTTTACATTAATTTCTTTTTTCTTGGGGGGGGGTCGCCCCCCCCCCTTAATCTGCCCTTGCCAGGCAGACTCAACTCACGGTGAGAAGACTAAAGTTTGAGGTGATTGTTGCTTCAATTTCGGAATGAAAACACTTTTATGTATCTAAATAAATAAAATTAGAATTTGCCGTACACTACTTGGTATCACAAAATTTTGCATTTTCTATCCGTTTTAAGCATTTGGGACCCAGTAGAACCGTGAAAAAAAAAAAAAAGTTTTTCAGCACTTCATGTTAAACTGACTGAAGTGAATGAAATAGAATTTGGTGACATGATAGGTGATCACTCAACTTAAACTATAGCGTCGAATTTTTTAAAAGTTTAGTGGACTGGTGCCGGTTTGCAACCCAGTGGTTGGGAATCACTTAATTTATCGCACATCATTGTATCTACGTAAATCAGCTTATACAGAGAAAAAGAGAGTGAAAGAAGATGCAGAGTTTCAGAAGTGATGCTTTACAACAGAAATCTTTTGTAAAAAGGGAAACGATCGCAAGGAGCTAACAGCAGTTTTTGTTGGATTAAAAAGTGATGGTTGTAACCTTGCAACAGTTTGAAATGCCACTTGGGTCCTTTCGAAAATTCATTCCAAAGTCACTAATTGTTGACATATTTGTTAAATGCAATTTCACTTGTGAAATATCAAATTTAGGTTTTAGAGCAGTAGGAGTATTTTCAGGAACACATTTCTTTTCAAAATAACATTGTCGATAAAAAAAAATTATGAACAAGGCAAAATAATATACAGTATTACCACAGTGGTAATTAAAAGGTAAGTTTTATTTGGTTGACAAAATTAAGTGATTATAAAATTAAATATTCATTAAAAAAAAAAAAACAAGTAAAATGACCAAAAGTATGCTTCTGCAAAACTTAAAGGACCTTTGAGGAGAGGAGAAAAAAATTTAAAATGTATATCTATGCTGAAGGCACGCCCCCTTCTCCAATCAAATTGCTTGTCTTCAGATCCACAGAACGATTAAAGTAATTTTGTGGGTGGGGCAGTTAGTTGGAAGATTCACATGCACATCCTTTTTATGGAAGCAGTGACAGCTCGTGGGTTATTTAAATGGAGGTTCACAAAATTAATTTCGAAAATTAAATATGCAGATACAATGCACCTTACAAGTTAAAATATATTTGCATTTCCAGCAGTTAAAGAAAAGCAGCTGAAAGAAACCAAGTCATCTTTGGTCTTACATTTCGTCACTAAGATAAGTTTTAGCAAAAATATTGTCTCAATTTTTTATTCAAAGGATAATATTGAAAAATGTCATTGCTGTAGCTCCGAAACACTTATTTGACTCCCATCTTAATTATTTACACTAGTACGTAAAAAATACTTTAGTGAAAAATCATAAAAATAAACAAAATAATAAGAAAATGAAAAAAAAAATGGATTAACTAACCGAACACAAGAAACCAAGAGAGAATCCGGAGGAGATAACAGCAAGCAATCTGCATTGAGCACAATAAAATTGTGCGAATGGAAGCACCTCACTTCCCCTGCAACTCTCTCACATTCTCTCGGCGTCTTTCCTCAGAGACCGGTTGAGAAGATCCACTCAGTCAATCGCACATGCGAGCAATGAAAGACTATGCTGTAGTAACCTTTGATACAGTGCGTTAGCTATAATAAACGCGTTTAATAATAGTGGGGGGTGGGGAAGAGTAAAACTCATGTTTTAAATTCACAAAAATCTAGAAGTTACTTAATATATTTTTTTTATTTAATTTGTTAATGTATTTATTCTTTAGTTTTTCCTCTGAGGGTTCACGGGCTCATATGGAGGAGCCCCCACTGTATGGAAGTATAAAATAGGATCGCCCACATTAATTTCTTCTTTTTCATTGGGGGGAGGAGTGATCATCCTCTCCACCCCCATCCCCTACCCCTTTAATCCATCCTTGATTGGATCTGATATAGCATCCAGAACCACTTTTCAGATTATCCCCTCTAAAACCAATTGCAGTGGTGTTTTTTCTCTTATAATAAATTTTTGAGTTAGCGTTAATAGCAAGGTAAACTAATGAAGATGCAGCATATTTATTTGTTTTTGCTACATTTTACTTTTGACACACTGTGAAGTATGGTGAAGGGGCAGTAACTCATGGAATAAAGGTACGCTTTCATTAAAAATTTAAGATCAATTATTGTACTACTGACCTATTACCATCAATTTTAGTATATGCTAAATTGATCACACTAAATATATTTCTCAAAAATTTTCTGCATGCATGAGTGTTTTCAAATCTTTTTTGTAAAAAATAAGCCCTTGATACAAAAATTCTTTTAATAACCTCAGTGATTTTTATTAAAATGTATATCTTTACTAATGAGACCCTATTTGTTAGGTAAAAACACCTATTTTGATCCACGATCTTGTTTCTATTTTAGGGGTTGTAGATTGTTTGTACTACTAGTAACCACATCAAAATATAGTTTTTAAAAGCTTTATTAATGTACAAAAATTAAGCATCGTACATTTTTTAAATATGCTCCCAGAGGTAAAAATAAAATAATTTGTCAAGTTATACATATAGTTCACATCATGTTTTACTAATTCTTTTAATATGTTGAAAATACCGTTTTGGATTCACATAAATCAGAGCTTCACAAATCCATTGTTGTAAATGAAATTTACATGAGTTTTATTTATGCTGTATTGCATGAAAATGTTACTAATGAGTAAAAAGTGTCATTAATATACCTTTTACTCATATTTCAATAATTTACCGTATTAGCCTGAATATAATGCAGCCCTGAAATTTTTCATCAAGAATTTTTAAAAAATCCTATATTTAGCTTGAGTCAGGTTTTTAATGGGAAATGATCGGTCAAAAAGTACTGTGTTATTTGGGCCAGTACAGTAATCTAAAATTTACATTGTAAAAATCTTAAATTATCTGAGTTTTAAACTGATTTTTTTTATTCACAAACACGAAGTTTATGACTGATTTTTAAATTAGCATCATTAAATAACTTCAATCTCAGCTTTTATTCTATTTATCAGCTTGTAGTACACAAAATCTTGGACTTGTCATGTGGGTCTAAGCATTTTTTAATACATTGGCGACATCAGTTTGATGTCAGATGAACAAAAGTAATTTATGTCATGTTTTATTCATCTAGGACTAAGGATTTGCTCACTCCTCTGTAATGCTTAGGTATGTTTCTTTAACCCTCTCGTCACCGAATTATGAAAAATCGGAGAAAAAAAATCTGTCTAGCATTTAATGCATCTGAAATACTATTATAAATCATGCAAAAATATTTGTTTCTAATGTCGATTAATATTAGATTTTTCTAATATTAATTTCTGCATTTTTGAAGCATTTTGTTATGCTAAAATTAATTTAAAAGGATGCACATATTAGGTAAAGGTTGAGGAATAAGAAAAAATCTATACTTACCTTAAAAAGAAAAAAAAAAAAAACGGTAAAAAGCAGCGTAAATATTTTCTTAATATTTCTCCTGAAACAATGAAGCGAAAACTGTAAAAAAATGATCTAAATTGACTAGTACTGCAATCTAGGCACGATTTATGCATCTAGTTAAGAGCCTCATATACGTTCTACATGAATTAATGATATTGATATCACTGGAAGAAAAAAATACTAAATTCAATTGTTTTCTCTCTAAATATTGCTATTTGAAGTAGGAGCCTCATATGAGATTCAGGGTGACGAGAGGGTTAAATAAAAATATGGCAGTTGTTCAACTGTTCACCTAAGTTGTGAAAGGACTAAGAAACAAGTTAGAAAGGAAATATAGTAGCATATTGTATAGATATTTTCATTGTATGGAAGTTAATAAGAATCCCTGTATAGCAATAAGACACATTGCTAGAACTTTTTGTATACCTTACCCATTAACAGTGGCATTGCCAAGAAGCGGTCACATAAATAAATGTCTGTCATCTTGTTGCTACAATCAAAGAACATTTGATAATAGACATAAATAATTTCTTTCTTCCTCCAAATATTATGAAAATGACTGTTTGGAAGGGCATGTAAGAAATTTAAATATGCAATATCTATGGATTTCTTACTTGAATTTTCAATTTATGTAACATGTCTTCTTAATTTTAGGTACTGTCTTTTACGGACTCTCAGGCAATGCCAAATGACTCTTGATTTCTTGAAAGAGCTGAAAAAAGAAGTGAAATGGCATGGAAGAGGAAAGAATGAAGCTGCTCATTATTGTACAAACTGTGAAGTGAGTAATAGTTTTTTATGTGTAAATTGAAAATATTCTCTGCTTATTTTGTTGCATGTGTATTATAATATTAATGAGTTTTATTTCTTTTATTTTCCTGAAATTAAAAGTTTGATATTGTAAATGAAATTTCTTTTTTATTTAATTATTCAAATGTGTTTTACATTAATATCATTTAAATATTTTAAATAATTAAAAAGAACTTTAGGCTTATGAGATAAGTTATTCAAAAGCAGGATTAAGCTATGGAATATCTTTACATCTGATAGAGCTGAAATTAATTATGTAGGCTTTTTACACCTTTCAGTTTGTGATAATATTGAATTAATTTTATGCCAATCCCTGTACAGTAATCCGACATGCTACTAGAACTTTTTTATACCTTACCATTAACAGTGGCATAACCAACACATATTAGAGCCTCCTCCCCTTTAAAATTTTTCAAATAGAATACTAATTTTGTCAATTTTAAGAGATATTTATACATAACTACCTTTTACTACTGTAATGCAGTAAAATAATAGGACTTTGTGTGTGTGTGTGTGTGTGTTTGTATGTACAATTAGTTTTGTCTGTTTGTGCTGACATTGACATTTCAAAAATTCAGAAGCAACCCACAAAAGCTTTCTAGTCACAAAGAAATATTCCCTAAAGCAACCTAATGAATAAAAATGAGGCCCTCATCTTTACTTTTCCATCCTAGCTTTACCACTTTTATGTTAGGTATAGTCTACTTTTTTTCCCATTTTTGCTCATTTGCTTGATAATACTTATGGCTGGATAAGGCCCCTTGATGTATGTCTATTAATTTAAGTCGATTCAGCACCTGGATAATATGAATACTAGGAAAATATCTGTTTTGAGATTTATGTACTAAAATAGTCTGTACCTTAAAGTACATCTTACTAAAATTTCTGATCCATATTTCTATTACAACACTAGCTACAGCTCTTCATATAAACACCTGTCCTCTGTTTGCCGAACTGAATGAAATCTTTAATTGCCTTTATCTCTTAATTTATTTATTAATCTTTGAAAAGCTAAGGCTTGGACAAATGTTGATAAAGCTGACAAATTTTCTGTTTGAACCTTACATGACAAGTAACAGATTTAAAGATTGACAACATGAGATAAATTTAAGCACAAGAATTTAAAATTGGTAGCAAAATTAGGACATCATTTTCTTTTCTTTTTTTTAAGTTGATGGGGCCCAGTGATTCCCTTTAAGGAACTAATATCTGTTGCAAACATTTTCTTTTGAATCACTGTGACTGCTTTAAAAGTTTATAGTAGATTATTAATTAGAATGGGAAATATTTCCTAAACAACTAATGTAACAGCTGTAAAAGCTATACAATAGTTGCAATATTTCCTAAAAGAACAGCCTTAAAATATTAAAGATATGCAACAAAGATAAATGTTATATTTTAATAATTCAGTTTCTTTTTCGTTGGTTCTAATTTAAAAGAAAAAAGGACTGTTTATACATTTGAGTCTTGTTCCAAAAATACTTTTCGCCTTTGAATCGAACCATAATCTACTTGAAAGGGCTTCTTTCTATAATATTCTAGATCATGCTTAGACTTCTAAAATATTGTTTTCATCACAGTATTGATCACTTAGCCAACTGATCTGGGAGATCTCTCACTTTACATGTGTTTCTCCTTTTTTGTTATTGTCAGTTACTTGATCTGAAGTTGTTCACAATTACTTGAGTGTCTTTATAAAATACAATATATAATTGATAAAAAAATACAGTATAAAAAAATGTACCATTAAATAATTTTCAGATACCTTTTATTTCAAATAGTTATTCGTGCCTTATTCGTAATAGTTAATAGTGTCATTCGTGCCGTGAAAAATGCTCAGTGGATAGTGTAGTTTGAGTTATCCGAATGCAGTAGAAATCGTAAAGTTTACTGTAGCACATGTGGTCAGCTAAGTGTAAACAATATTTATGATAAATCCCTACTAATCAGTTTCTCTTATTATTGTTCTTAAATATGTATTTTTTTTTCCCATAGGTTGAAGTGTTCAACATACTTTTCGTGAAAGAGGTTGATAAAAAACATTTAGTTCATTGTTTAGACTGTGCAAGAAAAAGCAATCCAGTCCTTGAGGACTTTGTCATGCTTGAAGAATATACAATGGAGGACCTTATGGAAGTTTATGACAACTTCATCCTTCATCCTGTAAGTTTAATGTAACATCTTTTCTAAAACTGACCTTTTTATAATCTACTTTGCCCATTTAGGCACTTTCTATGATCACTGAATACCTCTGCATCTAGGCTTTAATTACTTTTAAAATGTTTTAAATTATGATGAGTCAATTTTTACCAGAACACTTAATTCACTGTTTTCCTTTCATAAACTAAAGTATTCGTAAATTTCACTTTGATTTTTTACTTATTAGATTATACATTTTATATAATTTTTTGTTTTGTAGGTTCCTCATTCCAACACTTCGGTCTAAGGTGCCATACCATTTGTAAATTACCATTTGATTATATATTATGAAATTCTTCTATTTTGACACAAGACTGCCATCTTGAAATAAAGGGTTGTTGATTTGGAGGCTTCAGTGATTTTTCTTTATAACCAAGGACAGTCAGTACATTAACATGTACGCACTTGCCTCCAGTTGAAACAGTTTTGTACAGTTGTTTGAATATGTAAATTGCACAGAACATTAATAGCACTGTACAAAGGACTTCCTGGAAATTCAAAATGTTGTACAGCTTCATAATTCTGTGTAGATAAGGTAATACAGTATGCTGAGAAAGTTAAAATGCATGTTATTTGTGTTATCATTGTTAATAATATGTGCATGTGGGATAAATACTAAGTCTAAACCATAACCATGGAAGCTGTTGCTAAATTGATTTAAAGCTGTTTCAGTCTTCTTACTCATATTTTTGTTTAAAAAAAATTATCAGTGAACAGTCAGGAATATTTTACAATGATCTCATTCCAGATATATTTATGATACCAGTAGCTGAAGTACAACATGTTATTTTAACTTAGTATGTGGTCCTCCCCCATATTGTGCCTTGGTAACTTTCTCATAATGTTAGTCTTGTTTTGTTTCTGTTAACTAAAATGTTTAATTTTCAATACTGTCTTCAAAAGCTTTCTTTAAGGTGATATTTTTTAAAATGCCAGCTGGCTGTCTATTATTATTCCTTTCATTTATTCGGATTATGTATATATTTATAAAAGGTTTAACATAGTAAAATGAAACTATTTGTGTTGCTCAATGTATAATCTACTGTTCAGTGCATATTGTTTTTATTTATTTATTTTAGTTTTAATATATCAGTATTTATCCTTCATACATATTTGTTCTAAAATCAAATGTCCTTAATATTACTTAAAGGAAATGAATTAAGTATTATTTGCATGTAAAAGAATTTTTGAAAGATCCATCTATATTTTCAAAATATGAGACGACTGGTTCCACAATAAAAAAAAATCCCTGCTTATTTTTGGCTGAAGTGAATATGCATGCTCACATTTATTCAGTTTCTTACTACTGTAACTGAAAACTTAAAGGGTAATAAATTGTCATCCAACTTTTTAATTACATGACATCTTTACTTGCAGCTTAAAAGTTCTGCTTTAGATATTTATGCATATTTATTTTGAATATAGCTGTTTTAGGTGTATGTAAATATGTATTTTTCTTGAATATATTTATTTATATATATACTATTTATTATAAACTAAAGTCTATACATAAATATGGAATAAAGATTTTTTTTTCAATTTAAAGAACTTTTTTTTTTAATTAGTGCATGATATTCTTTTGAAATACATCAATAGCAAATCACTGTATTAATGAACACTAAGGTATCATATTTTTTAAATTAATAGTTTGGTTTAAAAAACTACTGTTATTTTAGCAAAAAAGTTTATTAACTATGCATTTTAAATGTCTTCAGACTTTTCTTGTTAAAACTGCAGATAATCTAAGATCTTTTTATACTGTCCAAAGCAGAAGTAGAAGGTTTTTTTTAATATACATACACCGCATTTTTAAAGTTATATTGCTAAATTGTTTTGGCCTATTCAGTTTTGTAAAATAATGTTAATAGTTAGTTTTCTTTTATCTAGTAATATCTGCTACAATATTATGCCCAGTGTTACCTCTTCTTTTCTATTGTAAACTAAAAGATTATTTTCTTAATTACACATTTTAAATACAAAACACAAAGCATTTTTTGTTTAAAATAATAATAAAATCCAAGAAAACACTCTTAACTTCCTTCTGCTGTTTGGCATTAATTTAGCCTTGAAATATAGTTGTTTCATTGTGGGATTATTTGTTAATGGTGGTACACGTTTAGGAGTTCATTGAATTGAATTAGTTTCTATATTTTCATTCAATTGACTTGATACAGTAATATTATTTTGCTACATTTGAATATTTTGTACATCTTTCTTAAATAAACCATCAACTTACTGTAACATGTATCATTTATTACTATTGCATGTGGCAGAAATTAAGAAATGGAACTTATGGGCCTGCCACTTCAATATTTTTTTTTTTCAGCAAGTCCCCCATGCAAATATTTTTTATATTACTCCTTGGATAACAAAATTATTGAGAAAATTTCATCTAAGAGATCTGTTAGGCTATCTTTTCATCACTGAGACATTTTAAATATGCCCATAATTATGATTAGTGGAATGTGCTTATCTGAAGTAGACATCAGTCATTCTATTTATATTTTCAAAATAGTAGCGCCAACACAACAAAAAATTTTAATTCACATGTTACTTCAAAAACACAAGTACTTGTTTGATTTATGAGTTTTAATATTCTCTCATAAATAACTCCATCCTTTGATTTTGTTTATGTTATATCATGAAATAGTTTTCTCTCTCTATTTTTAACAGTCAAGATTATATTTGCAATGAAATGGCTGGTTATTTAAATATTTAATACACATATTTTCTGTGTAAAGAATATTGTGTTATAGAATTAGTAAGGTAATTTTGTTATTGAATAAATAAATTGTCAAACTAAATATTATTTTTCATTTATACCTGCTGATAATACATGTATATATCTTTACCTGTTTTATATTAATCTTGATTTTGCTCTTCATGATATTTATAGCAGAACTTCAAAGTAATAAAATATATAAGTGTTTAATCTTTCGAATCGACTGTGTATGTATATTGCCTTATATTTATGAATTTTCATCTATCGTTTCATTCACTTGGTGTGAGATTCATGGCTATTCCTTAACATACATAATCTACTGTAAGTAAATTGTCTCAGATTCCCATTTATTTTACAGTTATCAACAAAATCAAAAATGTTCAGTAATTTTTCTCTCTTGCTAATTACATATGCCATGTAATTGTATATTTAATATAATGTGCCTCTTTATAATAACATTTTACTATGCATTTTAAATAATATCTGTAAATGTTCTTAAAATGCATTCATTGTTTATTATTGGCGGTCTAGTAACCTTTATTTAGTGTTTTGTGATAAGAACTTTAATTTATAATGTGTCATAATATTTCTCTGATATCATTTTGTATGGGAAATCAAGACAGAAATTCATTGATTAGTACATTCATTTTTTTTCCTTTCATAACTGATTATACAAGATTCAAATAGTTTTAATTTCTTGTAAAAAATTGTAATGATTTTTTTTTTTTTTTTTTATCTATTAGATCAAATGCATTCTCACAAAATTATTTATGTAGTGCCCCTATATTGCTACTCCAGGGAAAAGAAAAAAAAACACTATGCATACCTATTTCTAATTTAACTACAACATTTCTTTGTTAGTATTTTCTCATCATTTATGTTAATTCCTGATGAAAAATATGTAAATTCATCTTGAAGTTTCTTAAAATCTTTGGGATAAGATATTTATCAACTTTTTGTTACCTTTAACATGATTTAATGAATTTTAGTTCTCTAGTAATTTGGCAAATTTTCATTCAATTAATTATATTTCTAATTCCATAGCACAAGTTTTTTTTTTTTTCGTGTGTGTTCTTTCAGTATTTCACTTTTTAAATTTTTCAAGTGAAGTTCCCAAATAAAAAGTTACTTTTGAATGTTTTCAGAGAAATTTAAAAAGTAGCTATCTCCAAAATGTTAATATTATGAATGGAAAATATATTTTTATATGAATGTTTAAGATTTCATTGTTATAAACTTGAAATACAATAATCACAGTATATTTATTGACAACTCATTTTTCTTTTCTATGGATTGTAAACAGTGAGGCATTTGCTTTGTTTAACCATACTTTATTAATCCTGTGAATGGCTTGAAACGTATTGTTTCATTCTCTAATTTCCATAATAAGCTTAAAGTAACATTTAGTTTTAAATATTATAGAATTCCCCCCCCCCCAATCTCAGATGAAGGTGACCATCAATCCCTGCATTGGAAGGTCAACTGAGTAAGCAGTGAGGAAAAGGCATAAAGAGAAATTTGGAAGAAAGTTTTTAAAAATTTAGTACTTCTAGATCATGATCCTGATGATAAAGTTTAATTACAATCCAAAATGAAACTCAGCTCAAAAAGAGCATTACAAAATGTGCAAAAATTATACCAACACAAAAAGTATAACTTGAGGTAAGTGTGACACTGTGCGAGTCCTTCAGCAAATTTGGCCCGTCTTAAGCTAGTCTCTGTCTTGCTTATCACATGGTCTTCCAAAATGAAATTAAGTAAAGCTTTTAAAGCCAAAATATATGTTAAAAAATACAGAATTGTATTGGAATAAATTCTAAAAAATACAGTAATACTCAAAATATTAACACTTAAAAAATGAACATAAACTGTTGTAAGCTACCTATCTGTAGGTTGTGATCCTAGCTTCATTATTTAGAGATTATTTATAACCTCTAATCTTATGGAGGTGGGGATAGTGTAAAATGTTTGTATTTTAAAAAAAAAGTGTGTCTTTCTCCATATTGTATGCCTTAATGAATAGGGAGAGAAAAGTGTTAGCCATGTAGTGGACCAACTTACTCTTTCTCCAGGGCTCTCCACAAGAATGTGAAAAAGACATTTTTCATGCCTGTAGAAGTTTTTAAAAAGAGAAAGTAGAGGGTGTGTAGTCATCTCAAATCTGTCTTCGATCATTTCAGAGTTCTCTGCATAATTTTAGTTCAGCACCTACAGTGACTGAAGTTAAAACATAAATGTTACAGTTATTTCCAAAACTATGTTAGTAAGTGTGATAAGACAGGGGTTTCAAGAAGAGGATAAAAGAATAATATAATAAAGATTAAAAAAATCAGAAATATTTTTCAGATTTTTTCAAAAAAATTCTTTAATTTAATTTTATAGACAAAAGGCAATGTTTAATCACCTAATGTGAAGTCAATTGATGTTAGGCATCGAATTTTAAAAAAAATATTAAGAAAGAATAGATTTGAGGTATCTTAAAGGTCATCACTCTTTATGATACAACCTGAATTTATCAGGTAAATTATAAAATGTTAATTTACATCATTGTGAATGAAAGTATCATTAATTCCTTCAATTTCTTTAAACAGCTAGAAAAATATTTTCAGTGATTAATGGTGAGCTTTCTTGAAAATCATCTTCAACTATGATCAATTTTGCTGTTTCTCTGTTATTTATAGTATAAAGTTGTCATTTTGAGGCAAGACAGCAAAATAGATTTGGAAAAAAATCAGTTATCAAATACAAACATACTTATAAAAACTTTAAAAAGTTTGAATTATGGTATGGTTTGAATTATGGGTTGACAATACCAATCTTGGCAATTTAATCATTTGCAAAAGTGTTTTCCCAAACACAACCCTTCAAATACTATTACTGCTGACATGATAATCCCTGGTGGACCAAGGCTTTCCAAAGAACCTTCCATTCTTGCCTCCTGCTGCCCAAAGTTCTCTAGTTAATAACACGTAAAAGCTTAAGGTCTTCTAACAGAATAATACACAAACAGAAAAACAAAATTATCTTGTTTGTTCTTTGTTTTGTCTTTTAATTAATTATAAACAAACGATAATATCTTTCTAATGACCAAACCAAAATTAAATCACAAAATCAAGCCTTTAAAAAAAGTAGAAGATAGATTTTTGGATTAGAATTTTCATTTTAATTTATAAAAGAACATATATTTTATATTATAAAAGAACAACTTTTGTGTTTCCTTTACGATTATTTGAATACAATAAATTAATATTACATTTTATTTACAAGTAATCTATCTTAATTAAAGTAAATGATATCAGAGCATAGTAATTAAGATAATTGAAAATAAGTTTTAGAAGTACAAATTTTCTTATTAAAGTAATTCTCTGTTGATGATTTGTGTACAAGAGTTATTCATGAAAATGTCGCATGATTTCAAAATGTATAAAATGCTTACATTACTTTTTGAAACATGAAGATTTTAAAATTTTGTTAAATGTGGCTATGCATATTCAGTAAACTATAGCAGTGTAAATAATGAAATTACTGTTAAAATATGCAAATATTATTCTCCCCTTTAAAATATTATGTATATGTGCATAACAGTTTTAGTAGTTCTGTGCAGGTAAAATATTATATTGTAAATTTATGTGATCAGTATTAAATATGGGTATGATATTCTTGTTTATTTAAATTAATATATAGAATTGATTCTGTTGGGAGAAAGAAGAAGTAATTGTTATTGCATTTATTTACAAAAATTTTAAGTGTCATTTTGAAAGTTTAAAGAACAAGGTTCTCTAAGATTAACAAAGTATCTTTATATGAGTAATCTTATATTCAATTAACTTTAAAGTACATGTTATTTGAAAACCCTTCCCACTTAATTCAAGAATACAGTTCAAATACCAGAGAAGAAAAACATGATTTAAGAGGATTCAGCTAGTTAATTATACAAAATACAGTAACCGTATGGGAAAATGTGTATATGATTGCACCACAAAACTTGTATGTAGAATGTAGTAGTTATAATTAGAATACAAGTTATTTTCTTTAATATAAAATTATTGTGATACAAACTTCTGCAAAAACTGGATATTTTTATCTGTTGAATTCAGCATAGGATATTTAAATTCTCTAAACACTTGTTCACAAGTTGAAATTTTTAAATGCAAATTTAACCTAATGCTATATTTGTACTTCATGTTTTCTTGCATTGCAGATAATCTTTAGAGATTTGTGTTTAATTATTATGAAACAAGTATAATAAGAATTTTATGATTTGAGTAACTGAATTAAAGTTCTGTGGAGTTAGCATTCTATAATTTAATGTATATCATAGGAGAGGTAAGACTTGTCAAGTATATTTTACACTTATGTGCTTTTAAAGTGATATTATGCAAGCTCAATTTCTCTAGTGAACATAATATTAATGCCAAAGCATATGTTTGCTGACTAAATTTAGTTTTACGAGTTTAGTCATTGTGAAGAAACACTGCCACTATTATTTTTTTGTGTTAAAGAAATCTTAACTATAACTAAATCTTAAATAATTAATACTAATCTAATTAGCCAAATAAAAATATACTGTCTACTTTTTAAAGATAAAGAACTGCCATTTGTTTCATTTTTCATATGTTTTTGGTGAAAGTTCCTCTGGTGGTAGCATGAAGTTAGTGAAAGCTGTTTGGTTTTGAAAGCATTTCATTTTCAAATAGTATTTTCTTATAATGAGAGAATATGTTACTCTGTTTAATGTGTTTGTAAAATGACGCTGTTTGATTCTAGTCACTTTTTTTGCATTTTGTTGATTGATATATTTACCAACAAGTCATTTTGCTGAATTCAGTATGTTTTCATATAACTCTCTTCAGCAGTTGCATATTTTTTTCCAAGCTCACAGCCAGTCAGTTTTATAGTTTAAATAAGTTTTTGAACAGCTGTTATATACTTAAACATTTGAGGAAATTACGCATTTCACAGTAGTTTGATAG
Organism: Cheiracanthium punctorium; assembly: GCA_038373885.1. Lineage (NCBI taxonomy): Eukaryota > Metazoa > Arthropoda > Arachnida > Araneae > Cheiracanthiidae > Cheiracanthium > Cheiracanthium punctorium. The sequence goes on along the minus strand of JAWZYV010001055.1, from coordinate 161,087 downwards.
CTCATTAAGTGATTATTCACTTTAGACCATTCTATGGATTTAGAATTATTTTACTGAGTTTCACATTTAGTGCCATCGAAATTTAAGTATGAAATATTTTCAAATTACTGCTACTTTGTCTAAGTCGCATGCAAAAATAATGTGTAGAATCTAGAGCTCTTACAATCTTACATAATACTATTGCTATTGGACAAGCTTTCAAAAATTTATCATTGTCATTGAACTCATCAGTTAAATTTTAACTCGAGACTATGAGTTACCTGACTTGTTAAGGCAAAGTAAAAAACTCATGATTGTCAACTCCTCTGAACTGAACTGTACAATAGATATTGAACAAGAACATTATGTATTAAAAATTATTTACTGTAGATGTTAATACTTGTGGATTACATTAAACAAAAGCTGTATAATTTTATAAGAAAGTAGAAAATAAATATAACATGGTCTGAACGTTTTCTGCATTCATTATGCATTAAAATACTTAGTATTTGTATCATTGATTTCTTTTACTTTAATTAAGCAGGAATTTTTCTTTTAGTCATGGTGATTATTGGATTGTTATTTTTAATTTTAAATGTTTTTCTCCCTATGATATTAAAACTTTTGTTGAATGTTTACCATTTATACTTCTTTCTCCCAATAAATCATTTATTATGTCTCATTAATGAAACATTTAATTAATTAAAAGTATAATTCGAAATAAAAAGAAGTTGTTATTTAATCTGCATTATGCTATGTGTGGTTGTAGAGAGAAAATTATTTCTTTACCATTCGTAAAAGCATGTGTGTATGCTTGCATGTAAAAAAAAATGTATAAACACATATTAAGCATCTGTATTTATTTCATCCCTTTGGTGTTGCATTTGTTAAACATGTCATAATGGGATGGGCTATTTCCCTATACTGCTTCTCAAGGCAGCATGTGCACGTTGATAATTACATGTGTGTATGTAATACATATATATATACACACGCAACTTGCATTAGTGTTATGTTTATTCATTTTATAATGTAAAAATAAAATCCAAAATAATTGTTGATGAATAAGCAAATATCTCTTGTTAGATATTTTCTTCTGTTAATAAAATTAAAATGATATCATCTTCATTTATCTTTGTATTTTTGAGTGCTTTTATGATAGATCAAAAAAAGTAAGTTTCCTGCTGTTGTATAAGATTTTCTTTGTACATTAAACTGTATAGCGCTGATCTGTAAGATATGTTAAAAGTGATATTACAAAGATTGTTATTGTAGATACTGTTAAATTAATTTGGGAAAATGTCCGATGTTCATAAAGTAATGCAAAAGTCTGGCTATTTATTATTTTGTATTTTAAAGAAACCTAAATTTTCTTTTAACAGTATTTGGTGTCCCTCAAGAGGTGATGAAATTTAGAAGTATGCATTATCATTGTCATCAAACATTTTACATAACATTTCATTATGGTGTTTTATAGGCAAAACCTTGCCTGTAAGTAACATACTGCCAACAACTGTTAGACACCATGTTTGTGTTCAGTGCTAAGCAACACTGCCAACAAAGAACCATGTGATAATTGCCACTACCACAAACTGGGAAATGTGTTATTTTCTATGCATACTGCCTTCACATTCATTGAACAAATCTTATAATATTCATTGTGCCAAGGGTGGAACCAATAATTTATAACAATGTTCTTTCTTAGATTATATTTTTCTTAAAATCTGATGGTTTATAGGTTTCATTTTCTATCTCAGGAATTTGTGCATGCATGCTATCAGTATGTATGTATATAAACTTGTGCGTCTGTAAATATGTTTCATTTTTAATTACCTCACATATGGGAAAAAAGAAAGAATACTGTTTTCTTTGTTTATATTGTTCTGTTTTTTCCTTGGTTTTTTGAGAGGTGTTCAACTACCATATGAAATACTGTATTAATTACTATTTACAAGCAAACTGTTTTAGTTGTCTTTGTTTCATATTTAATCTATTTATAGTATTGTTTGTGTTTTAAAATTTGTGGCAACCATAATAAAAAAACAATGTTCCCAGAAGTGTTTGTTTGAATTAATTTAATAAAATTGCAGTAATTTCCCTATTTTTGCAGTGCATGCCAAACTGATGATTCATCACTTACTTAAATATTTCCCTGGCCAATCTTTATAACTGTGGCTGATCAAAATGCTTTTGTTCGGCCACTTCCTAGAATTTATCAGGATTCTCATTCATATCTTATCCTCCTTGCACAAAGTGTAAAATGAAGAAAGATCAGTTTTCAAACTCCTGGCCAATAACCTTTTCCCCTGAACAAAATTCAGTGTATGTTAATAATACATTAAGCACCTTGCTAGTTGTGTTAGTCCCACTTGTAAATCTAATTTTTGTTAAAGGTTTTTATGATACATCAAATAAAAAAGAAATCTTTCATCAATATTTATAATGCCCTTGGATACTTTGTGCCTGCTACACTGAAAAAAAAAAAAGACATTATCCTTGACCAAAAATACATAGCAAAATACACAATACAAAACACAGAATTAATTAAAATCAGACATAAGTTCTCTAGCCTCCCAATAGCAGGAAAAAACAGAGAAAGTATAAAGTAATGAACAATGAAGAAGGTGGTCAGCATTCATCAGTTTGATGCTACTGCAGAGGGGGCTACTAAAGACATTGATTCTATAAAGATGTATGGCAAGGCATTCAGGTAACCAGAGAATGTGTAGGTGCCATGAGTTTATCCTTCGCCAGTTCTTCCAGCTGAAACCTTTGGAGATGTTTAATTTTCAAATTTATGAAATGTGCAGCTGATCTGTAATCAACTGAATAGCAGGAGGCTTGTGTAACATTAGTGGCTTTATTTGCCAATTCATCCGCTATCTTGTTACCATAAATCCCACAGTAACTCTGGCGTATAATATAGGTTTTCATTTCAGAGAAGAGTGATCCAGTACTACTCTTTGGGAGAAGGAAGGGGAGACACATTAATTCTATGAAAATTGTTTGAAAACCTGAGGAAATTTCAACATTAAAAATTATTTTTACTGGAATCATTCAAAATTTAGTTTAATTTTGTCTGAATGAATAATCAGAAAAAGCATCGTAACTAAATAATATGGGTTATATCACTCTAAAGTTTTTATTTTTTATTTATTTATTTTTTATGTTATTGATACTAAAGTTAATATAATTATTTAAAAATAAGCTTTTAAATAGTTGTTTTATATTTCGGAGGGGCTTGGCCCCATTTGCTCCACCTTTAACCCTTTGCGGACGACCGCCGAGTTTCGCGGAAGTTACACTGGGGACGAAAAGCACCGCTGCGCGAATGACCCTGGAGGACGGGAGATTTTTGACGCTAAGCCTAATCTACATGAAAGACTTAGAATCGCATTGCGCTCCACACTAATTTTACTTCTGCATGATCAGGAACTTTCAAAAGCATTGCATATATATTTTGCTGATAACTATAGGTAATTTTAACATTAGAATTGAAAGATAATGAATAAAAATTAGCACTTACCTTGAAAAAAAAATTATACCTTTCGACAATTACTTTAGAAATTTAATTGAACTTTTATTTTTAAAACGTAATAAAAACTAATAATTTCAAAATAAGATTCAGAAAGACATATATATACAATTAAAAAATGGGATATTTACATATTATTTTAAAAGCATTTTTGTGTGTGATATACTTCAAAGCAAGGATCAATGCATAATCCAACATCGCATTCTCTACATTCATAATAACTCTCCACACGTTTCCTTTTCTCTTTCGTTGTTTGAGAACAAACAACGCACCTCCTTCGTTTGTCTTTTTTCCCAGTTTTAGAACATAATTTAGGAAAATGCCTCCCAGATAAGCGGAATGCAGATAATCCTTTCACCTCGCTTAACTCTAACTTTTTAACACCAAACCCATGAAAATACTATTATAGAACAAATATTCCCCCATCCCTCTGAAAAATAAATAAAAAGTAAAAACACAAGCCGCCGATTACAAAAGAGAGTGGGAGTCTAACGCGACAGCAATCCACTGCACGTGCATTTGTTTACATTACCGAAAAACACTTGTTCACCCTTCTCCCCAAACCAAAACAAAAAAAAAAAAGAAGTATTTCTGAAGGTCAGTGCTTGGAAAAACCGTTAAAGACCGTTATTGGAAAGTAGCGCCATCTTTTATTCAAAATACAAAACGTTCCATTTAAAAACACGGATACGTGGCAGCCGTCTTCTGCAGAAAATTGACTATCGCCACGTACACGCGTTCGCCGTCCTTTGCGGTAAATTTCAGCTGAACACGCGTACGTGGCGCTCGTCCGGAAAGGGTTAAATATGCCACTGGTGGGATGGAATCCTCTAGAGAATTATTTTCTTGGACCTTACCAATACCCACTGAGTGAGTCTACAATCCATAACGGCACTGAACGGTGTTTGGTCAAAATTTACAATGGTGGAAATTGATTTATGAAGTGACAATATTTTTAGAAAAATTATTGAATTGTGCATTCAAATTGGTTAAAATTTCATATTCTGTATATTTTCTTATTAACAAAATATTTCTGAAGAGAAATTTTGACCTATATTCATTAACAAGAAATAAAAGGTTTTTTGTTTGTTTTTCTATCTGAAAATTGATTTATGAAAAATGTAGCAATTCCTGTTCATTATTTCTTGTTTAAATTATTGGTTATGCATAACATGGAATATGAAACATTCAATAAATAGAAATAAAGTTATTTTGGAGACACCATGATTTCATAAATCAATTTCTACCACTGTAGAATGACAGCAAAATTGAAAAGGCCTGATGTTGAAAGTTTTCTTACATCTTTGTTAAATGTAGAGTAGGGTGGTGCAAAAAACAATTTTTTTAAAATTTGAAATGTCACCATGTGCAATAGTTGCGATTTTGATAGTAAAATTAAACCCTGAAATTTGGATGAAATTGTTTAATATCTTAGGCCTCCTCAAGATCCACTAATTTTGGAAATTATAGGAAAAGAGGCTTTAAAACAAACTGCTCTTTTCATTAAAAAATAATAAAAATATGAAATGTCACCAGGTTATTTATTTGCACTTTTGAGTATATAAACATTTGTAAAAAGCTAGTCGATGTAAAATTAATTCTTAGGCCTCCCCAAATTCCTTGAAGTTGAGCGTTTTTCACTGAAAATGGTATGCAAAGATATGTAAATAGAGTAGATACTAGTCTTACCTTCTCATGTAAGGAGCAGGTTATTTCACTCAGAAATCACACTTTTTTTTCCAAAACATGGCATTAGCTTCCTATCGAATATTTTTGCTGGGATGAATCCATCTTTTGCATGGAGGCCACACACATGAAGACCAGATTCTGTCCCAATCCTAATCATCCTCTCAACTGCTTGGGAATGGCAGGGCATTTTAAGAAATTTATGCAAGAACTTGGATGTTTAACTGACTTCAGTAATTCTTGTAACACACTATTTGTTCATTTCTTTGTGATGGGAGGCTCGGTTAAGCACATTCTTGCCAATGGATAAGGTCAATGTACAGCGTAGTCATTGCTTTCAAAATTCACCTTTGGAATCTGAAACCTTCTAATGCTCATTCTTTGTTCCAAAGATTTTCTGGCCTTTATGATACGCTGAATGGCAAGCTGATGGACAGATATTCTGTCGTTGAATAACATTGCAGTGAGTACATTTTCTGCATGAGCAAAATACGCATTCTTTTGAACAACGTTTTTTGTTATACCCTTTAAATTATCTGCGAGATACTGAATTCGAGATATAAAATATTGCAAATTCTTTCGGCCATCCTTAAAGGCACTGTTACACTTGATTCTGAACCATGTTGGAGTGTATACATTCATCACGAATGTGGCTAATACAATAAGTTGTGGTGTTGGATAAGATGTTTCAAAATACAAGCGCAAAATGCGATTTGCTAACGATAGTCAGAGAGAATGAGAAAGTTTTCCAGGGTCTCTATTCAGTGCCGTGCTTTGGGGGGTGCGAAGGGTGCAACCGCACCGGGCCGCAAAAAATCGAAGGCTGTAAAAAATTTCGGTCAAAAAGAAAAAGAAAGAATAACACAATGAAGAGAGAGAGAGAAAAAAAAAGAATCGATTGCACATGCTAATACAGTGGTCCCCAACCCCCGAGCCGCGGTCTGGTATCTGTCCGGGGATCAAATCGTACCGGGCCGCACTAGGAACATTAAATTATTTCCATTTTATATCACAGTTTGCACGCAAACTCAAATGATTTTCAAAACTTGATACAAAGCGCGAAAAAGCTGAGCCACTTAGAAGCGATTGCCCATGTGACCTTGTAATAAGCGCCACTTGGGAGAACATAGGGAACACCATTACACAAGTATGGCAATCCTGCAACATCAGATATAAAAAGACATGCAGACACCCACAATTTACATTGTATATACTAAACCGATAGCTAATTTAGAAGGGAAATAACTTTGATTCGCAGACACACCGTCGTCGGGCACATGATGGAACGGAAAGCTATTTTTATCAAGTAGAAAAGCGAAGTGAGAAACGAATAAAACTGAAATGCAGAATAGTTGATTACAAATAAATAGGGATCGACCGATAGTATCGGCGCTGATACCTCCTATTTTTTTAGGTATCGGTATCGGTTCTTTCTATTCTAAAAGTATCGGGGAAGTATGGGTTTCTGTTGCTTTCATCCATTTTCACCGATACTTTTCAACCGATACTTCGCTTTTCAAAAGAAAACCACGCAAGCGCAACACCATTCTAGAGTTTTTATTTTGGTAATGATATGAGAGGCGTCGTCTCATTGGCACATTTGTTTGCGCGAGTGTTTTCGAACTGTGTTTCTGTTTTTTTTTTTTATTCTAACCATCGATAAATGGATGTCGTATCACCAAGTGTGGTCGAAATTATGGACGAAGAATCGTTAGATGACAGTTTAACAGTGCAATCGCCTATTCTTGAATTGGTGCCCAACACTAAATACGCTATCTGTAAGGATTGCAAAAAACAAATGTCGAGAGGTAGGCTATAATTTTACTTCAGTTTTATAAACGTTTATTTTCTCACTATGTGGACTCGAAAAAGAGTTCATTCATATCTATATATATATACACAATTGAATCTCCCTATAACGAACTCGCTCGGTTCCAGTTAAAAAAATTCGCTATAGAGAAAATTTCGTTGTACAGAGATTAGAGATTTTTTCAGTTACTTCAGCAAATATCACAAGCTTTTTAGTTAATTGGATGTATAAAAATATTAAATTATGATTTTCAATTAAAAATAAATTGGTATTTATTATAAATTTGTTAAACTTACGGTTTCTTACTTTTCATTGTATAAATGAAGTGTTCAAAGGTAAAGACAATCCACAAATTTAGAGAATAAAATATGTAATGCACATACGTTTATTTTACTTCAAAATTCCATTATTTTACATTGTTTTGCATTCTGTAATTTTAAATTTTCATAAAAATATTCACATTTTAAAAGTCGGCTTAAAATAGAGTGAGGCTCATTTTCTTCCATTTGGAAACTTTTTTTTTATGGTTTTGAAAGGTTGAAGAATTAAAGTTTGATGTGGTTTTGGTCGTGAAGCGCAGAGCCTTATTATTATATGGGCAAATCGGGACTTTACCCAGGGCCCCGGACTTGAAAGGGCCCCCAATTTTAAATGTTTTTTTTTCTGAAATATTCTTTTTTATATCAAAATTTTATGAAAAATATATCAAATTTCATAGATTGGGGGCCCCAAAATCTATCAATGCCAGGTGCCCCTGTTGGTCATAATCGGGCGCTGGTAAAGTGTCTTCATTATCGGAGTCAGTTTCACTTTCCTGGCCTCCATTTTTACCATCTATTACTCCTCCACTAAGTGGTCTGTTCAAAAACAAATTTTCTACAAAACTTTTTACTACTACATTTTCTACGACAATTTTAACAAAAAAAAATCAAAGGTAAATCTGAAATATTTGCTATGGAAAGATAAGCTCTTCGTTATATGGAAAATGTTTATAGTGTTATTTAAGCCTTAAAGTTACGTTTCCTTGAAAATTTTCGTTATAGGGAGAAATTCGTGGTAAGGAGACTTCGTTATAGGGAGATTCTACTGTGGGCAACCTTTGAAAAGTTGTGGGCCAAACTTTAGGATGTTAGCGAAGTCGCGGGCCGAACTTGCGGATTTAACGAAGTGGCGGGCCGTATAATTGGGATTTATATGGGATATTGAATGAATTATACGCCGTTTTCAAATGTTTCGCGGGCCGGATCAAAAGCCGGGCGGGCCACATCCGGCCGGCGGTTGCCCAGATGTGTGTTAAAGTGTAATATTTCAGCCTTCGAAATACGTTTGAGGAATTTGTTTCTATTTAGCTTATAGAACTTCAGATACAGACATTTTAATATTAGTCAGCCGGAAATATTTGAAACGGAAAGCCTTCTGCTATCGGAAGTGAATCGTATTTCTGCGCATGCAAACGGGGATAGGGTTTGAACCGAATGACGTTTGTCGGACGAGCTGTTTTGGGTCTAATATGGAAACCTTTTATCTGGCTCATAGCAACAATTAGGCGACAAAATAGAGGTCGAGAAAAATTGATTTAAATATTTGTACCAGTCGGCACTGGAAATGGATTCTCTGATTAATATATCCGTTTAACTCTCCCTCCCCCATGTTTGTGTTCTGTCAAGCCTAAATGAGGGGCATCTACCTATAGAGGGGCTTGGGCGGAGGACTTAAGGGAGTCTTAACGCATATTCACATAACATCTGGAGAAAATCGCCCAAAACTCGGACCACTAGATCGATTGCCACGCGAGGCGAAAGAATTCCGAACCTGCACACTAAAACGCTTCCCGGTGCTCATCTTTTTATAAATTCGGCCATTCGTCGGCATGATTGAATAGAAGAGAAAGACTAGAATTACTGTAAATTCACACTTCAATGTATCCTCTGCTTTTTCTTTTTAATGCTTTCTACTGGGATCAAATTTCATCATGCTGTTATTCATTTTAACGAGAACTACACTCCCATTACAAAAACTGCCCAGAATACAGATGTAGGTTTAAATGACATTAAACTGTATAAAGTATCGGTATCGGTTAAGTATCGGTATCGGCCGATACCATAACTTAAAGTATCGGTATCGGCTATTGCTGAAAATGAATTTACAGGTAAAGTATCGGTATCGGTCATCGGCGAAAATGTGGTATCGGTCGATCCCTACAAATAAATAAATAAATAAAAGAAAAAAGTTTTAGAATGATGCAAAAATAATTTACAAAACAGTAAAAAAAAAAAAAAAAGTAGTAAAAGTTCTTCTGGCAGTTAGTATTTTCAGAGTCGGCTGGAACCGATAGTAAAGTAAGTGTTTTCAGTTTTATGAATTGTTAAGGTTTCTTGGTAGTCACGGCTTCAAAACCTTTATTCAGTTTTCTGCGCTTTTTATTGTGTTTCTAGTACTGTATCATTGTCTCCAATGCCTAAGACTGGTATTGGTTCCAGACATGAATCGGGAGCAACAAAGAGGAAACGTAAAAGGCAAAATGAGAAAACGACTAAGTTAATGCGAGGGTCTTTGCTGAAGCACTTTCGACCTGTGGCTGAATGTGCGTCCTCAAGCAATGAAGCACAAAACATTCCGAGTATTGATAAAAGCCCTTCAAATGCAGCTTTGGGTGTATCATTTGCGTCTTTTCCTCAAAGTGAGTCGATAAGGAATACTGTGGAACTTTCTTCTAGTAATTTGTTGGATGTGGCTTCAAAACCTGATATAGTAGATCAGGTGATTCTAACTCAGTATTCAACACTGTCAATAAAATATGCTTTAACACCTTCGCGACGGGGAAGCGCAAACGCCCACTTATCTTTGAGACCGGCAGTCTCTTTCACTTCTGTCCAAGGCTGGAGAATTTTTTGCTATTAACCCTAAATCCATGAAATTACAGAAATATCAACGTGTTGTTTAATAATGTTCCGTAGAGTGAGTATTTAAACGGTTCTGTAATTATATTTAAACGTTTATTGCTGGCACGTATACGTGACAGTCGGCGCGAAAGGGTTAATAATGCTGAAGGTTGTAGAAACTGGCAAAAAAATTTAAGTAAATTATCTGCTCACGACACGAGTCATCTGCTGGTCATAAAAGGTGCCATAACTCATGGGTTGAACTAGAAAATCGACTTCTCAAAAAGTGTACAATAGATGCAGAGCAAGAAAAAATTATCGAAATTGAGAGAAAGCATTGGCGTTCAGTTTTGGAAAAACTTTTCTCTATTGTGCAATTTTTGGGACAAAGAAACTTACCCTTTAGTGATACGGACGAAAAACTGTACAGTGAAAATAACGGAAATTTATTGGGTGTCGTTGACTGATGGCTAAATTTGATCCAGTATTGTCTGAACATTTGAGAAGAATAACAAACTCAGAAATCCATGATACATATTTGGGAAATAGAATCCAGAATCAATTTATTGAATTAATAGTCCAAAAGGTTGTTCAGTCAATTTGCTTAAGAATTAAAGAATCTAAATATTATTAAGTAATTTTGGATTGTACACCAGATATAAGCCATCAAGAGCAAACGACAATGATTTTGCGATATGTTGACATTGACGAAGACGGCAATATTTCTGTAAATGAGCGATTTGTAGGTTTTATCTCAATAAGCGACTCTTCAGGTGCTAATCTTTGTGACGCTCTTCTGAAAAAACTCTCTGCTCTTGAACTTTCCATACATGACTGTCGTGGCCAGGGTTATGACAATGGGGCTAATATACGTGGAAAAAACAAAGGTGTCCAAGCTCGTATTTTAGAATGAAATGAAAAGCTCTTTTTGTTCCTTGTGGTTGCCACAATTGGAATCTTGTATTGGGTGATATGGCACGCTCATCAACAGCTGCAATTGCATTCTTTGGTATTTTACAACGTATTTACATTTTATTTTCTGCATCGACGAACAGATGGAGTATTTTTAAGAAACATGTCCAAAATTTAACCTTTAACCCATTATCTGAAACCCGATGGGAATGCAGAATTGGCAGCGTACGAGCTATCCGTTTTCAGACTGGTGACATATATGACGCACTAGTTGAAATATCTGAAACGTCGAAGTGAAGCTTTATCCTTAGCAAATGAATTTAAAAAATATAAATTTTTGGTATCACTTTGTATTTGGTATGAAATATTATCGCAGTTCAACTTTGTCAGCAAAATATTTCAGAACAGAGCTATGATTATTGATACTGCTTTGATACATAATAAAAATACGATAGCCTTCTTAAAAAATTTTAAGGAAGATGGTTTTCAAAAAGCTAAAGAAGACGCCAAACTGTTAGCTGTAGAACTGGAAATTGATGAAAATTCCATAAAATTTCCAGACATTGCATCAATACGTCGGAGAAAAGTTAAAAAGCAGTTTTCGTATGAAGCTGAAGACGAGCCAGTGACTGCTCCCGAAACTAATTTTCGAATTAATTTCTTTAATGTTCTTTTGGATAATGCAGTGGTTTCAGTGGAAGAACGTTTTGGTCAATTAAATGTGTTTAAAGAAACATTTGGATTTTTATTCAATTTCGCAGAACTTGATGAAGATGAAAATTTAAAAAATTCATGTCTAAATTTAGCAAGATTTATGGGACATGTTAATGGAATAGAGCTTTTTACAGAGTTGAAAATATTTTCAAGAACTATTTCCTTGAAAAATACTTTTACAATACTTATATTGAAACATATTACTCAAAATAGACAGCAAGAAGTGTTTCCGAATTTGACTATTGCCCTGCGCGTGTTATTAAATGTGCCAGTTACAGTGGCATCAGCTGAACGATGCTTCTCAAAACTGAAATTAATAAAAACATACTTACGATCAACCATGTCACAAAATCGACTCAACTCATTGGCAATTATTTCAATCGAGAATGACTTGGTATCGAAAATTAACTTTTCCGACGTTATAGATACCTTTGCTAATATAAAGTCCAGAAAAATTTTATTATAATATGTTAACCTTTTCGCCCCGGCTCTCGCTTGAGAATTTTTGTCCCAGAAAACAGCAGAATATTGAAGATTTCCTTTCTCTACTTTTCAGCTGAAGTACACACCTTGTCTTTTGTATTGTCAACTGCTGGTAGGTGGGAAAAAATATGACTGGCCACATAAGTCCTCAAACAAAACGCAAATCTAGATGCCGAATCCCGCTCAACTGACTATGGTCAGTTATTAACCGGTAGTTAGACAACTGTCAACTACCAGTTTCTCTCCAGACAATTATCTACTAACACACCTGACCCACAGTATAAGAAAAGAAATTCTCGTCTCTAGAAATTCCATCTTCCATCAAGGGTGAAAGGATTTGCTGTCAAAAGAGAGGAAAGAAGTCTTGGGTAAGGCACTTCCACCAGCGCTGTTCTTCAGTCACTTTTTTTTTTTTTTTTTTTTTTTTTTTTTTTTTGTACAACTGTTGTACCGCTTGAGTCAGAAAGTTAATGTATTGTAATGTAAAAAATTTATTATAATCTTGTATTTTTCCCCTTGAAAATTTCGTAATTATATCAAGAGATCGGCTTAATTTACTATTTTAATTGAAATCCATCAGTTATCAACAATTTCACTCTCTTAAGTCTTAACATTTCTTGATGTTAGTTTTACATTTAACGATATTTAATTTAAATCAGCCAACACATTTCTAGTGCATAACTATTTTTGGGAGCTGTTTCCATTATCTGAAGATCAAAGAAACCTGTTATTTATCTTGTAGAATTATTATTATCTTGGTTATTTTTACCTTGATCAAACAACGGACCTAGAATTCATGTTTGATTTTTGTGGTGCTAATTATTTTGTGACAAAACGTGGACACCCCCCCCCTTCGCGGAAATGAAGTCACACCACCGAATATGACATTTAGAGCTACTTGCAGCTTTTCCGGGTATTCCCTCCACAACTTGGATTTTCATCGGAAGAAAAAAGAATTTTCTGTACATTGGCACCACTCAGAAGTTGCAAACAAGGTTTACAGAACCACGAGGATGCATGTCTACCGCATGTTCACGATTTTCTTCAGTGGTCCATCGCGAATCAAACTCTCTAAGTGCAAGTAACTAATCTGACTATAACAACGGTGAAACTTTTTTCAATTTAATTTGCTTATAAAATGTCACTGGCTCAACCATGATAGATGGGAATTATTTATTGTAAAAACGGAACATATTGCAGGTGATGAGATTGTCTTCAAAACAATCGGTAAGTTAATTTTTTAAAATTCTTTTTGATATAGTTTATTGAGCATAGGCATAACATACTATGGGCAAGAGGGGGCAGTTGCGCCCCCTCCCCTAATATTCAAGAAAATTCAGAGATAACCCATTTCAAAATGATCGATAATACAAAAAATTTTGCCCCCCCCCCTCAATATTTCATGCCAGTTTACGCCTATGCTATTGAGTATTCAGAGAATTAAATTCAATTAAATGAAATATTTTAATCTTTAATTTTCGGGTCTTATCTGTAAAAATTGTTCTGTTATGTTTTTTTAAGGTACTCTTGTTTTAAGCGGTCACAAGTTTCGTTTAATTATATTTGAAAAGCTGCAGTTCCGTTGTTGTGTCTGCCTTTAAGACCAGTGGCCTAACTTAACATGCTCGCAGCCTGTATGCGAGTGGGCGTGAGGGCTTCCTGAGCAATATTCTGACTATAAGCTCCCTTTTTGTTGGAAGTTAGGGTCGTAAAAATTTGCCAATCAATATTGCATGCTTAAAAGTTAGTTGATGAATGAACATTGTTAAAATTCTCAAAAAAGATATAGTTTCTTTATTTAATGTAGATGTGTCATACAGATTGTACTTTCTGTTCTTTCTTAAGTTGTCCAATGCAAACTTATTGTCCCAAGTGCATAATAAAGGCTGATTAATATTTGAAGTTGGTTCGAAAAAGCAAACAGTACAAAAACAATCTTGTGAAATAAAAAACATTATGTGCGTGCGTCGATAATTGTCTTAAACTACATAAGTAAAGTGAAGAACAATTTATAAGTACTTTATGACGGACAGATGACTCAATTTTAATTAAAATTTAATACCTTTTGAATTTCGGAATCACGCACGAAACATGACGAATCCCAACCATAACTAGGTAATATGTGTGTGTGTGTATGTATGTATATATATATATATATACATATATATATGGGAAAGGGCCGCAACAATTGATCCTCGCACCGGGCCGCAAAAACTCCAGGCACGGCCCTGTCTCTATTTGCTAGATCTTGTGGGCAATAACCAGAGGAAACAGCATTACAAATTTCACACAAATAACGTTGATCCGTGCTAAGATCTCCAAAGTCAATATCGGACTCAAACGAAAATTCAAATTCCTGGAACTTAATGATAGGAAGGTTAGTGCACATATTTAGGGACTTGCCAATCAATCCACTGAATGCGCTTGGTCTTGGTGTTTCCCCGTCGACTACTTCTGTAAGGTGGCATAAAGGCAGTTTGTTAAAATAAAATTGACATATTTGTCCAATGCATTGAATTGAGCTTTTCTTCAAGCTGTCTAATTACACATGCTTTTACACCGGTATGAGTCACTTCCAATAAAGGCTAATTCTGATAAATCAAAAACTTTATCATTTAATAAGCTGAAGATACCATTGGAAATGTCCTTTGAACTCTTACTCTTTGGTGCAAAATGTCCCAAATAGACAGAACCGGGTTCTTCAACTAGTGTAATATGCTCCTCCCATACTTTTCTCTTATGCCACTTGCTTGTATCCATTTCCGTAATTGTAAGAGTTTCATCCCTTCTTCTGTCAAAAAAGAAAGCTATGATCTTGTGACCAGACAGTGGCAGATTAATGAAAGTTTGTCGAGGGAGGGGTGATTAGTTTGTCGGCGGGGGGGCAGTTAGTTAGAAGATTGACGTATACATCCATTTTATGGAAGTAAAGTAGGATCTTTTACATGAATTTCTTTTTTCTCAGGGGGGGGGTCTGTTCTTGTATATGTCCACTTACATCATGAAGCAAAGCTGACACAAGATCAGCTGCTGCTCGATCACTGACGGTTTGCCTATCACACTTTCTGGAAAACACAGATAGTTTTACAAAAAGTATGTGAGAGGGTGAGATTTGTTAATATTAAGCTCATGTTCGTAATGAAGTGGATGTAGACGAGTTTGTTTATCCAATTTATTGAGCTATTTTTGGAGTAAAAATGGCAAACTTTAAGGGATTTGGGGAGGCCTGAGAATTAATTTTACATCGGCTAGCTTTTTAGAAATGTTTATGTATACTCAAAAGTGCAAATAAATAACCGGGTGACATTTTATATTCTTATTACTTTTGTTATGAAAAGAGCAGTTGATTTTAAAGCATTTTTTCCTATAATTTCCAAAATTCGGGATTTTGAGGAGGCCTAAGATATTAAACAATTTCATCCAAATTTCAGGGTTTAATTTTACTATCAAAATCGCAACTATTGCACATGGTGACGTTCCGAATTTAAAAAAAAATGTTTTTCGCACCACCCTAATGTAGAGTCATGGGTGGGTCATTTTCAAAATTGTGAGCCATTTGGAAATTTAAGAAGCAAAAATACACTTTCAAAAAATAAGTAGTTTTTTTCATAATATAAAACATACCTTGTTTCTGAACATTATTTGAGTACTACTCTGGCATTTTTTCTTTTATTTTTTTTCCATTATCAGACTTGATAAAAATTGCCATGTCTGCTACCGGACATTTACTTTGAAATTTGTACCCCTATGCTCAGCACACAATGATGCAAAGCGATGTATTACATAGGTATAGAGTCCTTTTGTCCATATAATCATGTATTTTCACTTTACAAATATTTTTTATACTTTTGTAAATTTTTGTTTGTCATGACTGTTACTTTTATAGTAACAAAAAACATTCAAAGAAAAAATTCATGAGTCTATAATTCCACTAGAATATGAAAAGAGACATTAATTTAGACTAAAAAACTAATTATCTAAATTAATCAATTGAATTAACAAATAAATATATTTTATACAGCTAATTACAGTAACAGACATGGCATGCAATAAAAAAACTTATCACAAATATACCTATACAGTACCTTTTTGGCACCCCTCCCTCCTATTTTTTGTCAAATTTTTTGTTTTAGGGATGATTTGGCACCCTTTTGTGAGCAACTCCTGGGGCATGATAGACCCTCTTGCATCCCCCTCACTATGCCACATAAAGGTAAACAATGTTCTTAAAGTTCTTTTCAGCTATATGAATTTTGAAAGAAACAAAAAATATCAGCAAATTCAACTTGAGAAATTTCAATAATATTCAAATACTCCTTTATATAACGGCAAACGAGAATAAAATCTGTACGTCATTGTATAGGATTTACACATTCATATGCATTAAAATCATTACTCAAAATTAAAGCATCGACACATACGTACGTCAGTTCAGAACTACAAAAAAGTCTTAAAGAATCATTTTTTAACAGTGGGGAAAAAAAGGTCCACATATATGATCCGCTGGAACGAAGAGGTTATTACAGCTCTGCATAGACTATATATGGCTTTATCAAGAACATACATTTTCTGAATAAACTCTGAAAATGTGACAGTCTATTTAGTTAAAATCAAGCGCGGAGAGACCTTAATTATATAGTTAAAATCATTAAAAAGCCAATAAAATCTCCGTAAAAGTTAAAAAAGACGAACCATTTTAGCACTTTCAGCAGCTAAGTGGCTGCCATCTTCGGAACTGAGCTTGCTCGGCTCGCTCCCCGCCTCATCAACTCGAGCCACGTCTCTTCTATCTGAGCATGCGTCATGTTCTTGCGCATGCTTCTACATGACGCAAGTGCAGATAAAAGAGACGTGGCTCGAGTTGATGAGGCGGGGAGCGAGCCGAGCAAGCTCAGTTCCGAAGATGGCAGCGACTTAGCTGCCGAAAGTGCTAAAATGGTTCGTCTTTTTTAACTTTTACGGAGATTTTATTGGCTTTTAATTATTTTAACTATATATTGTGACAGTCATTTTGCATTTTGATAGCTTTTTTTTTTTCGAACCATTCCCAATGGAATTAATTTTAATGTTTATTGATTTCTTGAACCATAAATGCATCTGAGTTATCCAAAATCCTCATACCACCAAATCAAATAAAGTTTCTCAAAGTGAAATAAAAAACAGTTCACAAGCATTCTGATAAAAGTATGAGGATAGAATACTATTTATACAAACTTACACACTTCATACCTTGTTATAATGGAACAGGGAATCAAATTACACTTGTAATAAACTAAATGTGAATGCTAAACTTGTCAGCTTATGAATCATTCCAGAGGTCTATAAAATACACAAAGCTAGCTGAATGTCATTCTTATCAAAGTGTGAATCTTTCCAAATGTGCATTACGTACATAAAGATAGCCAAATAACATATTTTTTAAATAAACTACCAGAACTTTGCTGGTTTAACATACATTATAAACATGACCAAAACAAATGAGATGATATAAGAAATTGAGCAATTAAAAGAGAGTCTTAAGTAGAACTGCAGCCATTTACAGAATCTTAAGAAGTTGCACAATAGGTACACCTAACAACATTTTGGTTTTCTTTCATTGTTTGTTTGTTTGTTGTAAGAGGTTTTTGCTACGGCCGGCTGGCTGGCATTACCTCCGCCTATCCACAATACTTAAACAACGGGATCCACCCGAACGACTTTGAAACAGACTTTATTTTTATGAAGACACCAACGAAGAGGGATCCCTCGAATCCAACACCGTGGAAGAATCAGTCACACAAACACCGCCGACCATCCATCGGCAAGCGTCATGGGGATGAACCAAGGAGAAGAGAAACACTACACAAACGAGCAACTAAGACTAAAATCTACCGCTCCTCAAGAACAAACGCCTCCACAAATCGAGAAGCTTTGAATCACCGATCAGTTTCTCCCAAAACTCAGACCACACATACGGGCTATCATAGTGCATCCGGGAAAACAGCAGAGCACGTTCTGCAGCAAAGCCCCGACAAAAGAAAATATAGTGCTGTTCCGTGCCAGTTTCCGAGAAGCAAATGTGGCATAGGGGAGATTCCCGCAACCGGAACCGAAAAAGACGGGCCTCCGTAGGAAGGGACAGGGTACGGAGACGGGCATTCAGAACATCGTCCCTGCGAGAGCCAGGGAGCGAATAAATTTTATTCCCCAAATGAATTCCTTCCGCAGCATACTTGCTCTCCTGCCACCATAGCTCATACTCCTGCCACATTTTTTGCTTGAGGATTCTTTTTACGTCCTCGGCCGCGACCCCCCCATGGGTGGCCGTGCCAAAAGGGCCCAGCTTTGCTGCCTGGTCTGCAGCTTCATTTTCGGGGATACCGGCATGACCCGGGACCCAAATCAATTTGAGGGGTCCATTGACCTTACTGGAAAGGATGTACGCCAGAGCCAGGATAACCGAGGCCGACTTGGGGTTCAAGGACTGGAGAGCTTTCAGGACCGACAAACTATCCGAAATGATAATACAAGGGTCCCCACGGAGGAGCCTGACCCCCAGAGACACCGCCTGAGCCTCGGCCGTGAAGACAGAGTTTATATGGTGTACTAAGTAGGCTAGAGTAATATTGCGGGCTAGGTCTACCGCCGCTATCGCATCATCTTTGGACGCGTCGGTGGCAATAATTTGCCAAGACGGGAAGTTGGTATACACGAAGTCCCTGAAACTATTTTTGACGTCCCGGAGCGGGAGCCCCCTGTCGTGGAAAGGGAGACCTTCGGTGATTATTTCTACCTTTTCCAGGGCGCTGGAACAGGGCCAGACCTTTTGGATGAGGCTACGCGAGGAGACACTAGCGTGTTCCAGGCTCCAGCTACTTTCCTCGAAGATGTCCTCTGTGTCGGTATACCGACCAAAGTTTCCCGCCGGACAGCTACGGAGAAGGAAGGAAGACGAAAGGTAACCACGGCGAAAAGAGAGCGGGCACTGCCCCGATTCCCGGTAAAGCTTGGGGAGCGGGGTCCACCTGGGGACCCCCAGAGCAAAACGAAGGGCTGCGTTATAGATAATGTCCAATTTTTTTAAGTCCGTCGCAGCCGTATGTTGGTAGATCGGACTAGCGTATTCGATAGTACCCCGAATGATTGAATTTACTAGCGCTAAGAGGTCAACGGTGCTCGCTCCCCAAAGGGGGGAAGAAAATCCTTTTAATAAATTAAGCCGCTTTGTACACTTTACGCAAACGTCTGCAATATGGTCCTTAAACGAGAAGTTTGATGAAAACCTGCACCCCAGCATTTTCATTGATCTACTCCAGGGGATTGACGAGCCATGTATCCTAATCTGCTGCAAAGGGACCCTACGGTTTCGAGAGAAATTTATGGCTTCGCATTTGTCTGGCCGGAGAGAAAGTTTCCAGTGCGTACACCATTGCTTCAGTTGTTGCAGGGCCTCTTGTAGTAAGTTGATTGCTTTATGAGGGTCTTTGTGATTACTGTAGGCGACCACGTCGTCAACGTATACTATAACCCGGACTTCGGTGTCGAAGACTTCGAAAATATCCCACATATAGAGCATAAACAGGAGAGGGAAGAGCACCGTCCCCTGAGGGACCCCCTTGAGAGATTGCACCGGGTGAGAATAGGTACCTCGCCACCGAACCTTTATTGACCGGACGGAAAGCCAGTTGGCAATCCACCTCCCGACCAACCCCCCGATGCCTACCACGGCCATCTTGTAGATCAAGGCGTCCCGCCACACCGAGTCGTATGCTGAGTGGATATCCAGTTTAACGGCAACAATAAAATCCCCTTGCCGTCTGGCCTCTTGAACATCTTTCCAAAATACCCGAAGAGCTCTGGGACAGTCGCTATTTGGCAGAAAGCCAAAATGTCGGGGATGAAAGATCTGTTTGCTCGTTACGTGATCCAGAAGCCTGGCCAAAATCATTCGCTCCATGATTTTGCAACCCGTCGACGTGAGAGAGATTGGACGGTAGGACGCCACTTGCGACTTAGGGCGCCCACATTTCCAAATGGGCAGGATGATCGCCGACGTCCAGCTCTTTGGGACCTTTCCGGAGCACAGCAGGTCGTTAAAGGTCGCCAGGAGTTTGGCCCTACCAGAAGGGGGGAGGGCCTTGAAACGAGCGGCTGAGATACCATCTTCGCCAGGAGTTGAGTTTCTAGATTTCTGGATGGCCCTATTCAGTTCCTCGATCGAGAACGCCTTGTCCCATCTGTCGTCCTGCTGATTGAGGGCATACGGGATAGCTTCTAACCAGCTGCGATCTCCATAGTAGGAGGCAAAAATTTGAGCCTGGTCTTCGCGGTCCGGGAAAAGTCTCGACTCATGTTCCAGTATAAGGTGGGAGTCGTCCCCAGGACGCCTACGCGCCAGTGCTTTGATTATTGGATACAGGCCGCCACCAGACTTGTTGTTGCACAGGTTACTCCAGTATTGCCGAGACTGAGAACGAATCCGACGGCGGAGGCGGGAAGAAAACTTCTTATATTCAATCCAGTAGTCCCGAGACAGGTGCGTCCGGGCCAAGCGGAGAAACTTCCTCTTTTGTCCCAGCAACCAAGCACATTGCGGATCCCACCATGCAGGATTCTTCCTCGCCGGAACACTGATGCTCGTCGAATGGAGCGTCACCGCTTCGTTATAGCCTTGTTCCAAGCCCCCGATTGTTAACACGTCCTGGGATGCGATCGCTTGGTTGAGTTGGGTCTCTACAGCTTTCCAGTCTGTGATGAAAACACGGCGGCGCAAAAGCGGCCGGAATGGGAGCTGGATCACTATGGGATAATGGTCAGACTCAAACAGGTCTGGGTGGACATTGCAGAGACTGTCCAAGTACAGATCGGAGCTTACAAAGGTCAGATCAATTAGGGATACCTGTCCTGAAGGAGCCACATGGGTGGCGTAGCGGTCGTTGAGGAGGCACACATTATTGTTCAGGTACCAACTAGCAATTTCTTCCGAACCAGGGGAGTTGCTTACGTTGCCCCAAAGACGATGCTTCTGGTTAAAATCACCGACGATTACGAACAGATTGGGAAGGAAGCTGAGAAGGGATTGGAGCCAGTGCTCAGAAATCGTACCATCGGGACAGTAGAGGTTGGCTATATGCAGCCAGAGCTTCCCAAGACGAACTTTAACCACCATTGCCTCAACCCCCGGGGGGATAGGAGGCGGCAAGGAGATAGAAGAAGAAGGCACATTCCGGTCGACCGCAATGAGGAGGCCACCTCCACGGCCAGGCCTATCCTGGCGGTAGATTACCTTTCGGGGAATGGAAAAAGGAGAGTCAGCGTCCAAGAAAGTCTCTTGAAACACTAAGATCCGAGAGTCGGCGAAAGGAGCCCAATTCAGCCAATGACGCTTAGGGCGCAGACCCCTGGCATTCCACTGAGTTAACAAGAAGGGGGAGTGACTGTCCATTTCCGGTGGAAAGAGAGAGGGGAGACCTGAAAGAAGGGAGGAGGAAAAAAAAACCTACTTTAGCTCTTGCTAGGTGGGACTACCCGTCCCCGCTGGCTTCCCCGGGCCGGTGTCTTGAAACTTCTTTCCGCGTCCCATAGAAGAGGCAGAAAAACGAGACGAGCTACTCAAAGCCAGCCTTTTTTTAGAGTTTGAGGAGGAAACTGGAGTTTCCGATAGAACAGGAAAGTCCATGGGCAGTTCTAGCGACTCTGTATTTTCCAATGTGGCGAGAGGTTCCGTACTTGGCATGGTCTTCGCCACTAGAGAAGTGATACCCTGAACCATATCTTTCATCGCAGCAAGCATAAGGTTTGCTTGTTGTTGTAAGCATAGGAGTAGCGATTCGTGGGATTTTTGAAAAAAGTTCTCTAACGTGGATTCTAGCTCTTCTTTAGTGATAAACTGAGCCGATTCCCGGCAGGAAGACAGGGTGGCCGAGGCATAGCTCCCCCCCACCGGTTTCGACTTGTATTTACGGCGCGCTTCCGCCATTGTTAAATGAGAGTTTGCTTTAAGTTGTAGGATGGCCATCTCTTCCCTACGGGCTTTGCATACCGGATCTGTTGCTTCGTGGTTGTCTCCGCAGTTGGGGCATGTTTTTTTCTCAGTCGTGCAAGTATTACTGGAATGGCCCTCTCCACATTTGCTACATGTTATCGTAGCCACCACACATTTGGAGGTCGCGTGGTCGTATCGCCAACAGGTTTTGCATTGCCGAGGTCGATCGATAAAAACTTTTATTTTTTCACGCATATAAAAAAACTTTACTTCGTCGGGGATTGTGGTCCCAAAAATAGTCACCAGGACGGTTTCAGTGGGAATGATGGATGGCCCTGTATTCCGTGTGAAACGTCTGAGCTCTTTTAACTTGATGCCATTTTCTTGTTGCAGTTCGGTCCCCAATTCGTCTAATGGGGTGTCCGGGTCTATATTGTGGATTGCAAATTTGGATGTGATGGTTTCGTACGGGATATACGCAGAAACTTCTACATTCAAAAAGGAGGTAGTACATGCTAAAGCGCAAGCACTATCAACGTCGTTTGTCTCTATCAAGAGTTTGTTGTTCCTAGTGAACCGCACGCCGAGAATCTTCCCCTGGGTTCCCACAATCCTGTCAATTTCTTTCAGCTCCTGTCAATTTCTTACATCAGCTTTGGGCGATTCCGAGGAAGATGACCCGACCCAGCACTAAAAAAAATGCATACTTTCTCCGCACCATTGTCGAAAGCATACCGAACCTGTTCTTCAAGCGAGTGCTCTTCCCTAATGAAGTATTTCGGATCCCACTGGATATCACGTACGTGAACCGTTGAGTGCATGGAACTATTGCCTCTACTCCAGAGTTGACGCCTCTAAAACTAATATATTCCAAAAAAAGAACGGACTTACCTTGCCCGAAAAAGAAATACCTGTATCCGGAAGATTGTAAGCCTTGCCCGATCTTTTTCCGCTGAAAATATTCTCCTACTCCGACCTATCACACACAAAACAAACACAGCTGGCACCCAGCCAGCCGGCGAAAGCAACAAACCTAAGTGCCGAAACTTCTAGAAATCGGCAGCCGGATTCAAAAAACACGTAACTCGCTCAACCACCGCCACCAGTCACCCCACAATTCAAACCGCCACCTTTTCTTTCATACAATCACACCTTCAAAAATAAATGACAACACCAATGATTTACTTCTAACTCAATCCAGAATATTTTGTTTACATTTTTTAGTCACCTCCTTTGTCAGTTAAGCTTCTCTGAATAGGTATTCAAAAGTATTTAAATAGTTTGAGTAAGCTGAGAATAGATAAGAAAAACAACTGGATCCCAATATATAGTAGTGTCTGTACATGTGTATGAAGCTTTGTTTGTTTGTTTGAATTGAGAATTTGTTCTTGAGGTTTCTGACTGCAATCTCGAGGATGGTCTTATACCCCTGAATATCCGTTTTGACATTTATGAATTCCAAATAACATTTATTAAATAACATAGAGCACAACAGAAGTACGAACACAGAAGAAGGGGGTGGAAATGACAACCATGGGTTAACGGGATTCGAACCCGAGACCTCACCGCTCGCAGGCGGCTGGCAGAGATGGGTGCGCAAACCCTCGCAGCCATGAGATCCCCTTATGAAGCTAGTAGAAGGAGGTATGGATTGTGCTAACTGAAGATCATGGAGCAAGAATAACGTATTTCATGAACACAACTACAACATGACAATCCTCAGCTTTATCAATGGTCTCGCAGTTTAGAAACTACATCATACACATTGGTGTAACTAGGCAGGGGCTAGGGTGGGCTTAGCCCATCCTAGAGAGATTTTAGAAAGATTAGATTTCTAGAAAAATTAGATTTTCGGTTGCAAGAATAGGAGATGGAGCCCATAGTGGGCTAAAACCCACCCTAGAAATCTCAAAAAAGGCTACCCAGTGAAGCAGATTCAGTTTGTTTATTAGGGGGACCAGAAGATAATGCTGTTTTTTTCGTATGTCAATATTTCACTAAGAGCTGCCTGGGCTTTGTAGTGCATAAAGAACCATTTTGCCAGACTATGGGTGTGGGTTTGATTCCAGGCATGAGCTTAGATATCATTTTGTACATCCCCTTCATAGGAAACATTGGCGGTCCATGTATGTGAGTTTCTTTTTACATAAATGCTAGATTTGACAGTATTTTTCAAAATTTGTAACCTATCGGGAGGGAGGGGGGGAGTGTAGGATAGGGTGACCAGACGTCCTGCATTTTGCAGGACAGTCCTTTTTTTTACATCTTGTCCTGCAAACTGCATTACATAGCAAAAATCTTAAGACTGTACTTATTTTTGCCTTTGTCCTGCATTCTGTGTCACTCATCACCCATTAGAGAAAATGAACATAACTCCTGTATGGGTATTGAAATGCCGATATTTTAAGAAAATAATTTCGATGTTTTGACATCGATGATCAACACATTGGCTTTTGATTTTTATTGGGACACCGATAGCTGGTTATATTCAATATTCTTTTTAAAGTTTTGCCTGGTCAGTTTTTTATAAATGTATTTCCAGTTACACTTTTAGATATATGGGAAAAACTAGATTGAGCATAACGGGGGAAAGCTTGATGATAGCCATTGTAGTGGCATACTATGCGCAGAATGATATTTGCTTAAATGATTATAATTTCTGGTTATCAGCCAATGCAAAGTTGGCTCCACTCCCCCCCCCCCCTCCTCAATCTGGCTGTAATGCAATGATGTCCTGCATTTTCTATTTCGGAATCTGGTCACTCTAGTGCAGGGTCCAAAATATTTTTGTTTGGACCCTACACTAGAGTCCGTGTAATCTTGAAGAAAAGAAGAGGTATCTATAAAATTCTTACGGTAAAATACAAAACTCACAAATACATTTAAATCACTTTCGAATATCGTCCTCCAAGGAGGGTAGACATGAAAAAAGTATCTATAAAAATATTGCTTTAAAATATAACAAACATGAAGCTAAGCCTAAACTGCACAAAAAGCCTATTAAAAAGTAACAGTCTATTCTACAGATTTGTTGGTTCAGTGACAATAATAAATAAAAAACCATAGTCACTAAAACAGAGCTTTGTTTTGCCTCTTTTTGATGATAAGAGCGAACTGCCTTAACCTGATTTCAAGATTAAAAATGAACAGAAAAAATTACCTGTCTGATGCTTTGCTACATAAATACTTAACCGTACTTATCACTAGTGGCACCAACTTCTGAAAACTATTGTGTGGGCTAAAATTTTTTTGTGCATAATTGGATAGATTCCTAATTTTAGAGGGAAGAGGGGGCCGAAAATCAAATTAAGATTTTATAAAATTTCCCATGAGTACTGAAAATGATAGCAAACAACTCGTAGTTGGACTAGTGTTGTCAGCTTGTTTTGTAGAATAATGAAGATTGTTTAGAATCATTTCAAAAAATTCTATGGCTGCAAGTACATGTGGATAACAAATGCATGGGCAGGGTAAAGTTTTGTAGCCTGTTTCTGATTGGTTATGCAAAATCCACATTAAATAAATTTAGAATAAAATAAAAATCTAGCTGAACACTGCACATTCAAACTGTACTGAGCAGTCACAGAAAAGTTTTGGGTGGCTTTGAGTCCCATGGGGCCATTTAAGTTTGCACAACTGCTTATCACCAACAGATTGAAACTTTTCTGAATTCATTATTGTATATATTGAGAACCAGGCCCGGACTGGACAGGGTGTCCGACTGTCTGCAGACGGGTGGGCCCCCAAACAGAAAAAAGAAAGAACATTTAAAAAAAAAAGGTGCTGTACTCATAGCACTTGAATGAAATTTGACACATACAAAATTTTTTGCCGCTGCAATTGCGCAACAGAAGGCTTCAAAACACTTCATTTTAAATGTAGTTTTCAAAATTTTTTGAGTGAGGGTTCCTGAATGAACAAGGGATTATGAATGCCGCATATTAATTAATAGATAAATATTTTATTATTGTATTAATTATCAATCATAATTAATTAATAATAACACCATACCTCCCTTCATACCCCGAAAGTTAACGCATCCTATTATTTATCGGTTACACAACAACTCGCCCCCCCCTTCTCTTGAGACGGGCGGGCCCCTACCCTCCCAGTCCAGGCCTGTTGAGAACACTAGTAACAAAGGTTCCTCATAGTGCAGCTTTTATTGATAATATACTTATACCACTGAATAAATTAAAGATAAAAAAGATTCAATGGTCAACATAATTTTCATTCAATCAGATTAAAATTTTATTTGTGTGGCATGTCCTGAGTTGTGCATCATTTCTAACAAAATGCAAGCTTTAATTTAAATTTTATGTAATTTCAAAAGCAAATGAAACTCTTATCAATCATACATATTACATTTATGCAATTCCTGAATATACAGGGTTACTAGTTACTTGACGTATTCCCAGTAAAACGTGATAGAGCAACCAAAATGCTAGTTTTAACCCCCATATGTATGGTCAATAATCAAGTTTTCGAGAAAATTGAATTTTAAACTTTTTTTCTTGAATAACCCAAAATTTGACGTTCAAATGCAAATTTAAAAAAATCTACTAATTAAATGGGTTTCATTTTAATTTATTTTCATAGCTGAAACTCTAAGATAACTAACTAATCATAAAAAGTGCAAAACTACTGTAAAATTTAAGTTCACGAGTCATTAGATGTATTTTCTTTAATTTCTAATTCACGTTTCCTTTCAAAAGATGTTATTTATTTAAAAAAAGACAATGGCAGTAAGCATACAAGTTACTAATAAAATTTCTCCCATTAATCAGCTATGCAGTTTTGTTGGGTGGCGGGTGCGCTGCTCGTCCGGCTCGTTTTTCCCTCTTGGGTTTATAGTTATATTTACTGTAGGTGTTTTTCTTACTTCCATTTTTAGTTGTACCGTTTTTTTTTGTTGTTGTTTTTTAAATTTCGAATAGCACGAGATAAGTGCATTTCTCCCTTCTTTTTCCTGGGGTAACTCCCCCGTGTCTTGCTCTCTTTGTGGGCGGTTACCTGCACTCATGTCCATGCCATGCATTAGGAATTCAACTTGTCAGACGGTGAAGCTGTGTCTGACATAAGTTTTTGTATCAGGGAATATGTTCCTCCTACTGGAATATGCTTTTGCAAATGGAGTTAATAACATAGTCATCTCTTTGGAAGCCCAGGATGGTAACACCCCCCGTAACCAACCACATAAATTAAAAGCAGAGCTGACTAGCAAATTGCAGTTCAGCTGTCACATACTAAACCTAAAATTTACGAGAAATAACAAACTAATGATGGAGACGTCAAATTTGGACTGTGCAAAAGAACTGGTGGAAATGACAGACGTCCTTCAGAAACCAATCCGCCGTACGTCCAACAGGAAAATATAACTTCCCGCTTTTTATTGCATAACATTGCAACTAGAATCCCGCTTGAAGATTTAGGAACAGAATTACAGACTGAAAATAACCTTAAAATCAAAGAAATCTGCCGCTTTACCAAAAAAAGTCCCACTGGAACAGTTCCTACAGAAACGGTACTGATGAACCATTTTTGGTACCAATATCCCCTCTCAAATAAAAATATTTTACATGATTGAGAAGATTAAAAGATTTTACGATCGCCCTCCACAATGTTTAAATTGTTGGCGTTTCGACCACATAGCTCAAAATTGCAAATACGAAACTGTTTGCAAAAAATGCGCCGGAAATCATAATTTTCTAAGCTGTCAATCAACACAACTGAAATGCAGCAATTGTGATGCAGCACACGAGGCTTCCAGTATTAATTGCTCGGCGAGAGCTACAGAAACCAACCTACTTAAATTTAAAACTGACAATCACCTCCCCATCACTGAGGCAAGGCGGCGTTTTCAAGCTCCCGCAAATCAAAAAACTTTCGCGACTGCTTTGAAGAACGATATTCACGACAAGACCCTAGTCACCGAAAACAACTCTATTTCTAAGAAAGACTTAGAAGCTACCCTCGAGCACTTCTTACAGCGCTCCCAGGAGATTATGACTAACGTTCTACAGCAACAAACCCATATATTCCTACAGGCTCTTGGAAGTCTAATGCAGAATTTCTCTGCCTTAGTCCAGGGACGTGTTATCACCACAGTTGAAACTACTAAATCTGATGATTATACACCAGAATGGAAACCGAAAAAATCAAAAGCGGGTCCCCCTGGCAAAACTCAGAACATACCTCCAACAAATCGACCAGACCAAATTTCTCAAACCAAACTCTCAAAGACTCTAGAACAAATTTTTAGCTGTGCAGACACTGGCCCGCCAGAGTCGGTTTTGGGCCTGGAAAACATGGACGAGGAATTCTAGTTTCCCCCCCACACCCCGCCCTTCTTTTTTTTCGTTGCTGCCCCTTTTTCGTTTGCGGGTTTTTTTTTCTTGTTTTTTCCCTCCCCCTTTTTTCGGGATGGCTGCTAATTTTTCTTTTTCTGTGGTGCAGTGGAATGCAAGGGGCATTCGTTCAAAGTGTCATTGGCTTAAATTCCGTCCTTTTTCTACCGCTGACGTAGTGGTATTGCAGGAATCTTTTCTCAAGGCTAGAGACTCTTAATATGAAAGGGATGGTGGTTTACAGGCAGGATAGGCCTGGGCGGGGTGGGGGTCTTCTCACTGCTGTCAACTCTAAACTACCCTCTTTGCAAGTTGGCATTGGTAATTGCTCAACCAATGATGTAGAAAGTATGTGGGTTAAAATTTGGATATCGTTTCGGTGGATTTACATAGTCAATGTGTACTGTCCGTGCGGTCGGGTCACTGGTACCTGGTTCCGTGACCTTATGAAGTACATTAAAAGCCCCTGTCTAATTTTGGGCGACTTCAACCAAAAGCATATTGCTTGGGGTAGCGCACATAATTCAATTGGTTCTGAGGAAATTTTTAACTGGGTGCTTAACAGCAACACTTACATCTTAAAAACTAAGTTTCCGACGCATATAGCTCCGAGTGGTACGCAGTCCCTGAATGATTTATCACTTTCCAGCGCAGACATATTTCCCAATTTTCACCTCAATGTACCGATAGTTTCGATTCAGACCATTTTCCCACTGTCCTTGACCTGTCCCCCTTCTCTGCTCCAAAACGCATGGTGTATATAATACAGATTGGGTAGCGATTTCCGGGCTATCAATCATTCGATGGCGTCAGGGGCTTCAGTCTCCTTCCATGACTTCCAAGTTATCTTTAAAGAAAAGCTCCGTGCCCATATGAAAAGACATCCCATATCTCCTCGTAGCCCTCCTTGGTGGGATTCGCGCTGTGCCTGGCTTCTGGGTCAAAAAAGGAAATACTTACGTTTATCCAAAACATATCTGTCCAAAGATTATTGGAGGGAATATAAACGTTTCTCCTCCCAGCTTAAACGGTATACAAAGACACGGTCCAGGGCCTTTTGGGCTGACATCTGTGCTACTTCTCAGAATGGTAATATATATAAAATCCTAAAAGCGCTGAGCAATAGGTCTGCGGAGAGTGGTTCTCACCTCCTTCTTGAACATCAAGGGTCTGTGATGGCCGATTTTGTTAATCAGGCTAACGCGTTAAGAATACAGTTTAGCAGTAGCAAGAATTTAGAAGGGATCCCTTATGACCTCACTGGTGACAATGCGCATTGGGACAAGGATATTATCCTGGAAGAATTTAATACAGCTATAAGCCAACTGAAAAACACCACTCCTGGTGAAGACGGAGTTACGGGCTTTATTTTCAAGGCTTTAAGTCCTGCCAATCGGGAAAAAATGCTCCTGGATTTTAACAGTATGTTTCGGGTTGGTACGGTGCCTGCAGTCTGGAAATCTGCGATTATTCTCCCTCTTTGGAAATTTGGCAAACCAAAAACTCAGCTCAGTTCTTATAGACCGATTGCCCTCACTTTGGCGGGGTGCAAGGTTATGGAAAGAATCCTCCTGAAACGTATCTTAGATTGGGTAATGGAAAAGCACATATTTCACGATCGGCACTTTGGCTTTCTTCCTACAAAGGATTGTACTAAAGCTCTGTATCTATTCCACCACGACATCAAAAAAGCGAGAACGAGTGGGGAGTATGTAGTCGAAGTGAAGTTAGATATTAATGCTGCATATGACTCGGTGTGGAGGGATGCGCTAGTACACAAAATGGTAACTTTAGGGATTTCGGGTAGGACGCGTGCTCTGTATATGGAAGCACTGCTCCTTCCACTTTAAAACGCCTGGATGTGGTTTATAATGCGGCCTTACGCTTCGCGACCGGTCTTCCAATGTGGACCCCCCTCTTTAAACTGTATAAAGAATCTGGTCAATGCCCCCTTTCGCTGCGCAGGAAGTTCCTCTACTCAGTGCTTCTCCTTAAATGCGGCACATACTCTGACCCCAACTATTCTTTAAACTGCACCCAACCTCTGTTGGAGAGGTATTTGGAGGGGTTGCAAATAACGCCTGCTCAATTAATTTCCACTCGTTGGCCTCTCGGTCATATTACGGAGTTTGTAGAAATCATTTCGGAACACCTTCCCTTTCAAAATAAAAACCTTCCTCCTCAGACAATTAGAGGGAGTTTAAATGAATACATAGAGAATGCTTATGAAAATTACCACATTATTGCTACCGATGCTTCCAAGGATAATCATAAAACTGCTGTTGTAGCAGTAGACACTCGTAACACTACCCAGCAAGTGCACACACGTTTAAATTACGTATTCCCGATGTCGAAAATAAGTCGATGAAAAATTACAGCAAAAAATAGCGTTTGAAAGAGATCAAACATACATTGTGTTGTCGACGTTATAAAGAGCCGTTCGATTTTGGTCAGGGAGGCGGCTATCTTCGACTGTTAATGTTGGTCGCCCTCACGATGTCTATGATCCGTCAATACATCGCCGATTTTCTGCTCATGGCTTCGGCGGTCTGAGAGACCCCCCAGCCAGCCAAGAAGAAACACGATGGAGCATCGAGAAATTTTTTCAGCTTAGTTAATAGTCAGTTGAACGTCGAATAAACAGTGCAGGGGAGACAGAATTTACGGGGTCCTTTCTCACGACCTTTGACATGTCCACCCCAACCGTTTTCTTAGAAAACAGATGCTTTTTTTTCTTTTTTGTGTGTGTATTCGTTCATGGTTCGCGTGGCTCGTACTTCGCAGTTTTTTATGCAAGGGCAGAACTCGCTCCAGCGTGTAGTCAATGGCTGAGCTCAGCTGCGCTACACAGAAGAGTAAAATTTAAATAGTTTTAACTATAAAAGTGGATATTTTTCAAGTATCTCTTGGAATATTTTTCAAGTTCAATGCTAACACGATTTATCGTTAGCTTGGCATATTAATAAGTTTGTCTGGCTTTCTTTAAATTGTGTTGGCCGGTGATGTTACTAAAGTTTATCGGGGTAACTACAAATTTTAATTTCAGCCATCAAAATTTTAGAGGTGAGTTAAATAATTATTTAACTAATAATTATGTGCTTTGTTTCTTTTATTCATTTTCTTTTTAATTGCTAATTATAAGTCTTCTTATTTGTATTATAGAGTGAAATATAAAGGTACAATTGGTATAAAATCAACTGTTTACCTTAAGCATATGAAATATTTTTTCTCATTATAAGCACGAATTTACTTAATGTAAACTTACTATAACAAAAGTCAACTTATTATTGCATTATGGCATAACTTACAATGAAACAGATTAAAGCACTTTATGCAAAGTTTTTTTACTTTTTAAATTTTATACTAAAATGTGCATTTAGTATGTAATTTAAACCTATTTGGAGTAGTAAAATTGAACAAATCAAAGAATTAAGAGAGATAAATAAAAAACTGTTTGTGTAATGAAGTAGACAAAATTTTTCTCGTGGGTGGGTGAGAGGGGGGGGGGGATTTGTAGATAGAAAACTTGTTCATATTTTATTACAGGAAAACTATAATAAACTATGGAGATAAAAAAGCAGGCTTATTCGTCCAATAGAAGTGGTTCCTTGACGATTTCGTCGAATCCTGACAGTTTATAAACGTAGTAATTATGCCGGCATTCCAGACATTTAGAGAATATGTCAGTCACACACCATTTACATACGTCCTGAAAGCATGGAAATTCAAACTTCTTGTCGGGTGCACATGCCGTTTAAAAGGAAACACTTTATATTTCTAAATATAATACATTATACTACTAGTTGTTAGCTAATGAAAAGCAATTTTGATTTAAATGATTAGAAATAACAAGTTTTAAATTAACTTCTAATCGTTTAGATAAGTTATAAAATTTATATTCATAAAAGTTTGAACATATACAAAAATATATTAAAGGTAAAATATTGATTTTTAATTTAACAGATAAGTAACTCGCACGACCAACTTATGTCACTAATTTACATTTTAAAGAGTTTCCATTTTTTCCCCCGGTACATTTTATTAATCGTTTTGGCTGTATTAGGTATTTTTAATAAAAGGGTGCAAAAAATTATTTAATCTACTCTTATAAACTATCTAAATATTTTCATATATTGGTTAAAAAGTAACCTTTTTTATATAAAATAAGTAAATTATATTTACTGTTAGTAAAATTGCATTTTAAACTGTATTCCTTACTTAACTAAATTTACTAATATTTTATTTAATTTTTAAGTTACTTTTTCACCATCTTTCACCAATATATGAAGATATTTAGATTGTTTATAACATTGAATTAAACAGCGTACCCCCCCCCTTTTATTGAACATACCTACAGTAAAAACAATTCATAAAATGTACCGGGGGAAAAAGTAAACCCTTTAAAATGTAAAATAGAGACATAAGCTATTTATGCAAGTTACTGATCAATTAAATTCAAAAAATCAAGATTATATTTTTCTTTAATGTATTTTCTCTGTGTTCAAATTTTTATGAATGTATATGTTACAACTTCATCTAAACGACTAGAAGTTAATTTAAAACTTGTAATTTCTGCACATTTAATTAAAAATTACTTTTTATTAGCTAACAAACTAATATTAAAATGTATTATATAGAAATATAAAATGTTTCCTTTTTAAACGGCAAAAGTTCACAAGATCAGAACAGTTTGAATTTCCATTCCTTCACGACGTATGTAAATGGTATTTGTCTATTCTCTGAATGTCTGGAATTGCGGCATAATTACTACGTTTATAAATGGTCAGAATTCGACAAATTCTGCGAAGTCTTTAAAGAACGACTTCTATTAGACGAATATAAGCCGGTTTTCTCTGTCCTGTAGGAGCGATTCGACAACGTATAACGTAAAATCAACCACTATGAGCTGAATTTTATAAACGGATTCCGAGAATCTGTCTCCCTTTGCCGTTATAGCGACGAATGTTCGACCAATATCAGGGATTTTCTCTTCTTGGCGGTCACCCTATTCCATTCTTACGCCGTAGTTAAGCGAGATAGTTATCTCTCACGGTCACCCCTCGCGGGTAATACGCCGTCGAGAAGTTCAGCGCTCGACGGACAAACAGGTGGACATATCCAAGGATTTTTAACGTCGGTGATTACGTCGAAACTACGTCGACGGCGACGTTAATTCGATGTATAGTGGCTGGCTGGGATATTTACCGAGCTCACCTAATCAATCATATCAACTCGTTATTTGCTCCCGAAGTCCTCGCCATAAATTTAGCCGTAACTAGTTTTATACAAATGGGCAACTTTCTAATACTTACGGATAGCAAATCTGCTCTGGAAAGCCTCAAAACTACTACCTACAAATCTCCGGCTGCAGTATTACAGTTATACCACAGCCTTCGTATGGCCAAGTTACACGGAGCTAATATCTCCGTAATTTGGGTCCCTGGCCATATGGGGATTCAAGCTAACGAACAGGCAGACAGTTTAGCAAAGAATGGTCCTTTTGCTACAAATACCTAGACCCTCCAAAAAAAGTATTCAAGCAAGAGAGAAATTGGCTATTTTAGATTTGCGAATAATAATAAGAGTTTTTGAAAAACGCACAACTTGACAGAACTATGGAAATTCATATTTATACATAGCCCAATTCATATTCTATGATAAATAATTTTTAATATACGAAGCCAACGTAGGAAATTTATCTCATGCTCGAATACTTTTTTTGGAGGGTGTACAGCGGTGTTGCTCCGGATGACATTAAAAAACACTTCAAAGATTGCTTAAACGCTCACCTTGATGACTGGTGGTTGAATTGTAAATATTCAACAACTAATGCGCACTTAGGTAAAGACATTTACAAATGGTCTAGAAACCGCTATGAGGACGTTTTAACTGCCCGTCTTCGCACTTTAAGGTTTGCTACGGAAGAAAGGCTGCACAAATTTAAACTTACTCTCTCTCCGTTATGTAGCATTTGTTTGGCTGGAGTTGGCTCTGAATATCCCTACATTTTTGAATGCAGGGCTTTTAGGGATGAAAAGAATTTATTGCTACAGCAAATGAACATTACCGACCCCCTTCCCTCTTGGCAGGCTTTTTGGTGTCTTCTAAACTCAAATAAAAAAGCTTTTCGTTTACTGCACCGGCTCTTGCTTGGTTGTGGACGTTTTTAAGTTATGTGTTCTGGAGTTGAGTGGTTTTGATTGCTGGTGCTCAGGAATTATTCTGGAGGCTCTCTCCTAGTGTTAGGATTCTTAGTAGTTTTTTTTTTTTTTTAATATGTGAAAAGAATTGAGCAAGAATGGTTTACTAAAATTAGATATGGTTATTTTGGATACCTTGAGAATATATATCCTCTACAAATTGTCTGTCAATATCTGTTTGATACTCGTGCCAGGATGTTGAAAGAAAAGGAAAAGAAAGAAAATAATGGGTGTTTTTCTCTCTCTTTTGATGTGCTAGTTTTTTTTTCTGTTTCCTTGAGAATCCTGATTTGTCTTACTAAATCATTAGAGGTTATGCCGGCTGGTCTTGCTGCAGCGCACACCTCAACCACCATAAACAAACAAACAAACAATCAGCTATGCAAAAATGATTGATGCCCATCTAAAGACACGTTATTCGTAAAGAAGGGTGTTTTACTTAGTGCAGGTAAAAACACCAAAGGATGCAGCCCCGTCCATTCTTGAGGATTGTTCACCAACCAATCAAGTTATCCTTGTTCTTTTAATTTATTTTCATAGCTGATACTCTAAGCTAACATAATCGAGAAAAAGTAAAAAAAGTTTCAAAATTTTAATTCACGCACTTTACATGCATTTCTTTCCTTTATTTACACTTTCTGCAAAAACACTTTGTTTATCACAAAATACTGCAAATTAAAAATAAAATTTGTCCAATTAACTTGCGATCCAAAAATGCCCATTTAAAGGCATGTAATTCATAAAGAAGGGTAAGTTTTACTTAGCGCAGGTCAGGGCCGGATACAACTGATCACACCTGCCCGGGAAATATATATAAACGGCAGACCACATACATTTTATTCTGAACAAACATACACATTATGTTTTACGACATGCATGTGAAAGTGACCGTCCTACCGGAAAATTTCCCGGTGGGCGTAACAAGGCCTGACGCAGGTAAAAAACGCGAAAGCATGCAGCTTCGTTCATCGTTTAGGATCGTTGGTCAACTATTCTACATCGGTCCAGTTATAACTATTTTTAAGGACTTATAATCTTACTTCAGCACATCAGATTATGAGCTTCAAACTGGTGTGTGTTGTGTCATCATGTTAGTTAGTTTTGACTCTGCATTAAGCATGTTTTGTTGATTAGTCAGATAACAACAAAACGCACTTATGCGACGCAGAGTCGAAGCCAGGCCCGAACTGGCCAGGTCGGTTGGTCGGCGATCGCCAAGGGCCCCCGGAGAGCCCCCCCGAAAATGGATTACTATATAATTAGAGTAATTTAATATACTAGCCGTCAAGGTGGCCAGCTTCGCCGCCTCATACTTTATAGTTCTCTGCTTCACTTTTTGTTTACATTGCCAGAAGTTCCCACAGTGGCTTTGTGTGTGTGTGTGTGTGTATGCTACTGCTACGTGTCTAAGCATATCAGCATACTAAAAAAATTATCCTAAAATTTCTTCATATACACAGTTAAATATTTCAGAATTAGGCGATACTACAGAGACATAATCAAAAGAACGGACTTTAGATAAGCCTACATACAATTGTCCATGACTGAACACTGGTTTAGATAGGTCTAAGCAAATTTTGTCAAAAGTTTGCCCTTGTGATTTATTTATAGTCATACAGAATGCTAGTCGAATAGGGAACTGTTTGCGTTTAAAATTAAAGGGCATATTTGCATCTGATGGAAGCAAATAAATTCTTGGTATAAGGAAAGTTTCATTGTCATCACTCTCAATCTTCTTTGTTTCTATGATGTTGAGCTACAAACTGGTAACAATTAGACGTGTCCCATTACACAGACCTTTATAAGGAACCAAATCTCTTAAAAGCATGACAATGGCTCCACACTCAATACTGAGTTTATGAGGGGGCATTCCTGCTGGAGTTAAACTATTTAAAAACTCTTCAGGATATGTCAGCGTATCCTGCGGATCTTAACTTATCACAGTGTCTACACTTTCATAAGCAACCTCAGATCCTGGTAAACAATTTAATACACACTGATTAATTTCATAGGATAATTCATTAGTAACAGTTAGAATAGCACGCATTTTAAGCTGTTGAGGAGTCACAGTTGCAAAATCTATATCATTATAAAGTTGCTTAGCTAGATATTGAAAAGGGGGAAAGCATATAGATGACAGTTTAACTTTCAGTCAATTTTTAGTTTCTCCAACATCTAAAAACCAAGCTGCAAATTCTCTTTCACTTTCTAGACTACGTATTTTTTTTTTTTTTTTTTTTGAGGCTCATAACTTTAAACACAGACCAAAATCGGTGCTTTTTAAGCAGCTAACTGTAAGAGATTTTGAGCCTCTCAATATAACTGGCGGTACTTGTCTAAAATCACCACCAAGTAGAACAACTTTTCCACCGAAAAGTTTTCTGCATTTTGTAAGATTTTGAAGTAATCTGTCTACTACTAGGAATGCATGAATAAGTGTCATTGGAGCTTCATCTCACAATATTAATTTTGTCTCCAATAATAATTTTGCTTCTTCTGAATTTGGTTTCAAATTGCATGTAGAGGTTGCATTTAAAGTTAATGGGATTTTGAAAATGGAAGGAGCTGTTCTACCACCTGGTAACAAAGTCGCAGCTATCCCTGTTGATGCAACAGGAATAGCAAAATCACTTCTTCCTCTAACTGTATGCAGCAATGTTATACAAACAAAAGTTTTACCTGTGTCTGCAGGTCCATCTAAAAAAAAACCGCTTGGGGCCATTAGCATGATTTTCATAAATTGCAGAAAGAACACTTCCTACAGCACATATCTTTGTTCTGCATTTAGTTCTTCAGTGTTAACGCAGGCCTTAGTTAGTTCTTGT
Organism: Cheiracanthium punctorium; assembly: GCA_038373885.1. Lineage (NCBI taxonomy): Eukaryota > Metazoa > Arthropoda > Arachnida > Araneae > Cheiracanthiidae > Cheiracanthium > Cheiracanthium punctorium. The sequence continues at coordinate 123,750 of JAWZYV010001055.1, read as the reverse complement.
GTAACATCAAATGAAAATGGGCTGCGAATATTTGTTATTGAATTTAAAGGTAAATTTTTCTAGACTCAAACCTTGAGCTTTGATGAATTTTTATTTCAGCTAGAGCATACTGAAATCCAGTTTCTTCAGAATACTGGTGAGTGAAATCTTCAGACAGGGAATCTTCATTCATGCTGAGCCCAAAATTCAGGAACATTTTCTGCTTCTTCCAATGCACAAATTATTCAAAAAATCTTTTAAAAACTTGGCATAGGGTTCTTGCTACATTAGCTGAAGTGTAATGCCAGTCTTCATCTTCTTCAAGAAACCCGATCTGTTTGCATGCCATTTGGAAAGTTTCGTGCACTATTCCTCGAACAGTTTTTAAGTCATCAAAGCTCATGGCACCAGGTCAGGGGCGGCCCTAGGGCCGGACAAACTGGACCCCTGTCTGGGGCGGCATTTTGGCTCGAATTTGAAAAATATATTTTGTATTAGAAAAGAATTGTTAAAAAATATTCCGAAGAATAGCATTCTATATAACTTTACTAGCTGATGTACCAATCCGTCATTGATGGGTTTTTACTAACCGCGCGAAATTTCGTTTGCATTGTAGGAGTACAAAAAATGGAATTAGCATACTGGCAGAAATATAGAAAGCAAAGTTATAACTCTTGTGCATTGATCAAAGATTACAGATTAGAGAGTAACAAATTACTGAGACAAGCTGTCAACAGAGAAAATATTTTACATTCAAAATTAACGTTTTCTTTTAGTGGATGAGCTTCCTACATCAAGAAGTCATTTAAAGGTGCAAAAGAAGATGCTAGTAATGAATATTAAACTGAAAAGAGAATATCTGGAAAATGCTTTGTAATAGCAAGTAGCCTATATTTAACACTGCAAAGTCTGATTGAATTTATATTTTGATGATTTTACTTGATGCGCGGAGAACTTTATCAAAATTTACGTCATACCTCAAAAATAATTCAAATTTGTAGAAAATTAAAAACCTGTAATTTTAATTTACTAACCGCCTACTTTTTAACAAAATTTTCTTTTGTCTGACCGCTAGTTTTTTCACAAAGTGGTCACACAAAATTTTCTCAAAATAATATATAACTCGGCTGTTCGAGCCTCGTCGGGAGAGACCCCCCCGCTGAACCCCCCTAATTTTTTAGTTTCATTATTGCCATATTAAAACGATAATAATTGACTATGTCATTTTATCTGTCACCCCTTTTTCTTTTTCTTTTATTCGTCCTTTACATTTATTTCATCCACTGGAAGTAGGAGGGTTTCCTGATCTTTCCTTACAATTGCAAACGTGGGTCAATGATAACTGAAGTAACTTATATAATTTTTAGTATCTATCTTAACACACCAAAAATTTTGCTGTTCGTTATTTGATATTGTTGAGAGAGCTTTAGGCGAGTATGGTTGCTGTATTTCGCATGGTAAACCTTTTGGCGAGTCATCCAGAGTAGATAAGAATCTCAGGCTGTTAGGCTTATGTTTAAAATTATTCTTTTTCCCACTTTCACATCCGCTAGCCCAGTGCCCGATGCGTTTACACTTTTTACAAGTTATTCTTGATGCATCCTTAATTTTATGAGTCCATGTTTTATATTTCCATGTTTCGTAATTATCTTTATTCAGCGTTTCAATTCGCCAAGTTCCAGTCGCCATTTTGAGTATGAATGATGCAGCCTTGAAACGAACGTTAAAAATTAACAAATAAATAAATTAATCCATATGGTGTCCATAACCTTTTAGAAATGTTAGCAGAGTTATGGCACAAACATAGTATGCGTGGGATTTTAACCCATTTATGCCTAGTGTCCCTTTTTTGGACGGCATTTTCGCTATTAGTCGAAAACGTTATTTATTTTTCCTAGCCTTTATTCATGAGTATTGAGCCTCAACTCTACAAAATATTTTAACATGACCAAGTAGGATGTTGATATTTCGATTTTTATGCATAATGATTTTAAAAGAAATCGTTCTTTGTTCAAGAATTTGACATCAGAAATTTATCTATTATTTCTGTTATCAGTAAAAATCGAAGAAAGTCGCAAAAATATCCAGGTACAAATGGGTTAACATACATTTACTTTATTAAATTAGAACGGAAGAAACAGGCACATCACATAACAAGGTAACATGAAGAAGGAAAAGAGTATAGAAGAAGTAAAAAGAATGCTTGCGCGAGCACAGTTACGGTTAAATAGATAAATGTTTATTGAGGGATACAGAATTCAGGAGGATAAGACATTGCACAGTAAAAAAACAAACAATTCAATACTCAACAATTTTCTTAAGCTGTTGAAATTTTTATGATTGTAACCTATTTATAGAAAAATACATGTGATGCATATTTTATAGCTTACGTTATATTGTAGATTAAAGCCGTTGTAAACTAATAGCATTTAAATATATGTAAAATACACAACAACTTTTATGTCGCGTTTTTGGGATACATTTTTCGCACAATAAAGGCGGCGAGAGATAAAATATCATAGTCATTAACCCATTTATGCCTAGTGTCCCTTTTTTGGACGGCATTTTCGCTATTAGTCGAAAACGTTATTTATTTTTCCTAGCCTTTGTTCATGAGTATTGAGCCTCAACTCTACAAAATATTTTAACATGGCCAAGTAGGATGTTGATATTTCGATTTTTATGCATAATGATTTTAAAAGAAATCATCCCTTGTTCAAGAAGTTGATATCAGAAATTCATCTATTATTTCTGCTATCAGTAAAAATCGAAGAAAGTCGCAAAAATATCCAGGCACAAATGGGTTAATATTTAATTAGAAAGAATTCAAACAATGTTATTTAACTCAATCTCCTCGACAGTAACTAAATTTTGTTCTATTAACCTTAGAAATTTTAATATTATGCCTGTAAAATTTTTGCACAATTTTCTCAAAATAAAAAAAAGAATAATAATTTAAAAAAAAGAAATCGACGTAATTTGTTTAAGTCGAACAGCCACCTATTGTATTACCTCCAGACGCCTTAAAGTGACGCCCTCCCCCTCTCTCCCCGCCCCCTAAAAAAGAAAAGAAAAAAATACAATGCAACTTTTACAAACCCTTTCAATTTATTCAAATCTTTTAAAAATTTCGATGATGCTTTGTTACCCATCATATGACCTAATTTCATTTTTTTCTCTTAATCCGTTTTTGATAGATGCCAGAACAAACTTTTTAAGCAATTTTTACAAAATCTCAAAGTCTATGTATTATTTAAAACAATTTTGGTATCTATTGTTTCAATTAACTTACCATTCAATATAATTCCAAATTTCATTCTATTCCATTGAGCCATTTTTTTAACAAAGGGCGAACACACATTTACACACAGTTTTCAAACAACAGTTTTAAATCTCAAAACTTTTAAACGAATTAGAAATATTTTAGCGCCTGCAATTTAAATTAAGTTGCTGCTTTGGTGTTGCTATAAAATTCATTTCATTCGCTTCAGTTCTTTATATGAGATGTGCAAACAAATATTTACACATTTTGCATAGATTTTTCACAAGGTTTCCAGTTGGATTCAAATTACACTTTTTTAATGAAATTCAACATGCCAAATACTATCCCATATTTCTAGATTGCATTCCTGATGCCGAAAAAATCGAACAAATCGCATTCTGGGTAAAATATAAAGGTATTGAAAAATCTAATTCCAATGAGGCTACCGTTAAAATTGATGAAAGAATTTTAGATTTTTATTCCAGTGATTTGGCTTCAGGATTATTTAACTCTCTCAAACAGTTCATGTTCCTATGCTCTATTATATAAATGTGAAAGTTTGTTTGTCTGTTTGTTCGTCCGGGAACTCCTCCCACAACGTTCGACCGATCGATACCTGTGAAATTTTTCACAGGTATGTGAAACGACATAGAATAGTCCGCAGTCAATTTTAAAATTCTGGAAATCCACCCGTTCCCCAATTTTTAACAATTTTTCGCAATTTTCAGGGTAGAAAGCTACTCAATACCCGATTTGAGCACATTAGTGAGCATAGTTGACGAAGTTAGATTTATTTATTTATTACCTCCAATAATTCAAGTGAGATTACGTCATTTTGATGTCACGAAAAAATGCATTAGAAATCCTAAATAGGTTAACTAGCTTTTACAAAAGCCACGTGCGAAATAATAAACTTCCATCCAGATTATCAGATGCCGTAGAAAATAAAATAACGTGTTTTTTTTTTGTTGTTGTTGTTGTTTTTCCTTTGTCTTCTTTCGCTAATACATGTTAGATATCGCAACTGAGAATGGTGTCATTTTTACGCCATGAGTTTAAAAATGACTTAGAAATCTAATTAGGGCTGGGATGCAGACCTCTATCGACCGTCATTAGTAGTCGTCCCAAAGTATTTTGTTTAATGCGCGAGCTACCCTTGGCGATTTTTGAATACTATGATTTTTCAGCTACCGTAATAACGAAAGGAAACTTGCTTTTTTAAAAATCTTGGGAATTTCGAGCGTCGCCTAAAGGTGAAAAATACTAATTAACATAATACATAGATTTCGCTATCGGTTTGACGACGGTCGTCGTATGTATTCCCAAAAATCGTGCAAAATGTCGCCAAGTTTGGACGACTTTTGGCGGTATATATATTAGTTATACTTTTTTTTTTGTTGAATTCCAGCAACTTAACAAGCTCTTGCAGAAAATGATTAGCAAAATAGCTCCGGAAAATATTTAAAATGCCGATTAGCTAGAAATATACCCAACATCTCTCAAATTAACTTTGGCCGCATTCGTAAACGCCAAACGAGTTGCACTCGTGCAACGAGTTTCTATCTAAGGTGTTCGTAAAGGAAACTGAGTGCTTTCAGTTTAAAAACTAGAGCGTTCGTATACAAAACTGGGTGCAATTAGTTTCAAACGAAGTAAACTGAGAATGAATTAGGTTCGTTGAGTTTTACTTTCTGCGCGTTGTTTTTGTTTAGAAATGGCGTCCGTTGTTATGGAATAGTATGATGTTATGAAAAGTATTTTACGTTTGCTGAAGCTGCAAACATTAGTTTTTCGAGGTGGAAATTGAGGCATACGTTAGAAACTGCTACGAAGGTACATACTTTTTCAAAGGCAATCATTTTCTTGTAGTTTTTATTTTAGTAAATTCAAAAATTCGTGTTTTAGTGTCGAGATTGAAGCTGATTTAAACCGTTATTTGCGAAATTTGAATTTCTCTTGCTAAATGCTTTTGAAGGAATGAAGTTTAAGTTGAAAGTTCTAAATTTTAATCTGTGCACTTCAATGATGGCCATTCTTTCTTTTAAAAATCCTGTTGATTTTATATTGAGTATGTGCTAAAAATTCTCCTCAGCAAAGTTAACGTATTCGCGAATTGTAAACAAACACGTCTCCTAGGCGACGAAACTCAATAAACTGAAGTTGTTCGTAAAGGCAAAAGAAACTGATAACCACTGACAGCACTCAACACACGCATTCCAGTTTTCTTACGAAAACTCGTGCAACGAGTTTGTCGTTTACGAATGCAGCCTTTAATAAGTTCTGATACAAGTGAGAGTTTTCCAAAGTCGTATGGTTCAATATTACTCCGTTTGAAAACTACTGCGAGAAATAACCAGACTCAACTACTCGGGGGTCAGAACGTGATGTCATAAATTAAAAGTTTCGTGAAATTTGTAAACTCTGCAACACAATTTAACGTCCTATTCGCAGTTTGCGCTATTCTAAATAGTTCCTTGAGGTTATACAGCTTTATGTTTTACACGAGACAACCATGGAGGTAAATATTTATATTGGGACGGGTTGGATATTTTCCACCACGCCGAGATGAAATATTTTGTGGTGCAAAATACGTCAATCTGGTAAGACTTATGCTTAAAAATATATGGAGAGCTGTTTTAATGGCAATGCATAAATTCTAAAGAATCATCAAAGAGTAGAAAGGCACCATTGGTTTGAAATATCTAATCTGTTTCTTTAGATAGATCATTAAGGCGTCTTCTCACTTTAGGCACCTCGAAAATAGGCTATTTTCGAGATTTTTTTTCGAGGATTTTTGCAAACAATTATGGGATAAAATGGATCCTATATAATAAACACATCTTTCAAGTACAAGAAATTTTTTATTTTATTTATTTTTTTGAACAATTATTATGATAAAACAGTAGCATCGAAAAACCAGGGGCGAAGCCTTCAGTCCGCGCATGATGCGCAGATGAGTAGCAGGTTTTTGAAAAATGCCAAGAGTTTTGAACTTGAATTCAGCGTATTTAAAAACCCAATTTTATAAAATTTTCGCAATAGAATAATCTTTTTTTTTTCAAAGAAATGGCTTATAAGGTAATTTTATTATTTTCTTGTTTGGTTTCGCAGAGAAACCTCCGTTTATACAAGATTCTTACTGCTGCCATCTTTTGGTCATAAAGGAAATCGTCCCGACCGGAAAAGCGATGCGCTCATAACAGAGCATCTCGTCCGATGACGCGCGCAGTTCCTTGGCCAATCAAATAGCGCGAAAATTTCGGGAGGAATATACGGTGAAAAGTGAGCCAGGTCATCTCTAAAAAGATAGCATCCAACCAGCGCTTTAACACCACTAAGCGACTGAATTGATTGATTGTACAAAAAATATATAAATGCGTGTGCATGTGAAAGTTGACACGAACGAATTACAGAACGGCAATGTCTATCTGTGGGATGCGTTTAATTTGGTTTTAAATTAAAATAAATAAAATCATTTTTTAAAATGATTTTTGAAATTAAATCATTTCTTGTCTCTTCTTACTTGAAATTCTTGCGTAATTTCTTTATATAATAAGAAAATGCACTGCTGTTTCATGTAACTTATTCTGAATATAATAAAATTACTTGTTATGTTGAAAATATTTTGTTTGTTCTTTTGATAAATACTTTAATGCGAAAAAAGAAAAAAAATAATAAATTTCTATATTAAAAAAATGTCCTTTGCATTTGTAATTTGAATATCTCAAAAAATGGACTATTTGTCGGAGGCTAGAAGACCCATGCTTTAAAAAGAATTCACACATGTAAGAGATTCACCCAAAGTGAAAATCGGATGAGTAATATTTTTTAAAATGATTTTTGAAATTAAATCATTTCTTGTCTCTTCTTATTTTAAATTCTTGCGTCATTTCTTTATATAATAAGAAAATGCACTGCTGTTTCATGTAACTTATTCTGAATATAATAAAATTACTTGTTGAAAATATTTTGTTTGTTCTTTTGATAAATACTTTAATGCGAAAAAAGAAAAAAATAATAAATTTCTATATTTAAAAAAAATGTCCTATGCATTTGTAATTTGAATATCTCAAAAAATGGACTATTTGTCGGAGGCTAGAAGACCCATGCTTTAAAAAGAATTCACACATGTAAGAGATTCACCCAAAGTGAAAATCGGATGAGTAATATTTCATTGCTATCGATCGAGAAAGAAATGTTGGCATCCTTAAGACAAAGATTTTTACGACATAATAATCGGAAAAATATTCATCCAAAATAAGAATGGATTTTATTTTCAAATAATGGATGAATATTATTCTTTACTGTTCTGATAAGTACAATATCTGTACATATCAAAAATGTCCCATTTCTAATTAATAAATTTCTAAATAAATACTACTAATAATAACTATTTAAGATTATTTTTCATTTTTAATTATTAAATCTCTAAAATTAATAAATAATACAAATAACCATTTAGGAAGTTTTTTTTTTTTCAAACGTTAGATTATCTTATTTGCTTTGAAGTACATCCAAAATGTTCTTTATTCTTACACCACCTCATTAAAGTATTCGAGTGTAAGACAAATTTACTGTGTTAATGTGTTCGATCTTATATATATTGTGTTACATAAAAAATAAATTATAGTCCAATGACAACGTCTAGTATTTCTTTTGAGTTACAGTGGCGCAGCGAAGGGGGGGGTCCAGGGGGTCCGGACCCCCCCTATGAGCTAAGGGGCCACTATGAGCAGGGTCCGTTTATCTACAGGGCGAATGGGGCCCACGGGCCACCAATTTAAGGGGCCCATTTTTTTCTCTAAAAAGGGCCCATTTTTTCTCTTTCTCTTCTTTCTTTTCCAAATTTATTCTCTAAAAAGTGTCTTTTCTTTAAAAAAATATTTTTAAACTTTGTATCCGTAGTTGGCTTGAAAAGAAGGACGCAAGATAAAATCATCAAAGGCTTCCAGCAAGCACCGTCATAGAAACTCCTTAGGCAATAAATCTCCAGTCGTGTCTCTGATAGGGAATTTGTGGGGCTAGGATGGACGAATTGGACAATGTAAAGGGGAGTAATTCGCACCCTTGTAGCGCAAAGGAACGGAATATCCCCAGAAAGAATCTATTCATGCTACAATTAAGTGATAACAAAATTGTCATGAAGGAAAGAGGAAAATATATTGCCTATATTGTAGTCTTCAAGCATACCACTCTTTTTTTCTCGAGATAAACAAGCCACATTATTCAAATAGTGAATACACACACACACAACAAACAGTAAAAAAGAGGGTCTGCTGGGAGCTTAGATGTGGTATAACGAAATTTCGAATGGTTCAGTGAATTCACTTAAGTTGGATGCATAAGCGTAAAGTTTTCAAAATTATTGAGGGGGCCGGGCCCCACAACCACATATATTTACGTCAGTAGCGTATATACATATATGTGAGTTGCAAAAGTCGTAACCCCCCCCCCCATGAAAAATTTTTGGCTACGCAACTGATTCACGTACATATAAATTACTCATAGTTGCCAACTACTATGGAATACAATTATCCACTTTTTCCACATGATTTTTCGGCTTAAAATATAGCAAAATTTTTGTGATGCGCGCGCGAGCTGGTTACTATTTTGAAAAAAATAATTTAAAAATATACTGTTTACAAAAAGTGGTTAGTTATATTCCGTAGTAGTTGGCAGCTATGACTTACTATATAGAAGTGTAAATTATTGGAGGCGCTCGATCTCTATGGGTCCATAGAATTCTACACCAATGTAAGGTAAGTATCCATGTTAGTATCTTCCTACCATGTTATTAGTTAAAAATAGAAGCAACGTAAAAAATCCAAAGGAGGAGAAAAAAAAGACATTTTCGATGAGATAGTGCATTTTAGACACATCTGAACTTTTCTTCATTTCATACTTTACATTGCATAATCTGATTTTAATTAATCAGAGCCTGGCGATGGCAGCTTATAGTAACATTTTGTGTTACAGGGCGTTACAATGAATACTAAATCATGATAGAAATCAAAAGATGAAAAAATTTTAAAAGTAAAGGTTTTTTTTAAACATTTGTAAATGGCTTGAATACTTCTTTTTATGCTAGTATAAATTAGTTTTCTGCGTATAGTGATAAATTATTGGGTGGACTCAGCCCCTATTCACAATTTATTGGGGGGGCTCGAGCCCCACGGGCCCATATAACTCTACGCCTATGGTTGGATGCCTTTAATTTGTAAGCAGAAGTTTAAGTTTTCGGTTCTTTGTTTCTTACGATCATGAATTCGTCCAGTTTAAAAAGAAAGAAAACCCAAAGTGAAATGTTTTTAATCTTTCTTCGAGAAGAAATATTAAAGCCGATGATGGTGATCGTGCAGCATCAAAGACTGCAGATAGAATGGACGGGCCCGGACCCGGTGAAAAATCTGTTGCACCGAAAGAAACCTTTGAGGGTGCTGAATCTCAAGCTCATCCCCAAGCTTGATATTGGGCTCTACATTAACAAAGAGCAGGGCCGTAACCAAGATGACATACTAGGTAGGGCTTTGAATCTAGTTTGGGGGGCTGACTAAATATAAGTATTAGTAGTTCGGGGAGGGGGGAGTTTCTTCGAATTTTTACATCTTCACCTAGAATTTTTATTTCACAAGATACCATATCTTAAAATATTCACCATTCATTCCATTAACAATTTTTTCATTGAGATTTACTGCCAAATTCAAGTGCAAGGAACGTGGGATAAGCGCGGCGGCAGTTTTAAGGTTTTACCTTACCCCTACGGAATTCCTGCCCCGAGTAGCAAATCAGTCTGTAAGGAATAGCGTAAGTTTTGTGTTTGAACCGCTTTGTGATTCCACTAAACTTTTGTATTCATCAGTGAATTTACTAAAATCTTTGAAAATCTTAGGGGGGGGAGACTTCTAGGTAGGGCTCAGCCCCCGTAGCCCCCCCTCTGGTTACGGCCCTGACAAAGAGGTAAACTTTACTTGATTAAATTTCAAAATAACTTTACACAACAGAGAAGGTGGAATCACACGGACGTGGTTCATAATTTATTATCAGTAAAAATCTTAATATAAAAAGATCTTTCAAGTATAATCTAGCAGATGGTTGAAGTGTTTTTATTTATAATTAGCCAAGAATTTTCTAAACATAGACAAGCGTACTTGAATGTATACAAGATGTAATGATCCAACTTATAAAGATTATTTAAAACTATATCATAAGCTTATTATTACTGGCAACTACAATGTAGTCAATGATAACAAATACATTAAATTACCTTTTTTTGAATTCCAGTTTGTGTCAAATATTGTTACTTTTTAAACACATATTATGCTAAAATATATGAAGAGCTGTTTATTTATTTTATTAATTTTTTAGGTAATGGAGGATCGAGGTAATATAATAAATAAGGATTTTGAGACTTTACAGAATCGACTCACAAGACGAGATTCACACAATTTTTTTATTTCCTTTTCTTTCATTGTTTTTTAAATAAATCATACATAATGAATCAATAAGTTCATAATCAGCCTATTGAAAATTTTCTTCCTTTCAATGAAGAATCAACTATTACATTTATTTTTTTACAAAACTTGAAATAGTGAACGCATGTTTTGTAACTGCAGCAGATATATTAATAAGTAAAAGTTTTTTTTTTAAATTAATTTCAGTTTTTTCTGAGTAAAAAAAAAAATTAAACATTAAAGTTCTAAAGAATTTTAATAGGAAAATTAAAATTGCGTGAATAATGTGATAAAATATTACTTTTACAAGAGATACCATTATTTAAATAATGTCTTTAATTGTTGTCATGGAGAATAATTTTTAAATTTACAGTTATTCTTTTATTAATTCTATTTTAAAGTGCGATAGCTAGAATAAACTACTTGAAAAACATAAGACTACTTGTTTATTATCTTCCTTTTTAAACACCACTAGGGAAGAGTTCTCTTCAAAACACTCCCCATTTTAAATCGCCTTTATCTTCTTTATCTCCCCCCCCCCCAAAAAAAAAGAGCTTTATTTAGTACATGAAATCAAACGTTCCGTGTAATAAATCTTTCAAAATATGACTGTATAATTAGGCAAGTCGGAGTGTCCAGGCTGAGTAATTTTTTATTTTTTACCAACTATGCGAAAAACAAATATTTCGCCAAGTATCGAATACATATGGAGAGCTGCTCTTTTGGCTCTTGGCTCTTTGCGGCATATTGTGTGAATTTCCTAGAAAAAGTAGACTACATTTTTGAAATCAGGTTTGAAGTAAACAATGTACCATAAACATGGGTGAATTTCTCACAGTGTACTGAGACCGTTTAAAATATTTCAGCCACAGCTCCCCCAGCTCCCCTACTTTCTACGTCCCTGAATAGACCTACGATCTATGTATGTGAGCTGATGTATAATTTTGTGAATTAATTTCTTCAATAATGAATTTCTTCAATTGACATGTTTCATGTTTGTATGATAATGTATATATAATAATATTTTTACAATTTCTATTTAATTAAAATTTGAACGGGATTTATTAATTTTTCTTTTCAGTATTATTCTTTGGCTTTATTTGTATAAGAGGTACACGATATGCGGAGTTTGTGTGTATTTATTAGAGCTATGCTTTATTAAAAAGGGGAGAGAGATTTTTTAATGACTAGAATAAATATGAACATAGGACTAGAATCAGAACACCTGAATGTATTTTATTTAGTGTTAAGAAACAAAGAACTCCACCATCTCGAAAAGCGGTCGTTAACGATTAGAGGCTTACAGTTTTCCGTTAGTTCTTTCGTTTTTCTTATAAGAATGTATAAAAGCTTATAACTACCAATTTTATTACAAGAATACCTTTTTATAATGGCAAATGTTATTTGATTGATTTGCATTACACCGAACAATTGAAATTTCTGCAAGACAAAAGTCTAACAGCTAACATTAAATTTATGCAAAAGTGTCGGGGGGGGGGGGGGATATCAATCCCTATATCCTCCTGGCTATACGCTGGGCTTGCCAAAAGGGGGAGACAGTGGCGGATTTCCCCATAGGCGCATGAGGCGCGCGCCTCGATCCTCATATTTCTAGGGGCCTCCAAATTCGGTTTTCAGAAAGAAAAAAAACTATATGTAAATATCTGTTCAAGAGACATAAACTTTGTTCATAGTTTCAGGATTGCTTCTAGAGCAGAAAGCGCCTTTGAACAATCTTTTCTTTGGTGACTCCCTTTCCTCTTCACACATTGGACCATAATCTAAACTAATACTTTAATACGAATACTTTTAGTTTATAAGTAATGGATGCTTTAATTCCGTATTTCACTGTAAAAATATCCAGAAACGTTCCTTGGAAAATAAGGATAAGCTAGACTTACAAATACTATACAGAAAGTATACATTTCCTTTTGAAAACTTTACTGTTTCGTTCAACCCGTCGCTTAACCGAATAGTGGTCTCACGACCTTAAAAAACAGGCAGTTCACTTAAAAATGACTAGAATTGAAAAAAAAAATTAAAAAAACCCAGTAGTTTCCGAAACATAATAGGCAGCTGAGGTGCCCTAAATTCCAAGGAAAGTTGCACGAAAATACCAAGAACTTTACTGAACAATATGCAATTCAGTGGATCTTTCCTGAGCTGTTCAATAAAGTTCCTGGTATTTTCATGCAACATTCCTTGGAATTTTAGGTCCCTCAACAGTCCATTATTTCCAAGAAAAATTCCTAGGTATTTTTGTATTGTTTTAATTTCCTCACTGTATTTTATCTCAAGAAAAATACAGGTGCAGAGGGTCCCTATGCCTTTTTCCTATCCGGAATCAATTAGTTGGGTTGGGTTGGGGGATTACGGCCAATTATCTACAAGTGGGATCTATGCCGATGGGTGTGGGTGCTCCCCTTGGGGGTCTTTCTAAGGGATTCTAACCCCTATTTACGTAAGTTTTGGAGGAAACCATGGAAAATTCCTAACGGTTAGGTTGGCGGACGCGACCTCGTTTTGAACTAGGCACTTTCCGTCTCCCAGTTCGAGTGCTATGCGCTCAGCCACGGGGTGGGCCGCACTGAAATCAGATTGCGGCTCAGTAGCTGGTATTGCAGTAGGACATTCAAATACACCTGCTTTATAGATTGCCCCCCCCCCCAAATCAAAAAGTGTACAGTCTGATAAGAATATTTCTCATTTTAAAAGAGAAAAGCCTGAACCGCTTTATTCTCAGCTTGAGATTGAAAAATTTGTCAAAATTAAATATTTTATATTTTTCAGCTGTTCTTCATTTAAATGATTTAGGAAAGGACACTCTGTATTCGGTGAAATTTTCAAATGTACCTAGAATATATAATTGTTGTTGGTTGTCACGATGTAAAAGAAATATGGGAAACAATAATTTGTCTTCTTTGAAAAATCACTAAAAATTAAAAATTTAAGCTAGGGATAACCGATTTTATCTTTTTTTTTGGAATCGAAACTTTCCCAGTATGCAATGATAAAAAATTGCCGACCAATAATTAAAAAGATATGAGCTGATACATGTGCGGTAACACTTTTTTGGGAGGATTGGGGGAAGATATTTGATAGTTTAATAAAGTATTGAAAAAATAAAGAAAGCAATACTTAGCGTCACCGAAATTTCACAAGCGTGCAAAGTTTCAGATCGATTGGATGATAGTGGGTTAAAATTCATAGACAAATTTTGAACTGGAATGTCATACACAGTTAATTAAAAACTTAAAAAAACAAATGATGATTAATTTTAATTTTTTGTTTTCAACTAAAAAATATTTATGATCACTATATTATAAATACGGCATGTATTTTATAGTCGCAGATGAAAATGCTAAACATTAATAATAAACCTAGGGCCGAAGCTTAGAGCATACCCATTATAAAGTGGAATTTATTTTTAAGTCAATAATACTTTTTGTACTTTAACTACTTAAAGTATTGTTTTTTTTAAATTTATCTGTCTTTTTTTTTAATTTCTCTTTTTTAAATTCTGCAGTTTTTTCATTCTATCTAAAATATAGAATAATGTGTGTGTGTGTATATATATTATTGATACCTAATTACTCATTATATAGTCCTAAACTTATTGACAGTTTTTGAATAAACAAAATTAGACAAACAGAAAGTTTACTCTTACTATTAAACTTCTTAGTTTTGCAGTTCCAAACGGAAAATTTATGAATATATTTAAATATTTATAAATATATGTTCTTGAAGGAATGTTAAATTTTTGGTTCATTTTATCCAAGTAAAGAATTCTACTGAACTTTGTGATGTCAAAGTCATGTTTCTGATCAAGTTCCCCTTGTTCTGTCCTTCATAAGTACCTGTTAAGTAGTCAAAATTTTCACAACTGAAACAAGATATATGCCAGTTGTCCACAAAAAGTAATTCGACGTAATTAAGTAACAGTGAAAAGTAATCAATATAAAACTGCAGTTGCTGGGTTATACTTAGAGGTATGCTGATGTTTATTTAGTGTTAATCATGAAAAGTGAAACGTAGTACAAAAATTATTGAGGTAAAAAAATGTTTTTTAAGATGAACAAATCTATAAACATAAAAATTTTAAAATGTTAATACCCTTTTGTAGCAGGCCCTGACTATCGGACTTACACTTGGTGCACGTGTCCTGGGCACACATGGAGAAATAAGCCAAAAAATTGAGTTTAACACGATATGCAGGGGCACAAAAAATGAGCCAGCTAAAGGACACAAAATCTGAAAAGTGCCCTGGGCACAAAAGTGTTATAGTGAAAGTCAGGCCCTCGTTTGTAGACATAAACTAGATATAAAAAGAATTAAAACATTTTAAAATAATTAGTAATAATTTAAAGGAGTTTGTGATTTTTTTTTTTTTTTTTTTTTTTTTTTTTTTTTTGAGGAGGGGGCCTCAAAATTGAGTTGCACCTTGGGCCTCTCTAGAGCAAAAATCCGCCACTGGGGGGAGAATATAGGTATTCCCACTGATTCTGCGCTTTCTGGGGGCCTGAGGGTAAAATTTCAAATGTTTTTCTGTAAAGGTAAAATTCGTGAAATATTTCTTCCGGGGAAGAGATGTGTGCTGAGTGCCTGTCTGAGACGACCAGCCCCCCTCCCCCCTACAAAAACTTATATGGATGTCATTTGCGGGGGCTCTGTGATGCATGAACATGATCATTTTAGGGGGGGGTCTGATCTCCCCTCCGAGTCCGAGTAATTTGGACCCCCCCTAAAAAAAATTTCTGGCTGCGCTACTGTTGAGTTATGTGTTTTTTGAAAAATGAATCAGTAATCAACCGAATCAAATAAGAAATTCAGCTTAGACTAGAATAGGAATTTTTTTTTTAATATTTTTGTACTAAATATTTAACTTAAATGTTGATAAAATATATGAACATAATATTTTTGACTATTTGCATCACACCATGATCAAAATTTTCTTTTCGTCGGTCGTTTCATTAGAAATTATAACACAGTGTGTGGATGTGTGCTTGCGCTGGCGGGGAAGAGGGGGATAAATCTGTAAGCAGCGATGACCATGGCATATATTCACGCCTCGCCCCTGCGAAAAACCCGTGTAGAAATGTAATGTTCGTGGCTTGTTGATGGTATCTCCTAGACAGGTCATCTGAAACAAAAAAATAAAACAGTTTTAGATTCAGTATGTCAGTGGCTATAGCGCATATCATCAGATTTTTGATATTCGCGAAAATAACTAAATGGCGCACGTTTTTCGAAAAAGTAAAAAAAAAAAAACCGTTTTTTGCAGTTTTTTGTAAAAAAAAATATTTCAAATCAAAATTTCAAAAATCTGATGACATGCGCTATAGCCATAAGTATGAAGAATATGTCATTCAAATTTCATGACAATCGGCCGGATAGTTTCCGAAATTTCATCAACAAGGCACTGAAAAACCTTGTTTTGAGATAAACGCATTTAAAGTTTTGGTTGCAGAAAAATCATGAAAAAACCTTACCCCCGGTTAATCAGCGATGCCTGCTCCATACAATGGACCTTCCGATTCTTCGTAGAAGTTGTGCTCGTTCAAAATAGCTTCCCTTCGTCTCGACCAGTCTCTTTTGAAGCGTTAGAGCTGCGGCGGTTCCCTACGCGTACGCGATCACTGTCGCGTTTCTCGGCGTATTGAGCGGCGATAGGGCCAAGTTTGACACCCATCACCTCCAAAATTTTTAAAACAGGTTGTAGCCCTTCGTTATAAATGCATGCTGCTGTTTGACAAGCAATTTCCACGGTTTTCCTTCCCGTAGAAACGTGTTTCAGTGCCATTGCCCAGACACAGCTGTTGAAACACTCGTTGTTATTTTGGGTAATGTAGTTAGACTCGTCCGATCTTTATGAAATTTGATATAACATTTTTGATGATATGTACTTTCAAAATTTAAAAAATAATCAATTTTTTTCAATTTTCAATGTGAGAAGACGCCTTAAAGAGAGAGAAACGAAGATAGATAATATTAATATAAGTAATAGATAGTATAAGGTATAGGTAGTAATAATAGATTTTTTTAGTTAATATGGATTAAAGCTCAGTATATCACGTTAATAAATATTTCGTGAAATTAAAATTGTTCTATTCATTTTTCAACGCGCGCGATCGTCTTACAACTAATTAATCTATAATTCTACGTTGCGTAAATATATACCGCGGTAGTTTCATCACAGGGACTACTCGAATTTTTTTTTTTTTTTTTTTTTTAGATTTTGTTTTCGCACAGGTACGATTATATTTTAGGAAAATATTCGTTTTCTACCGTGCGAAGAACGCGCACGCAGCTAGTATTGAATATAATAATGTATTCCATATAGTTTTAGTATGCTAAACTAAGGTGACCATACGTCCCCAATTTTCGAGGACAATCCCGAATTTCTGTGTTTTTTTGCGATTTATTCTCAAAATGTAAAGAAGCAATTGAGGACAATTTTTAATTATTACATTGTTGTTTAATTAGATTACTGTTAATTATTTCATTTAAAATTTCCTCAATTCTACGTCCGAAAATATGGTCGCCTTAGCTAAACCAACTGGGAGGAAATTATATTTTGTGGGGATAAAAACTGCTCACTCATCAAGCAGAAAAGAAACAGAGCATTCTTTCCCGCCATCATTTTTAGTTTTTCCTGGTCGTATTTTAATCTTGGACATTAGCGGCAGACTTTTCTTTGTACGCTTGCCGAACCTGCCTGAAACAACTAAAAGAAAAAGGAAGGAGGGAGATTTGCACGAAATTTGCATATTGTGGTCTTCGCACATTCAGACGTGTTATAGAATAATCCAATATCCCGTTTCCAAACTCTCTTTCAAGGCTGCAATTAGACGATTTGGTTTTCTCCGAGCAGCTCACTGGAAATCTTTCTAACCTCTAATTTACTCATGAGCCGGAACTCAAAGATATGTTTTCTTCTTTTTCGTTCTGTAATGTACTGAGTTCCACAAAATTCGAACAATAGCTGACTAAAATAATAGATTAACTAAATGGAATGTGGGATCGTCTCTCCTTGACCAACTTCTACCAAGAAGTTGGTCAAGGACAGAAGTTGGGAATTCAATTCTTTTGTCGTAATAATTAAAGGTTCCAATGCTCATCATGGTCATCTATTTATTTTCGAAATAAAAGGTAATCAGTCAGGCCTCATGATCTGTTCGCCTTCGGAAGACCTCGCTGAAAGAGTTTGCAAGTTGACGTCAGCATAGTTGTGTGGAAAGGAAGTGGAATGCATTTGTAGAGTGATTTAAAAAGGAGGCCCCCAAAAATTTTAGCTTGGGAATCACAGCTCTTCATACCAACTCTCTCTCTCTCTCTTACTCTAGTTTGGTATAAAATCTTCAATTGCGTGAATCCATTAAGAAAGCTATTGCAGTCAAAAGACAACGATTTACCACCTGCTCTAGAACTCTTAAGAAACTGCAAAGATTTTTTTAAAGGATCTTCGATTGGATGTGATTTTAAATGAAATGTTCTGTTATGCAAGAGAACTGACCGATGAGGTGTATTCTGGCTAACCCCGAGTTTTCGCAGCCACGTTACATATTAATTTTGATTGCGAAGCACGAGATGATCTGGTGTAAGATCCTAAATTAAAATTCAAAATAATTTTATTTTTTACAATAAAGCGATTAATACCTCAGAATAGAATGCAGATTTAATTTAATAAGTACCCAATGTAATTATTTTAAATTTTCGCACGGTATATATAGTTAAAAGGTACTCCTAAAAAGTGCTAATTAAATATTGTAACACAGTGTAAAAGTGTTAGCACTGTTTATAGTGTAAACAATTGGAGTTAACCCATTTATGCCTAGTGTCCCTTTTTTGGGACGGCATTTTCGCTATTAGTCGAAAACGTTATTTATTTTTCCTAGCCTTAATTCATGAGTATTGAGCTTCAACTCTACAAAATATTTTAACATGACCAAATAGGATGTTAATATTTCGATTTTTATGCATAATGATTTTAAAAGAAATCATCCCTTGTTCAAGAAGTTGACATCAGAAATTTATCTATTATTTCTGTTATCAGTAAAAATCGAAGAAAGTCGCAAAAATATCCAGGCACAAATGGGTTAATGTTGACCGATGGAGAATCAGGATATATAAACGCTCTTGATCTGGTAAATGAAATAATGTCAGTTACGGCCTTATTAGGCAAAAATTAAAGCCCAATTGAAATTTTAAAGCTAATTTCAACTCTAGATTTTACACGCACATCTTGCTATTGCTTCGAGAATTTAGCTTTCTTTGCCGATAATTGTGGCAAGTGTAGAGAAGAGTTTCTCAAAATTAAAGTTAACTAAAAATTTCTTATGCTCCCCAACTCTTCCAGATACGTTAATAATTTAACTACATTGGCTATCGAATATGAATTAGTTGAAAAATTGATTTAAGAGAAAAAGTCAGTAATTTTGCGGAATTAAAAGTCAGAAAAAAACCTCTTTATTTTTCTCTCTTTCTTTTGGTTTTTTTGCTTATGTATGGTTTTTAATAAATATGGTTTTTTCTTATGCTGTGTTATGTTTAAAGAGCTATTCCAGTTTTATAGGCATGAAAACAGAATCTGTGAACAATTTATTTCTTTTAATAGTAATTTTACTGTGGGGGGGGGCGGCATTTTATATTTTTGTTCGGGGCGGCAAAACTGTTAGGGCCGGCCCTGACCAGGTTTATGCAATAACAACATTCGGAGATAATATTGCTCAGTATCTTATATACTAACAACTGGCAATCTTCCAATTATTTTGTTGGAAGTTACCGCCCTCTTTGCCTTTTTTTACATCTTGTTCCGCTCCTGTCAAAGGCATGTCAGGGTAGTAAATTGGAATGTCAGGGTAGGTATAGTTTCGAGATCCTTCATTTGTGCAGTTCAGCCTAAACCATGCAGTTAAAGTGCTTTCTTTAACTGAGGCTCGTGCAATAGCTTCTTTTTCCCGGCCTTCTTCATAAAGTATGCGCTGTTGTTCTGGCAAATGGAGTGCTACTCTCTGCACAGCATGGGATTTGTGTGACACGAAGAACTCGTTCAAGCGTCACGTTGCCTCGGGAGCACTTACATACCTACATTTACACTTACATCAAGAGAGGTTAAAATTTCATCATGGTGGACATTATCATTTTGCAGCTTAACAGAAGCAGCATCATGCCATTATATATATATTTGTACAAGCATTTTACACTATTGAAGCACATATTTCGACATTAATATGGGCATTCAATTCCTTTAATAACCAAGGATTATATGGTACACGCCATCGATTATCGATATCATACCGACTAACTTTCACTGGTTCTATGAACCTCCTTCTATAAACAGGATACCCATTAACATTTTCTTTTGTTGTGTCATTGTTTTCTTTTGGATATTGTTTGCAGAATGCATTTGAATTCCTCATGCATGGAGAGTTTGGATTAAATGTACCGCATGGTCCATGTATCGGGCATTTCGTTACAATTTCAAATAATATTGGATTACTATGAATATCTGGTAACTCTGCACTCACATACTTGTCAATATCATCATTTGTTCGCATTTTTGATACACCATGATGAGTCTAACCATGGCTCCCTATAAGATACCAAATACAGGCAGTCCGAAAAACAGTTTCTCCTATGGGATTTTGCGTACGAGCAAAGTTTCGCTCCTTTGCCAATTTGGCGCTACTACCTGACGCTATCAGTGTTGCCAACTCTGCCGGAGAAAAAGTGTCTCAAATCAAAGTTAAAAGTAGCCAGAAATGGCTAAACATGTTTTTCAAGCTGAAAAAAGAAAAGAAAAAAATGTAAATCGGAAATGAAAGTCGAAATGACTCAAAAAGCATCGTAAGCATATTTCAGCAGTACAAACACTTAAAAGTATACGCTAAAGAAATTATATATATTTTTTAATTCTGAAATTTAGTTACGTATATATAAGCAGTAATAACACCAAAAATGTTGCGTTTCAAAATATCATTTAATAATTGAGAAGTTTCATTTTGAAAACACGAACAACGATATCTGGTCTGTTTTCTGGTCGCTGAGGATGTTCAATTGCATTTAAGATTTCAGGCCAGGTAGGGTTACAGATTATAAATAAATCTGATCGTCCATATTTACGTACCATTGCCATTGCATCTTGGTAGTTCTGCTGCTTATATCTTGCACTGCCTGGAAATATTGATGGCACGATGGCAGTATCATTAATTTACCAGTTGTAAATTTGCATTTGGAGCACGGGTCTCTAGGGCATCTAAAAGACCACTGTACAACTCCTACTCTCAATTTTTTTGGTTCATTCGGATATAATTTAATCGTGAACCTTCGGTTTTAACATATGCATCAACAATAAACTGTTGAAACAGTTTCCTACTACTGTGCAATATGCTAAAACCACTACGAATTGAAAGTCGGTATGCATAGTATTGCAACTGAGTCACCCGCATTCTTTTACCCAAACGTCGATCTTCAACATGTTCCATTCCATCATACCATTCATTCTCACCTCTAGGGAACAACAAAGGATAAACCACACAGTCACAACAATCGTTCATAGGAGATATATTCCTACAGTTATCAGCCTTAAGATAAATGCAAATGTCACTAGTTGCAGGAGGCTCACCGTCATCTCAACAAATATGGCTGCGACTTCAGTTTTAGATTTTGGTGAATTATACCTTCGCATACGTAAGTCTGGTTGTTCCATAAAAACCATTTTAAGGTATGCAATTGGATTGATTTGTATTAATTCGTGCATTTGTGAGAATGATTCAGCAAACGGATTAATACTTCGTAATAAGTCATCCAATTTTTGCATAATAGTTCGCAAGCAGCCTTCATTATTCTGCATGTTATAATCATTTGCCTCACTTGAATTAAAAATATAGAGTTGTCCATATCCAGACATGCTGTGTTCATTTGAATATGCAGGTGAAACCAAGTGATAAAGTCCATGAATTCGCAAACAATATAGTCTATTTCCAGGTGGTGATTTTATTTCAGCCCCCATTGGTGCAAAGGCTAAAGCAGCATGCTGTCTAAAGTTCTTTCCTTCGGCAGAATCACTGCTCAATAAATCTGTCAAAACATCTGGGGTCTCATAAAACGATGGCAGAGGCAGTGACACTTTACGGTCATGGCAGCATCTCGTAAATTTTTTGCTACTGTTTTTTCATCTGTCCAATAGACAGCTTGGCAAAAAATGCAGCGTTCTGTCAGATTTCCGCAATGGTGTTCTGGAACATCAACACGATCAAGATCTTGAATATCGACCACTATTGCTGGACGTTCACTTTGCCGGCGACTGTTAAGCCGAATCATACGTTGATCAACAGTTTCCCTTTCGCGCCTCTCTCTTAATGAATTATTTCGCCTTTGTCTTCTTTCTTGTGTTTGTACCGAAACCGAAGTTTCATTTGCTCGTACAGCTTGTCCTCGAGCATTTCTTAAAATAATATTTCGTAAATCCACCGATTATTAACAGTAACAGAAGACTATCTACCCATTCGGTTAATGTTTATATTCAGCCGTTTTGAATTTGTTTTATAAAAATACTGTATTAAGAGATAACGTGCTGTACAAATTCCTACAGAAACATTTCTTAATTGCAGCAGCTGCGGGATTTCTCACATTTAGTCCCATTTGCTGATACGTTCATCTGCTCCATGGTTTCTCTAATGGGATATTTTCTAGTTTAATAACACCAGTGTCCCGCAGTGGTCTGGGCGCTAAACTCCGCTCCCATAAGAACACGGCAAATGAAGCAGCATCCGGCTTGGCCAGTGCTTGGGAGGGTCATCTCCCTCTCGGCTCGTCTGCTGTGGAACCGTGTACGCTAATGGGAGCTGGTGCACGTAAAATCCGTCGTGGCTCCAAAGTCCTCCAAGTTGTTAAACGATACCTCTGGAGGTGCCGATTTCAGATGGTGGTTGGTCCCGCATCTGGAATCGGTTCAAAATTAGGGACCAACAAGCAGAAGTCCAACCCCCTCGGGGGAACAAGCACCCCTCTTTCCATGGTCTATCTATGGACACGACGACAACAACACCAGTGTCAATGCACCAAAGTTAGCAACGTGGCGTCTTTATAGTATAGTTGTATCCTACTGTTTAGTTACGCTGATCACTGACTCTCTAACAATTCTGGCAACTTGCTCCAAGATAGAACTTTTACCGCCATTACTCCAAAATTAAAAAATTAAAAAAGATAAAAAAGCACAATACCGTTTGCACGACCCACTTCAAATTTTTCATAATTATGTATAAAAATATAGAAAACAATCTGCACTACTTTAAAACCTAAAAATCCACCCGTTCCCTCATTTCAAAGCGACTTTTGGCTATTTTCAGCTCCATTTTATTTCCGAGAGCAAAAAAAGTTAATCATTTGGGTGACAAAATTAGGCTCTGCAAGTGACAGTGACGTCAAGGTCATCAGGCTTTGATAGGAAAGTTACGATTTCAGTTCGTTTTGCCCGTTGTAATTGCCTCCTCAACGGGCTTTGGCTTCTAGTTATTTAATACTACGTATCCTTAGTTACAATAATACAAAAGAAACAGGAAATGGCTAAAAGGTGCTTTAGCCCACTGCATGGCAACACTTTATTTGGAGGGGCATGAGCGATAAACACGCCAAGTGTTGTAAATTCAATATTAAGCTGTGAAAAGATACGAAAGATTTTGCATTTTTGCGCATGTATTATTATTATTTTGTAATCTAGCTACTGCGTAACATACATGGGCGCCGGCAGAATATTTCCCAGGGGTGGAGGGCAAAGACTACTCAAGTGGGGGGCAAAGACTACTTTAACGTATGGTTACCATGTTGGAAAGAGCAAAAAAAACAAGGAAAAACAAGGAAAACACTGCATACAAAAATCCAGGGGACATTGCCCCCCCCCTTGCCCTATGCTGCCGGGGCCCATGGTAACATACGTAAGTAAAAATAACCAGTAACGAAAGCTTGCTGTTTTTGACGCCATTGAACTGCTAATTTGGATTTTTCCGCATGTGTTTATATAGATATATCGTCGATTTTGGTACCGCATACGTTAGCGTATTATAAATATAGACTAGCCGTCAAGGCGGCCAGCTTCGCCACCCCATCCCTTACTGTTCTTTACACTCAGTGCAGTGTTGAATAAATTTCTGGACATTGTCATTTAAACGAAAATCATGTTTGTTTTAACAGTATTTGTTATTAAATTTATTTAGGTTAGGTTTGCTACACATTTTGAGTGTCATCTATAAAAGCCGATGTTGTAACAGTAAATGGCTAAAATGTGCTTTAGCCCAATCCATGGTGACATTTTTCAGATGGACGATAAATGCGCCAAGTTTAGTAAATTAAATATTTTAAAGCTGTAAAAAAGTTCGAAAGATCTTGTATTTTTGTGTATCCATTATTGTTGTAATCTAGCTACTGCGTGACATATGCTTTCTCCATGAACGTCATTGAACTGGTAATTTGGATATTTACTCATGCGTTATTGTTATTGCTCTAATATTTACATCTAGCTATTACAGTTCGCAGCGTGGAAATATCCTCGATACCACAAAGGAAATATCCTCGATACCACAAAGGGCCCACAAAGGAGACAGTCCGGTCCTGGTCGAAGCTAACACGATGACAGAGCACATAGGCGTTTGAGATTCACAATCTGATGGGACTAAGATTTTAAGCAAGTAAAAACAGTGATAACTTGTTCAGTTGAGGAACAATCCTAAAGAATAAACGGAGGTGCATCCTTCTTAGCTGTTGTAAGTAAAACTCACCCTTTCTTACGAAATACATGTCTTTAGATGGGCATAATACGCTTTTTGGATAGCTGATTAATGGGAGAAATTTTGTCATTTAACACTTACTGCAATCGTATTTTTTGAAATAAATAACATGTTTTGAAAGGAAACGTGTTAATTAGAAATTCAAAATATACATGTAATGGCTTGTGAATTAAAATTTTAAAGCTGTTTTGCACTTTTTATAATTACGTTAGCTTAGTTATTCAGCTAAGGAAATTAATTAAAATGGAACCCATTTAATTAGTAGATTTTATTAAATTTGCCCTTGAATGTCAAATTTTAGGTTATTCAAGAAAAAAGTTTAAAATTCAATTTTCTAAAAAACTACTGATTTTTGGTTTTCCATATGGGGGTTAAAATTATAGCATTTTGACTCCTTTATAACGTCTTACCAGGAATAAAAGTTACCAGTAACCCTGTATATATATATATATATATATTCTCCCATTGGACATGCAGCCACCAGCCCTCGCTACTATTAAGGCCCAAACTACTAGCCATTTCATTATGGGAGCACACAATGGGCCGCCAGAATTATTCTCAATGGAGGAACGGACAATTTAATACCCAAGCCGAGAATCAAACCCGGATCCAAGGTGTGATAGAATGGTTCTTTAGCCACTACACCACCTGGGTGGCAGTTCCTGATACTATTTGAGTGTCACATTATACATATCAACTAGCAGCGTGGTCCGTGCAATGGAAGAGAAATGCCCATTGACCTTAAATATAGATTGTAAAGGGAAGGAATGTGAATCCTCCTGCTGCAACGAAAAAAAATTAACACGGCACCTGATAGCATAAGCGTAAACTAGGGAGAAGGGGGAGCAATTGCCCCTGCACTTGTAAAAATTGCCCCCCCCCAGTCTAAAAAATCAGGGGGCAAAGTTATGATTTTGAACACAGATCATGCATTTATAACCCAAATATACTATCAGATTCTTAAAAAAAAAAAAAAAAAAAAAACTCCCTACAAAAATAAACAAAAGAATAGAATCACAGAAGCTTTTTAACCCAACAGGAACGACAGCAGATGGCCAAGCTAGTAATCTAGTCACCTTCTAGGCTAAACTAGTAATAGCTTCTACCAAATGGCCAAGCTAGATAATTTTTCAGGAACGCAAAAATCAAGGGGGCAGCGATTTTAAACTTCTCTGAAATCGAAAGTTCAGCATTGGAAAAAAGACCTGATGCTGTGAATAGTGGGTAAAAAGAGGTCATTTCCACAGGCAATGCCACAATTAGAGTTTAAGTCACCCGGGGCAAACCATAATTAGTGTCGTGTGCCCCCTCCCATGGAGCCGCATCCCATCCCAAGAAACTAACTGATTTTGGCATTCCTTTTAGAACGTCTCCCAGTGCTCGTCCCCGCTTACACCCCCCCCCCCCTACACTTCCTTTAGTTGCCACCCTGTCACAAGTTGGGTTCAGTTTCTCATTTATATTTTACTGGACCTAATTTTGGTGTTTGAAGGTCAGTAGCAGAGAGACAATACACTTTTATGATCGTACCCAAACTTACTTGATTTGACAGACGACTAATTGCGAATTCAAATGCGACACAGTTTCAGAGAACAAAAACCGGTCTGCGATTTTATGATTTATATTTAAGGCGACCATATTTCTAAACAGTATTTTGGGGACAAATCAAGCATTGTCCTCGAATCCAAGGAAAACTTGGGGACACTAGAAAATATTTTTGGGGACTTATTCGAGGACACGACATGGGTATACATTACCATGTATACCCATACTTTAAATCATGACTGATTTTGATACTTAAAAATGAACTCTAATAGCTCTTTATATCAATTGTGTATTTTTATTTCTAATAAATTAATGGAAGTATTTCATTCATTTATAAATATTTATTTAAACCAGAAATATGAAAGGAACATCATGTTGAAATATTACAATTTATTCAAAATTTAACTCTTGGAATGGAATAGTATTTGTATTTTTCAGAAGACATTGCTTTTTCACATTGGATCATTTTGTGATAATTTTTCACGAAACTTTGTACACCCTCTAAAAAAGTATTCGAGTGCAAGAAAATTTTCGTACGTCAATTTCATATTTAAAGCATGGTTCTTCATGAAAAGTGATTCATCATTAGCAAAACTGAAATGGGAAATTTGGCTCATAGTCGGATACTTTATTGAATGTCTGTACACGCTACACACACAATGACAACAAACGTTTTCAAGAGATCGAATTTCATTGTTTCTCTGAGTAGATGGCGCTTTTAGTTGGTTTATTTTTCTTATTTCTTCAGTTTTTTCTGAAAGAAATAAACTAAACGGAAACTTTCAGGGGAAAAAAGTACAAATCTTTAAATTTGGGGACAAAATGAAAAAAAGATCTATATTTGGGGACTGTCCTCGAATTTCGAGGACGTATGGTCACCTTATTTATATCTGCTGCCAGAGACGCAACTAGGGGGAGAAAGCGGGACACGTGCCCCAGACTTGGTGCGAAAGGGAGCGCCAAAGTAAGTTATGTTTCCATGGAAAGGGACCGTTCTAGTTGGTTCGCCGTGAAAGACGTAAACTCTAGTTGCACTACTATCTAAGTCAGTATTTCGATACCTCTAACTCTTAGATTTTCATGCATTAGAAAAATATAGCAACAAATCACCTCATTACTTCCTACTAACAGCGTTGCTCCCGAGCAATATGGAGAAGCAACGTTCGACACAGAAGGAGAACTTCACAGCTATTGTTTATAATGATGTGATGATGTGCAAATAATTCTATTTTCTAGCATTTCAAAATATTCGTTTAAAAGTCTAGCTAAGATAATGTCTCAGAATATTAGTTTTCTTTAGTACATAATATAGTACATTCACCTAATTTATATACCCCCCTTTTTTTTCGTGAATACGTCTTCAACTCAAAAACTTACATAATTTATCAGGGGTCGATTCAGGAATATTTTCCAGGGTCCCATAATAGGCAGTATAAAAACTGCCAATTTTTGTGAATTTCAGCACTTATTTTTGTAAATTTTCAAACCAAATTTTAATAAAAGTCACTTTTTTTTGTTAATTGATGAAACACATTAAAATGTAGGGTAAAATGCCAATGAATGACAGTTTTAATCGACTGTGAAGGGCCACAAAACAAACCCAGTTTTTGTTTGTATCGACCCCTGTCCACCGCTTATGCCGAACTTTTGGTTAATGAAATCTCGCTAAAAGTCGTTCGAGCTCCTCACATTATTAAATATCTTTTTCCACATTATTTTTCTAAAAATATTTACAATATCACCCTCCCCCCACCCCCCAAAAAATAAAATAAATAAATAAAAGATAAAATAAATAAATAAAAATAACGTACTGGACTCTCTTAAAAATTTCTGTCCAAGTCAAGGAAAAACATGAACATTGAGCTCGGAATGCTGTAAATTTAACAGGTCGCTAACATTAAAGAAAGTGCTGCGGGAAGAGAGGTTACAGAAAATCGAAAATGTGCAGTGCAATGAGTTTCATTGTAATGTATTTCAAACCCAGCAAGAAAAGTGGCTTTTCAACAAGGTATAAAGTGATCGTTTTTCTGGACCTACAAACAAAACATAACATGTCATCGCTAAATGACCATTAAGATTCTGTGAAAAATTGGAGTGATTTAAATGCCGAACGCGGAACTTTTATCTCTCGTTAACGCAAAAATCAGTCACATGTGCGTTCACTTAAGTAGACTACAGTGGCGGATCCAGAAAAAATTTCTGGGGGGGGGGCACAAAATATTTTTGTTTCCTTTTCTTCACAGAGACATTTGAATTTACAAAATAAGTCAATCTTCTACAGTGTATTTAAGGCGTTGGGCTCGTAACCGGATGGTTGCGGGCAGTGGCGGCTCGTCATTAAGGGCCATAGGGGCCTGGCCCCACCGACTAACCACCGTCTAAATCAAAGTATCTTCCAATTATGTAAGACAGTTCCTTCAATAATTTACCTTCATTTAAAAAATGCGCGCATTTTACTCTATTTTAATACTATCCATTAAAAAAAGCATACGATTTTCCCCCTATCTAAGGCATGCATGGGCCATGGGCTGGCTTGCCCCGGATTGAGCGTCTTTTCTCCGTTCACCGGATTGACATATTTGGCATTGAGCACAAAAGCCGTATTGACGTGGAATTAACTTGGCTTACAAACGGTTTATTTGGCGCTGTCTTCTGGGCCCAGATCCTCGGGCCCTCGCATGGCGATCTACACGACTGTACGGGGAAATTTCGGCAATCGGTAGCTATTGGTGAAATTTTCCGCTTAGGAGTAAATCATTTTTTATGTGCGTGATCATATTTTTGCAGTGCAGACAGATATTTTCTGTTTTGTTTTCTTGATTTACGAAAAGCGATGTACAAATGTGTTTTTTATATACGTTGATATTGATTTTAAAATAAAAAAATCATCTAAAAATTATGAACAAGCAGCTATAAACATAAATATTAAATAATTAAATGTGGCTTTTTGTTTAGTAATAAAGTAAACTTTTCAATTTAACATAGGTAAAAAGTAGCAAAAGTTGTATAGTAATTTTGATAATAATTTGTCATTTGAGAAATTTTAAATACTTACGCTGTGTGCACGTGGGGATAGGTTGTTCTATATGTATATATATTTTCGCAATTTTAATGGGCAATATTTTCTTTTTCAGGCCCCACCACTGAAACAGGTCACAAGCCGCCACTGGTTGCGGGCTCGATACCGGCGTACCACTAAAGACCACCGTGTTCATGCACGTTAAATCTGTGGTTCCGAAAGTCCTCTCGGCGGTCGCTAGCAGTTTCCGAGGGATGCCAATATTCAGAAGTCCCCCACCTTCTGATGAGGTTCCATATTGTGGCGGGAAATTCCGGGAAGGACGTATATGTAGCTCTAAGCGACACATTCGGTGATGCAAGCTGTCCTCTCCTGGCAAATAAATAAATAAATCTTCTACAGTGTAAACTTAGTTCGTCTGGGGGGCTCGTGGCCTCCGTGCGCCCTTCTGGATCCGCCAATGATAGACTAAGACCAGTTTATCCCGCAAGCATATTGACTATGGGAGAGAAGGGAGCTTTAAAAATGTTTTGTATGCAACACGATCAGTGGTGTACCGTAAACCCACGCAGTGCGGGGGGGGGGGGCTTCGGCTGAAAAGGGGCCAGGTGGTGTAGAGGCTTAAGAACCATTCCAGTACGCCTTGAGTCCGGGTTCGAATCCCGGCCGCCTACTGGGTGCCCCCATCATAGAATGGACACAATACCTTCGCCTTCGGGCAGTTGTAGTGGACAATGCGTAATCGGCAAGTGCCCGCCCGTTGAAAAAAAAGCTACTTTTCGCTTTTTAAAGGTAACAGCAGAGCATAAGAGATAAATTTTTTTGTTCTGAAACACCTTACAAAGAACTGGCAAAAAGTATAGTTATAGATAGAAGGCATCCAAAAATTTACAGTGTTGATTTCTCCTATTAGCGCTTAATCCTTTTCTCATTGAAATCCCGACAGCCCCCTTACTTTAAACAATTGTAATATCATATTCTTTAATAAAAAACTGATGTGATACTTTAAATACTCGTGTAAACTAGCACTATTATATGTATAAATGTGAAAGTTTGTCTCTCTATCTAGTATACAAATACAAATCTACACTCTGCGATCAATCGGCTTGAAAATTTCAAAAGATTTGTAAAACGATATGGAAAACGCCTCAGGGGACTTTATAATTTCGAAAATCTAGCAATTTTCCTACTTTTAGTGAATTTTCCCCATTTTACAAGTTTAAAGTGCTTCTTCGATATGAGTAAAAATTGGCCAATATATGATATATCGTTTTATGTAAAGCTAGCTATAGCAAGTGAGATTGCCGTTGTTAGTGAAAGGGAGTTAGCAAGTTTAAAAATGACTTAGAAACCCATTTATGTTAACAGACTGTAATGGGGGGGGGGGGTGTAAGGCGTTGGACTTGAAATAACTGCTGGAATTTTTCAAATTCTGATTACATGGGTTGATCCAGGATTTTTTTCCAGGGTCCCATTTTTGTGAAAATTGCTTAATTTTGTGAATTTCAACACTTATTTTTGTGAATTTTCATTCCATTTTTTAATAAAAGTCACTTTTTTATTAAAATAATTGATAAAACAGATTAAAATATAGGGTAAAATGCCAATGAATGGCAGCTTTAATCTATTGTATTTTTGCGAAGGGGCAGTTTTAATCAATTGTAATTTTTGAAGGGTTCTCAAAATGGACCCAGTTATCGTCTCCATCGACCCTTGGATTAGCATAATAATAGTCCCCCTATTTTTTTTTTTCAATCTCCGTGGGCCATGAATTATTAGATTGAGCTTCTTTGTTTTCTGTCGAAGCTTGTATTGGCTTGTATGTGGGATTGCAAATGTCTTATGTCAGGATTTTAGAACCCTCGTAGATAACTTTTTTTTTTTTTTTTTTTTTTTAAACCCTGTCTAATGATTGCCAAAGTTTGTTATTTTTGGTGATACGTTACCAGATATTCCTCAAAAAATAACTAATGAAGTAATTTACATGCAACAAAATGACAATTTTGAGTTTTTAAGTGTGAAGCCTTCTTTTTAGCCACAATTAAAGCTTAAAAAATATTGGATCTCTTTCCGAAACTTCACAACATTTTCACCTAAGACTGTGCAATTTCCTATGAAGAGGTGACATTTACACACACAAGCACAAATTCCTTCTTCCTACCATAGGCGTAAAGTTCCCAGAATTATTGTGGAGGGGGGGGCTCGGGCCCCACCTATAATGTACACACACACACACACACACACATATGTAATAATAAAATAGCCTTTGACAATTTAATCTAATTTAATTTAAAGTCATCTGAAAAACATTCTTTGTGAAACAGAGTACTTTCACTGTAAGGTTTGTTTTTCGGCCAGACAAATATTACGTTCAGAGATAATTTTTGAGAGCATTTAAGAACCTAAAGGGCGAATTAAACAAAGTTTGCAGGCGTTTGCGGTTTCCGGTGGCCGAACCTAAAATTCTTGGGCTAAATAAGTAAATGACATCACTTTAGAGAGCCAATATCGCAAAATTCGCGATTTATGGCACAGCTCGTTTATAAATCATGATTTAAATCCTAGTCTAAACTCATTAATTGAATCTATTGGCTTCAGAATAACATTTTAACACTGATGTTACGCTTTTAATCTTCATTACGTATAATATATATAATTATTTTTTCCCAACCGCGTGGTAATGGCATATCAAGCCTTGGCTGGAGGTGGGGCACCCGATGGACAACCATTATTACCCCTAATGAGTATATCACAAACACCCAAGCCCGATCCAGGAATCGATCCCGGATTCAAGATGCGGTAAAACAAACATTACCTGGGCGGCTACGTATAATTATATAAAACATGCTAATTTATTACTGCAACAAGAATTTCTACCGTACAACTTAATAAAATTAAACTAAAATTTATTTTCAGCCAATAAATGGTGAGTGGTTCCAGCACTTTTACGATCACTCGTATATATGTCTTATTTGCAGTATATATTGTGTTTTACTTATTAGTTTTATGTTATATATATATATATGTGTGTGTGTGTGTGTATGTGTACCTTGATTCTAGTTAGGTTGTTGTGGGATTAAGGCTAATTATCTACAAGAGGGATTTGGGCCTAATGGGTCGAGTGCCCTCCGTGGGGGTTTTTAGGACGTCCTAGCCCGTATTCACGCTAAGTTTCGGAGGAAACCACGAAAAACTCAAAACTGTAAGGTCGGCGGACGTCAGGGCCGTACCCAGGGGGGTGGTCCTATGGGTCCGGACCCCCCCGAAATTATCACAATATCTATATTTATATGTGCCTGAGATTATATTTATATATAATATGATGATATTCAATAAGTCAGACCCCCCCCCGAAATGTCGGACCCCCTCCGAAATTATTTCCTGGGTACGGCCCTGGCCGGACGTGACCTGGTTTTGAACCAGGCACCTTCAGACTCCCAGTTCAGAGCGCTTTGCGTCCCAGTTGTGTGTGATTATGGCAACGCTACACTAGGGCGATCTGCCAGGGGAAGGGGGGTGTGCCTTGGTAGGGGGAGTTTCTAAGGGGTTCTAACGCGTATTCACGTTGCATCTGGAGAAATCCTACCAAAACTACAGACCGTAAGATCGACAGCCGCGCGATGGAACCCGAACCCGGGACCTTCACACTTCGGCCATCTACCATTTTCAGTGGCATATAACCAATGTGCCATGGTGATGCCCGTCCCAGTTCAAAGGTAGGCTTTTGATATCATAATTTAGACTGTTTTTTATTAACCGGCGCCTGGCGCGGCCAGCTTAATAACATCTTGCGTTATGTGGTTTCAGAATGAATCTCAAATAATGACCGAAAACGAAATCAGAAGAAAATTTCTATGAATAAAAGAAGAGTTTTTTTTTTCTATAACTTGAGTGAAAAACTTCTTTTTTAAATTGTAAAAATTGAGTAAAATGCAATTTTTAAAATTTAACTTAAATTATTGGGGGCTCAGCCCCAACTCATAATTTATTGGGGGGGGGCTTGAGCCCCATGGGCCCATATAACTCTACGCCTATGCTTCCTACTAAAGAATTGTTCTCCAAGAAAAGCAATTCTTTTCGTGCGAAAAGAACGGGCTATTTGCTAGTTCCTAATAGAAGTGTGCTCAACCATTAACAAAACACTTCATTTGTGTAAGAAGTCTTTAATATTTATGTTTAAGTTATCTGCGCATTTTAGATAAATTCAAACTTACAAGTCTAGCATTTATTTCAATTTTTCGTTTGGAATCTTCATAATTATCAATATTCATTCATTTTTGCATAAAAAGCTGGCAATTAAAGAAATTATTCAAAAGGGGGGAGGGGGGGGGAATATCAGAAGAAGTACACGGGAAATGTTAAGAGGGTTGAAGGGATTTTAATGAGCTGCAAAGAATGGATTAGAGCCAAGCTAAATAAATGATTTCGGTCTGTCAAGTTGGGTTAAGTTAAATGAATTTTACCAGCCGAATATTTGTATCCTGCAGTGAAATATTAACTGGTTTTGTTTTGGAGTACAGGTAAGTAGTTTCCGTAATTTTCTTGTCAAATCTGTAAATTTTAAAGAAAGATAAAGAATTAGTCAGGAGGAAACTCTACAATGTACTGCCTGGGTTTGTTTGTCAGGAATTCGTTAAGGAGAAGACATGCATTATAGTTGCGCTCTGAGGGGGGAAAATGTAGATTTGTTTAAATTAAAAATGATGCCTCTCCTTACTTATTGGTAAGACCCTTTGAAAATCAAAGTCGGCTGCTTCAGTTTTTGACCGTCAAATGTTTCTTGACAGTCAACCCCTGCTAATGTGGAGTTTTATTTGTTTTTTTTTTTTTTGTAGTGAACACATAGATTTGCAATATCCAATCCTTCCAATGAACTTTGTTTTGGACGTACACACTGACACTACCGCTTAAACATGATTCGGTCCCCAGAGATACCAGTAGCTGTGGAGTTGTTTTCATAAAAAGCAAGGGGAAAAAAGTAAGCCCTTTTTCTTATACTTATTGCACTATTTACTTTTTGTTTTCGAGAGTTAAAAATAAATGTTCTCAAATTTCATCTGTTTTAGTACAGTATTTTTTCCATTGTTATAGAAGAAATATTTCATGATTTATAGTTTATATATATATTATGTATGTAGAGCCGGCCCGATGGGCGTGCGGGGCCCCAGGCGAAGCGCAAGAGTGGGGCCTCTTCTCTATCATGTCTTATGAGATAGCAAAAAAATGGCCCAGGAGCGGGGCCTCTATAAGCGCGGGGCCTTAGGCAATCGCCTACATTCGCACCCGCCTTGGGCCGGCCCTGATGTATGTGTGTACGGGCATGCATATATGGACTTTCATTTAAAATGACTTTTGCCCCCACTTTTGACTCTTTTTTTTTTTTAAATAATTACGTTAGCTTAGTTATTCAGCTAGGAAAATTAATTAAAATGAAACCCATTCAATTAGTAATTTTATTAAATTTGCCCTTGAATGTCAAATTTTAGGTTATTGAAGAAAAAAGTTTAAAATTCAATTTTCTAAAAAACTACTGATTTTTGGCCTTACATATGGGAATTAAAATTATAGCATTTTGGCTCCCCTATAATGTCTTACCAGTAACCCTGTATATATATATATATATATATATATATATATACAAGGGGTACGAAACGATGTAAAAACGTAACAGGTAAATATTTGCATATTCTGCCATGGGCGAATGTAGCGAGACATTGCGGGAGGGGATTGGAGCATGCGCGGATGCCCGCATGCGCAGGAGAGAGCAGAGGCTCTTATCAAAAGCGGCACCCAAATGATGCGGCAGTCTGTATGAGGACAGGATGGCATTTGCGTTGCAAAATTCGATGACTGAGGAGCAGCGAGGTGTAATCCAATTTCTGACAGCGGAAGGTGAGAAACCGGCAGCTATTCATCGCTGGATGGTTGCAGTTTACGGGGAGAAATGTGTCTCTGACAAGTCTGTCAGAAAATGGAGTGCCCGTTTTCGTGCAGGCCGTAAAAGTGTGGGTGATGACCCGAGACCAGGCCAGGCAAACATTGTCATCACGAGCGATCTCATCGACAAGGTGGACAACCTAGTGAGAAGTGATCGGCATGTCATATTCCGAATGTTGGCGGTGAAGGTGGATGTCAGCTATGGAACCGTGTGGACAATTGTTCACGACAGGTTGCGATATCAGAAGGTGTGTGCCGCTTGGGTTC
This sequence comes from Cheiracanthium punctorium, assembly GCA_038373885.1. NCBI lineage: Eukaryota > Metazoa > Arthropoda > Arachnida > Araneae > Cheiracanthiidae > Cheiracanthium > Cheiracanthium punctorium. Next base: position 88,506 of record JAWZYV010001055.1, on the reverse strand, counting down.
CGAAGCAGCTCACCGACCAGCAAAAGGAACGGCGTAAGAGGCTAGCACTGCAACATCTGTTTCGGTATCAGGAAGATCCTGCCTTCATCGAGCGGATCGTCACAGGAGATGAGACCTGGTGCCATCACTACGAGCCAGAGACAAAGCGGGACAGCATGGAGTGGAAGCATACATTGTCACCTCCCCCTAAAAAGTTCAAAGCCGTGCCGTCAGCAGGCAAGGTGTTGGTCACCGTCTTTTTCGACGTTCAAGGTCTGCTACTTGTGGAATTCCTGGAGCACAGAAAAACCATTAACTCCGATGTGTACTGTAAGACACTCCGATGCCTATGCAGGTCCATCAAGAACAAAAGACTGGGGCTGCTCACGGAGCGTGTGGTTCTGCTTCATGATAACGCGCGTCCACACATCTCCAGAGTCACACACATGGAACTGGCCACGTTCAAGTGGGAGACGTTGGACCATCCGCCCTACAGTCCGGACATGTCGCCCTGCGATTTCCATGTGTTTGGTCCACTGAAGAAACAGCTGAAAGGGAAGCACTTCAACTCAGACGACGTATTCAAGGACACTGTGACGAGAAGAATTCTGGGAACAAGGAAGCCTGTGGCTTGTTGATCAGAGGGATCATTGTGCTCAGGCCTATGGTGTATATTTTGAATAAAGTCTACATTTGTACCCACCATGTCGTTTCGTACCTTTTCATTTGATCACCCCTTGCAGTGGTGGCTCCTCCATTTGAGCACATGAGCACGTGAACCCCCAGAGGAAAAACTAAAGAATAAACACATTAACAAATTAAATTAAAAAACTATATATTTAGTACACTTCTAGATTTTTGTGAATTTAAAACATGAGTTTTACTCTGCCCCACCCCCTACTATTATTAAACGCGTTTATTATAGTTAACGCACTGTATCATAGGTTACTACAGCTTAGTCTTTCGTCACTCGCACGTGTGATCGACCTGAGTGGCCCTTTCAACCGGCCTCTGAGGAAAGATGCCAAGAGAGTGAGAGAGAGTTGCGGGGGAAGTGAGGCGCTTTCGTTAGCATAATTTTACTGTGCTCACAGCAGATTTTTTTTTCCGTTATCTCCTCTGGATTCTCTCTTGGTTGTTGTGTTCGGTTAGTTAATCCATTTTTTTTTCATATTATTTTCTTAATTTTTATGATTTTTCACTACAGTATTTTTTACGAACTAGTGTAAATAATTAAGATGGGAGTCAGATAAGTGTTTCGGAGCTACAGCAATGACATTTTTCAATGTCATCCTTTGTAAAAAAAAAAATGAAAGAAAAAATCAAGACAATATTTTTGCTAAAACTTATCTTAGCGACGAAATGTAAGATCAAAGATGACTTGCTTTCTTTCAGTTGCATGCATTGTTTTCCTTTAACTGCTGGAAAAGCAAATACATTTTAACTTGTAAGGTGCTTCATATCTGCATATTTAATTTTCGAAATTAATTTTGTGAACCTCCATTTAAATAACAATTGAGCTCCCACCGACCCCTTGACTTGTATATTTTCCCCCAATGGACTGGGGCATGCGGCCACAAGCCTTCACTACTAAGGCCCAAACTATTAGCCATTTCATTATGGTGGCACCCAATAGGCAGCCAGAATTACTCCCAATGGAGGAACGGACAATTTAACACTCAAGCCGGGAATCAAACGCAGACCCAAGGTGTGATAGAATGGTTCTTTAGCTACTAGACCAACTGGGTGGCAGTTCCCAGGCCCGTGCTGGATGCCTTGAGAGGGCGGTGGACAAAGGATGATGAGGGCGCTTTACATAGGCATCGCCAACATAGAACGAGTGGGGGGAGAGCACTTGTCCCTCCCTGGACTTTGCATGCCCTTTTTGTCCCTGTTTTTGTCTTCTTTTCTCTCTTTCCATCATAGTAACGGAATGGTAGAGTAATCTTTGCCAACCCCCCCCCCTACACACACCGGGGGAAATATTCTGTTGACGCCCATAGCGCTTTCATAATCAGAGTTGGGCAGTATCGCAAATACATGTATTTGAAATACTATTTTCAAAATACTTTTGTATTTTGTATTTTCACAAGAAAAAGCAAAGTATTTTGAAAATGTATCTTAAAATACAATTTCAATGTAGTTTGTATTTTGAAAATACCAAAAATACATTTTTCATTCTGAAGTTAAATTAATCTAACATTAAAATTAGCTTGGTTTGGGAAAATTAAACAAAAATAATAGGACTGCTGGCATTAATTTTTTCACTGATTATGACAAACAATTCTGTTGCATCTGCTCTATTTGTGTTATAAATGGTAACTAAAGAAGTGTTAGGATTTTTTGAGACGCTTAGGTTATATTAAGCAAGCAGTAGGGAGGAAATCTCACACAGGTATTTAGATTAGTTTAATGATAGTTTGTCTAGGAGGCTTTGTGTATTGCTGAAATCTGATTCACAAATGTGAATGAAGCTGAAAAAGGAGAAAAACATGTTTGAGTAATATTCTCTGTATTTCTGTAAAAGAATTTATAAACAATTTTAAATGCGTTACTAAGTTACAGAAAAATAAGCTAGTCAGTATTTCTGAAGTTATATCACGAGATGGATCAAGCTTCCAGTTTAGATGAATATGCGAGTCGTTGTGCAATTCTCAGTGGAAAAATTTTTCAAATTTTATTTGTAGATGCAAATGAGAAAGCTAAGGCGCAGTGCCAGCTTTGCCAACTCAAAAGGTCTATCCTAAGTGGAACATTCAAAAACATTAAAAATTTTAAAACTCTCTCGCTTAAAGGTAAAACTTCAATCTTATCATAAAATTGATTAAGCTGAGTTCTTTTTTTCAAATGTTTAACGGAATTCAATAAATCATAAATATTAATACACAAAGTTTTCAACGTCTTTTTTTCAAACTTTTTTAATTGAATGCTTTGCAAGTCATATTTACTTCTCTTTCCATCAAAGCATGCTTGTCCTACTTTTTTAAAAAAGTATGAGAGAGGTACAGTAATCACATATTAAAATTTTTTTTTTGTCTTGTTTGGAATTCTAAGTAAATCTAAAGTTTCTTTTATTAATTCATCTTCGTTTAGAAGTATATTTAATTTTATATTTTAATTCCATTCATTATCACTAAAAAATAACGTTCAATAAATACATTTCAAACACAGTTTTGCTTTCATGCCTTTTAAGATGCAATTTATTCCAGAAAAAATTCATGTATATTAAAAAGAATAAATAAAAAATAGTTACTATTACTTATTTAACATTTGTTTATTCATCTCAAAATACATTGGAATAAAATAAACTAGAAGTTTTTGTAGAAAATTTTACTTATTCTTGATTAAAGTTTTCGACGTATTTTGTTTTTTGAAAATACGTGTATTTGTGTTTTTTCAATTTAGAAAGTATTTTGTATTTTGTAATTTTTTTTTTTTTTTTTTAGAAATGTAATCTGTATTTTGTATCGAAAATACATTTTTTATGTATTTTGCCCAACTTTGCATAGAAACTTATACACAGTTCTCAAAACTGTATATTTACAAGTCACACTATTCCAGTTAAAATGAAACTAAAACGGAACTCCTAAAGAAAAGACAATAATAAACGAAAACGAGTGTGCAGTTCACGGCACAGTTGGGCAGTATTCGCAAATACATATATTTGAAATACTATTTTCAAAATACATTTGTATTTTGTATTTTCACAAAAAAGCTAAGTATTTTGAAAATGTCAAATCTTTTGCAATGCATTTGTATTATTTTAAAATACTCGATAAATCACATTTTTCATTCTGAAGTTAAATTAATCTTACACCAAAATTACCTGGTTTGGGAAAATCAAACAAAAATAATAGAACTGCTGTCATTAATTTTTTCCCAGGTCATGACATAAACAATTCTGTTGCATATGCACTATTTTATTTTAGTATTATATATAGTTACTAAAGAGGTGTAAGGATTTTTTGCAATGCTTAGGTTATATTAAAAAGGAAGGAGGGGGGAAATCTCACAGGCCTATTTACACTGCTGGCCATCGTAAATGCAACACCCTGAAGGAAGCATGCAAATAATATGAAATTTACAACATGCATTAGCTGAGGTGAGATATGCAAATGATTAGAATTTCAGCGCAGACGCACATCAAGCGCGCCTGTGGCGCCACCATCAAAGCGCTATTTAGGCTTGGAGATTTCGACGGTTTCAAGTACAGCAATTGTGTTTTTCTTGCTTTTTTTTCAAAAAAACGATAAATTATGCCTCGTAGGAAACGACAACGATCATCTTTTGATCAAGTATCCGAGTTTGACAGAGGAAGGATAGTGGCATACCGAGATTGTGGGTTATCTTTCAGGGAAATCGGTCGTCGTATTGGACGAAACCAAACAACTGTGATGCGGATATGTGATCGTTGGGTGCAGGAGGGTACGACGGACAGACGTGATCGACCGCATCGACCTCAGTGCACCACGTCACGTGATGACAGGCAGATTGTACGCATGGCAGTGACGGACCCGCTCAGTCACATCACGAACCATATCACAGCAGATTCAGTCTGTAACGCATCATCCAGTGTCTGCGCGTACCATTCGACGTCGTTTACAGCAGACATGGTCTGTCCGCAAGACGTCCGTTGCTTTGTCTACCTCTGACGCGGAACCACAGACGTCTCCGCCGCCAATGGTGCGATGAAAGAAGGATGTGGACGACAGAATGGAATGAAATTCTCTTTACTGACGAGTCACGCTTCTGTATGCAACACCACGACGGTCGGATTCGAGTCTGGAGACACCGTGGAGAGAGGATGCTGAACAGCTGCATTATGCACCGTCACACTGGTCCTGCACCGGGTATTATGGTATGGGGCGGTATCGGATATCTCTCTCGCACTCCTCTAGTACGCATTGCCGGTACTTTAACCAGCCAGCGCTACATCTCCGAGGTGTTGGAGCCAGTTGTCCTTTCTTACCTTCAGGGCTTGCCAACAGCCATATTTCAGCAGGATAATGCACGGCCACACGTGGCACGCATTGTCCAAGGGTTCTTCGTCAATCACCAGATTGAATTGCTTCCCTGGCCGGCGCGCTCTCCGGATCTTTCGCCGATAGAAAACATGTGGTCCATGGTTGCTCAACGACTGACCCAGAGTTCATCCCAGGCTGTCACACCAGATCAACTTTGGCAACGTGTGGAAGCTGCTTGGTCTGCTGTACCCCAAGAACACATTCAAAGTCTCTTTGAATCAATGCCGAGGCGTGTGGCAGCTGTGATCTCCAACAACGGCGGCTACTCTGGGTACTGATTTTGGCAGGAACCACGCTTCATAGAATGCTGTAAATTTAATCATTTGTTACTTGGTCAACATGTTATCTACACAATAAATTTTGTTGTGATATCTCTTGTTTTTCTTGGTGTTGCAATTTGGGTGGCCAGCAGTGTAGATTAGATTAATGATATTTGGTCTAGGAGGATTTCTGTATTGCTGATAACTTATTTACAAATATGAATGAAACTGAATAATTGTTCCAAAAAGGAGGAAAACATGTTTGAGTAAGTCATAGTGCTTAGAATAATTATACCATCCTTTAAAAGTCCTTTACATAATTTCTTTATAAAATGTCACACTGTTAAGTAAATTAATACAAGGACACACTCTTCTTTTGTAGTAATATATGAATGCATCTTGTGCTTGTGTGATTATGGCAACGCTACACCAGGGCAATCTGCCAAGGGTGGGGGGGGGTTCTACGTAGGAGGACTTTCTAAGGGGTTCTAACTCGTATTCCGTTACAGTCCGTCTGTCAGTGTTCCACCATCACTGGTATCTAACTGCATCTTGCTGAGTGAACGTTTAAATGTCTGAAAGAATGGTACGTTCTGCTTGTCCATTCGACTGGGAATGATATGCTGGAATCAGTGTTTGGAGGATACACATTCCACGTCAGATCAAACAGTGCAGTTCACCACACCAACTCGGATTTTTCTCAGATTTTATACAGATGATATATAGGCTAAGACATCAACAAATCTCAATTTTGAAGGTTCTACGATAGTTAATTACCGAGAAATTAATTATGCAAATTTTTAAGTTTTCTGCAAGATGCGCTAACTTTTTTCTCAATTCCTTAAATAACTCCTTACCTGTGAAAGTTACTGAAGTGAAAATTTGTTTCTAGGAGTATTTTTTTACGCTGCTTCCAAAAATGTTATCGAAATTTGCGTATCTTCTATAGTTTATGCATGAGCAGTACATTTGCTAAAAAACATCATGAATTTTTTTCGGCATGTCTGATCACAGACACATGTTTTAAATTTTTATATGTTGTTAAGTTGTAATAATCCTACATCCCAAAATAATTTCATCTTGGCTTTCTCCTCAGGAGCAGAGAAAAAAAATTGTATGTATGTACCACATATGAGGATTTTCATATGCAATATTTATACTGAAGATGAGAAAATTCAGAAGCGTTAGTCAATTTTCCTATGTCTTTTAAATTGATATCTGAAGTTTAACTACTACTCCAGGTATTTGCAAAAACTAGAAAATACATAAAAGTACTTGTATCGGAAAACGTAAAACAAACAAACAACAAAAAATGCATGTCGCACACAGTGTTAAATTAAAAAAAATTCTAAAGTTAAAATTTTGAATTACTTTTAATTTAACCCTGTTGTTTTTGGCAATCATCCATCAGCCAATAAATCTTTGTAAATTCTGTATGACATTCAAGTCAATAGAAGGAACAAAGTTTATTGAAAGAATTGAATTCCTGTGAGTTACAGTACTTATTTACCTTTAAAAGAATGCGAACAAAATTGTGCTTTGGCTAGTTTTGTGGATACACCAATTTGAAATAGGTTTTACTGTATACTGTATTAAATTTTTATTGTTACAACGACTAGCATATCAATGTCAGGCACATTGTCAAATTGCACATTTTGTGATATATTGCAGAATAAATATCTTGTAACCAGTTATTCACGGCAAACTTTTACGTCTACCCTCCTAGGAGGATTATATTCGAAATGTTCTGAAATCGATTTTTAGGCATTCTTGAGTGTTGTGTGTTTTACAGCAAGAATTTTATCGATATCTCTTTTCTTCTTTGAGATCCCGCAGAATGTGTGAAAAGAACATTTTGGGCCTTTATCCTCTATAAATTACGAATTTTTGAAAATACTCTCTAATCTAGCACCTACGCTATAAAATCCCACTCGTGCTAAATTTCGTGTTATTAGCTTCAGTAGTTTTGGCTAGGCAAAATATTGCATACGGAAAATGGATAGAACTTTCCGGTAGACCTAATATATATATATATATATATATATATATATATATAATATACATATATATGTTTTATTAAACATTGTTATTTCTTTTGAGTTCAATATCATGCAGAATTCCAAAGATTTATTGACTGATGGATGATTGCCAAAAACAACAGGGTTAAATTAAAAGTAATTCAAAATTTTAACTTTAGAATTTTTTTTTAATTTAACACTGTGTGTGACATGCATTTTTTGCTGTTTGTTTCTTTTACGTTTTCCGATACAAGCACTTTTATGTATTTTCTAGTTTTTGCAAATGCCTGGAGTAGTAGTTAAACTTCAGATATCAATTTAAAAAGACATAGGAAAATTGACTAACGCTTCTGAATTTTCTCATCTTCAGTATAAATATTGCATATGAAAATCCTCATATGTAGGTACATACATACAATTTTTTTTCTCTGCTCCTGAGCAGAAAGCCAAGATGAAATTATTTTGGGATGTAGGATTATTCCATCTTAACAACATATAAAAATTTAAAACATGTGTCTGTGATCAGACATGCCGAAAAAAATTCATGATGTTTTTTAGCAAATGTACTGCTCATGCATAAACTATAGAAGATACGCAAATTTCGATAACATTTTTGGAATCAGCGTAAAAAGTTACTCCTAGAAACAAATTTTCACTTCAGTAACTTTTACAGGTAAGGAGTTATTTAAGGAATTGAGAAAAAAGTTAGCGCATCTTGCAGAAAACTTAAAAATTTGCATAATTAATTTCTCGGTAATTAATTATCGTAGAACCTTCAAAATTGAGATTTGTTGATGTCTTAGCCTATATATCATCTATATAAAATCTGAGAAAAATCCGAGTTGGTGTGGTGAACTGCACTGTTTGATCTGACGTGGAATGACCCTACTATTACATTTGTTTGTTCATCTTATAATACATTGGAATAAAATAAAGTAGAAGTTTCTGTAGAAAATTTTACTTATTCTTAATTGAAGTTTTAGACGTATTTTGAAAATACATGTATTTTGTATGTTTTTTCAATTTAAGAAAGTATTTTGTATTTTGTAATTTTTTGTGTCTGAATAAATGTAATTTGTATTTTGTATTGAAAATACATTTTTCATGTATTTTGCCCAACTCTGGTTCACGGTTTAGCAAAGACTTAGAAAGTAACTGAAACACCAACAAAAAAGAAGAATTCATTATAGGTTCGAGGGGTGTCCTTGAAGTTCTTTTTTTGTTTGTTTCTTTTTTATTCATTTTCGTTGTTTTCTCAGTAATTTTGTGGACTGGTGTAAACCAAAAAGTTGTAATAGGAAACAATATGTGCCTTGAGTCTGTGTACCCCCTGCAAGTCCTGTCCTTGCTTATCAGTAAGTCCTCGAGCTAAAGCGCTGATTTTTTGTTTATGGAGGACCCACAACCCCCTCTTTTACCAGTGGCGGATCGACGGGGAGGGCTCTGGGGATTCGAGCCCCCCCCCCTAGAGCTAGAAATGCACTATGGATTAGGGAACTTAAAAAATTGTAAATTTCCACATGAACTGAAATTTTAAAAAGTAGAAGTGTGTATAAAGTTGACGCTTTGTTTAACGACGATCTCTTTTCAAAGACGATATTTCAAAGTCCCCCCCCCCCCCTCAACGCAAAAAAATTCTATTCAAAGATGATGTCGTTTCTGTTTAACAACGATTTTTTTTTTTTTCATCTTACGCTACAGGAACAGGGGAAAAAAATTTAAGAGTAGGAAAACAGTGTCGGGGAATGTCAAAAGTGCAATTTGCAAGATAATTTCAACTACCTGAGTGTATTCTCAAAGGTATTTTATAAGCAAAGAGAAAATTCTTGAAGCAACACAAAAATTTAGTTCAGGATCCAAATCCAAACGGCCGAAAAGCCAATGTGGCCGATTGGAAGAGATTGCCAAGGCGCTTCTGCATGCAAATGGTTGCATGAAGCAAGAGCATCTAACATTCTAATTTCTGGGCCCCACCATGGCCGAGTGGATGAGACACTCGACATGATAGACGGCTGAAGAGTGAAGGTCCCGCGTTTGGGCCTACCGCGAGGCTGTCGATCTAACTATGTCCACCTGAAGAAAGTATGGCAGGTGCAGTGGGACTCCAGTAACAAGGGCCGTCACACCTTTGAGCTTCTGCCTAAAGTCTCACAGCACCAACTGCCACTCAGATGGGTAATAACAAGCTTCCTTGCCGGTCATGGACCCTTCCCAGCATATCTGTACCGCTTCCATTGGCACACAACAGGGATTTGCGACTGCGGAACTGAGGGCTCCCTCTGGCACTACATCCTAGACTGCCCGCTAACATCGTCCAATCACCTAAAAAGACCGCCAACATTGTACACGGAGGCCTGGGTAAGGCAAGTCCTTAAATCCAAACCACTGAGTAAAACAAACATTTGCAACCTTTGTAGAACTATCCAAACACTTTTAAGTATGTCACATGTAAACAACCAACTGAGACTGTCTACATTGTATGCAAGGGACTACTATATACTGGCGCTCCTGCGGGGGATAAGCCCAGTCGCGTTGTTCCCGAAAATTGTCTTTTTTTTAATATGTTTATTTAATCTTAAATAAACTCCACAGCTGCCGCAAAAGGATTCAAGGTCGACTCTGCCGACCAAGTTGGCAGTCATGTGGCTTCAAAATCAAAATCTGGAGTTTTTCCAGATGGTTTTCTCCAGAGTTAACGTGAATACGCGTTAGAACATCTGAAAAAATCATCCGACCAAGGCAACCGCCCCAGAATGCAGATTCCTCTAGTATAGGCTTGCCACATAACATCACATAACACATAACACCAATTTCTGGAGGCCCGACGAGTGGCTGAGAGCATAGCGCTCGCAACTGGGAGAAGAAAAGTGCCTTGTTCAAACTCAGGTCGCGTCCTTCAATCCAGCCGTTCGGAGTCTTACGAAGTTTTCTCCCAAACTTCTCATAAATACGGATTAAGACCCCTTAGAAAAACCCCCACGTAGAGGCAGCCCGTACTCGGCCTAGATCCCTCATGTAGATAATTGTTTATAATAATATTAAGCAATTAAATTAAGTAATAAAATCAAGCAATTACTGCAGTGCTGTTATTCTGGCAGAAAAATTTGGAAAGCAAAATTTTCAGGCTTCGGCTGGTTAGCTAGAAAAACTCATAAAATGGAAGCTGACGCATTTCACATTTGAGAAAATCTGGAAGAAAGAATAATGGGAAGGCGAAAAATGAAACAACTGACTCATTTTGATTTTCTTGAAACCTAATTTTATTGTATTGCTTGTTTTCACTACCTTTTTTTAAGGTAACTTAAAATAATATTTTGTGGATAATAAAATGATAATAAAAGTAACATCTTTAAACACGCCAATATATCAAGAAAAATATTCACAGTCCTAAGAATGTAAAGTGTAAAGGGTTGGTGTTGGTGCTGTAGGATTACGGCCAATTATCTGCACATGGAATCTAAGCCGATGGGTGGGGTGCACTTCGTGGGAGTCTTTCTAAGGGGTCCTAACCCTGATTCACTCTTAAGTTTCGGAGTCAAGCACGGAAAACTCCGAACAGTTAGGTCGGCGGACGCGAACTGGATTTGAACTAGGCACCTTCCAAAGTATAAAGGGAAATGTTATTCTTTTACAAATTCTGTTTATGGGAGATCTCTATTTAAGGACGATTTTTCATATTTTCACGGTTCCTTGAAAGTCGTTAAACAGAGAGCCAACTATATATATATATATATATATACTAGCGGCTACCCGCGACTTCGTCCGCGTCGGCTTTAGAATTAGGTCCCGAGAGAAACAAAGCATGTGTGAATAACAAATATGTTTGCGACTAAAGAAACTGCATTTAAATATTATTTGCTTTTTACTTATTTATTATTTGCTTTTTACTTATTTTAAATGAAGTATAATGGATGGTAGTATACTTCATTTAAAATAATAGAGTATGCAGAATTACTAAATTTAGATTTTTTTCAGGCATTTGCGATAGTATTAGAGAGACAGTTACGATAGTATTAGCAAACTGTTTTGAGTGTTCTTGTAAAAGAAATATTTATGCTATATGCATGAATTTTAGCCTATGTTAATCAGGAATAGTGCAGCTTTCTATTAGCGAAAAAGTTTTAGAATCGGTTCTGTAGTTAAAGAGATGCCCATAGAGCGTAATGTATTAGAATTATTTTGAGTGTTCCTGTAAAGGAACTATTTGCGCTACATGCATGAATTTTAGCCTATAATACTCAAGAATAGTGAAGCTTATTATCAGTGAAAAAAGTTTTGGAATCGGTTCAGTGATTACAGAGATACACATAGAGCGTAATGTAATTCTTATGAGTATCCCTGTAAAAGAACTATTTGTGATATATGCATAAAAGGTTAGCCTGTAACACTCAGTGTCCCCTAGTGTCTAAGAGGTTCTGCTCTCAAAACTGGAAGGCGGGAGGTGCCAGGTTCAAACTCCGGTCGCGCCTGTCGACCTAGCCACTCGCAGTTTTCCGTGTTTTTTTTTTCCAAAACCTCGCGAAAATATGGGCTAGGATCCCTTAGAAAATTCCACACAGAGGAATTCCCCATATAGGCCTAGGACTTTCAATCGGTGAAAAATTTTTTAAAATCGGTTTAGTAAGCTACAAAATTTCCATAGAGCGCAATGCATTAGCATTATTTTGAGTGTCTTTGTAAAAGAATTATTTATGCTATATGCTTGAAAGGTTGCTTGTATGTTAATCCAGGGTATAAGCTATCTTCATTACAAATTTTTCCAACCATTTTTGTGTGATTCAGTCAAAAACATCCAAACACATAAACGTACACATTTATATTATTGGTAGGATTTGGAAATTTACGAACTTTAAGAAACGCATCTGGACTTTTCTTGGTACTTACATATTATCTCGGCGGTCATTCCCGCCAAACTGTTTTTTCGTCAAATGAGTTGCCAAACTGTTGCCAATCGTATTCAAAACCATTAATAATTTCATGTGCCCGGCATTTATCTCAGCAAAAAATCGCTCATCTTGGCGGACCGCCCGGATAATACGTAAGTACACTTTTCTTTATTTATGCTTTTTAACAGGGGCGTAGCCAGGGGGGGGATATCGGGATATATCCCCCCCCGAAAAATTTTCCAGGCGCATATCCCCCCACCGAAAAATTTTCCTGGCTACGCGCCTGCTTTTTAATTTGGCGTAAAATCAACATAATTTTCATACTTATTTATGTTTTGCTAATGCATGTGATTTTGCAAATAGAATTTCTATTTCAAAAGCATAAATCATTTTGTGCGGGCGATAAAACGGCTTTTAATTAATAGTTAGAAACGTAGTTAAAATTTCAAAATTCTGAGCCTCAGGTGCACTTTACCGAAGTTATGGGCTCAGTCATGCTCAAATTTTCAAAGCTCTGCTTTCTGCAGATTTGTCTGGTGAACATTCATTTTTATTATTACAGATAGATTTGGCATAAAACTGGCTTAATTCCCGTGGTTATTTAATGATTTTCAGATGCACGCGCTTATTTATTGAAGTAATAGCATTCTTGTTAGCTCAAAACATGAGTCATTTGATACGGGCGAAACTCGCCAAGCATGGCAACGTAAAAACGATTGTTAATTAATAATTAAAAAAGTAATTAAAAATCTAAAATTCTAATTAGCCTATAACCATCTCCAGGGTCCCCTCTATATCTAAACCAAAATGCATCCTAATCGATTCAGCGATTTAGGCGTAAAAGCGTCATAAACAAACAAACTCACTTTCGCATTTATAACATTAGTTAGGATGCATATACCAAGAATATTTACACCAATACTTATTGAATCGTTGTGGAGTAAACATAATTTCTCTATTTATAAAAATCAGTGGCTGGAGCACAGTTCCCAGTTTTATTTGTACAGTGGAGCCTGTCTAATGGACTACCCTTGGGAAGAACAAAACTGGTCGCCTTATAAAGACGGTCACCTTACAAAGGTGGTAAAGTGTGATGGTTGTAAAGTGAAATTGCATTAAAGTTGTCACTATAGACAGACGATCTCTTTACCAAGGTAGTCACTTTAGCAGGTTCCACCGTACTCGAATGGACGACGGCACACTGATACGGGGGGGGGGGGGAAATCATCCGTTGCTCTCTCCATTTTATAGAGGACGAAATTTGCGGTTTAGTGCAGAAATCTTTGATCGGTAAACCCCGAATTGTCATTAAAAGGTCGTAAAATTCGCGACAAGAATGCCCTCTTACATACTGCAGTCACGTTAGACGCAGCGGCAATCAGCATCGGCCTTAAATGATGCTGAAGCATAGACAAACAATCCAACCCTCCGCAATTTGTACAACTTTCATTCTTTCAACTGCTCTCATAAGCTGTCCACATTACCCAGATGTATCGGTACAAATCCTCATTATAAAAGTAAAACATATTCTAAGATGTCAGACAAAGCGAGTACCTGGCAATGTATAGCTGGTCTGGTTTTAAAAAGAAAGCTCAAATTGTAAATAGCAGGTAATAATGATAATAGCTGTAAATAGCAATTGAGGTTGGTTTACTACAGTCCTCACAGAAAAAGATGGAAATTACTTAATCTGGAAAAAATGCCATTCTAAAATGCGAAAATGCATGCTGTGAACACTGCATATTGTACGGTGGCTGTGAAAAGGGTTCAATAATGCGTTCAGCAATTATACTCTGTACACACTAAAATGTTAATGGGTAGGGCCCGCGAACAACAACATGAATAAAGGTCTCGTTGCTGATTAGCCACGAAATTGTCGTCAATGCAGGGATTAAGGCGACATTTTTCTGGCGAAATTTACGACTTTTAATGACCAGTCGGTATCTACCAACAAAAGATTAATGTGCTAAACTGAAAACCCTGTCCCCCCCACACAATGGAGAGAGCAGCGAAAATTTTTTTCAGTCCCGTCAACCATGGAAGCGCATAAAACACATATGAGCATCGGCCTTAACTTGATCGGTATAGGGCGCACGATAGCTCTGACCCCCCCCCCCCTTCCGAGTTTTCTTTCGACGGTTCTTGCAGCAGACAAAATACTTATTCAGTTGTGATATACCATGTCTAATTATGCACTGGGAGCGAAAGTATTTTGAAATCAATGTATCATCCTAATGATAAACGGAGCCCCCCCCCCCAGATGGTTTCTCTGGATCCGCCCCTGTCTTCTACTACCATACTACAGTGGATTCCAGTAATTAGTAAGAGTTGGAATTTTTCCTTTTTTTTGTCTGAACACTTGTACACGTACATCTGAAACATTCGCGCCATACAGATATATATTTCTATGGACAGATCGGTGGGGGGGGGGGTGCTCGTTTACAGATACCGGACACCCATGAAAGGCCCGACCCAGATGGATGGAGGTAACCTCGTTTTGTTGCCTGAAAGTGCGCAAAATGTAGGGGAAGAGAAAAAAGGGTGCTTAGAAACCTTGTTACTGAGCATGGTTTTTCAAGGAACATATATGTTTTCTCTGCTTGACGCTATGACCTTATCATATGGAAACGCGAAGGAAGTGTAAAATTATGAGAGTCTGGTATAAAATAGGTATGTTTGTGTTTCGTTGCACGTCGTTAAAATTGCTAACTTGAGAAGTTTGTTAAATGATAATATTACTAAAAAGGTTTTTTTTTTTTTTTTTTTTTAAGAGCTCGGCTAGTAAAGTTGTCTTTAGAAAGAAACACTACCTCTTTTTTGAAGGTTAAAAAATTATTAGGCTTAATTAGTTATTTATTTTTGTACAATAGTAAAACAACAGTTCGCGTTGTATGCGACTACGTCAATCAGCGAATCAAAGACTTAAGGGGAGCAACTGCTGCCCCTCTCCTATAGCAGCGCCATTGCTTTCAAGTTTCTGGGAAAATGACATTTCCATTTTATTTTATTTTTTATTTGGAGGGGGCGGGGGGGACCTTTCATAATATAAATTTGCAAAATCAGTGCCGTAGCTAGGAGCTGGCCAGGTTGGCAGGGGCCAGGGGCGCAAGCCTCAGAAGGGCGCACTTGGTACTCTTTTCCTGCATAATAGTTAGTAAGAAGAAGTCACAGGTACAAAATTTAAATCTTGACAATTGCCCTCATAAGGAAGGATTAAAGGGAGTATAGGGGGATATTGCTCCTCCCGAGAAAAAAAAAAATGTAAAATATCCTATTTTACTTCCATAAAATGGATGTGTGTGTGAAACTTCCAACTAACCTCCCCCCCACACACACACACACAAAATTGCAATAATACGTCACTAAGCCCTCATGACCCCTAGCTACGACTTTGTGAAAAAAATATTACACTATGAATATGAAATGTCGCGAATGTTTTGAGACATTGTATTTTACCATTGACAACCGAAAAAATCCACTAACTCAGCATTTCTCAAACTGTGGGGCACGACCCCCAAGGGGGGCGCAGAGCGTTTGCAGGGGGGGGGCGCGAGAAAAACCAAAGAGCAGGTAGTGATGCATGTTTTTAAAAAAAATCATCTTATGTATTCTCATTTTTACTCAAAAATATATGCATTTTCGCTTAAAATGTTCATCTAAACTTTACTGATCACATTATTTTGTAGAAAATTCGACTAAATGTTCATTGTTAAAGATTAAAAAACTGAATGTATGCTGAAAAATGTGAGGGGGGGGGGGCGCCACCGTAAGTTAACTTATTTTGGGGGCGCGCGACGTTAAAAGGTTGAGAACCGCTGCACTAACTGAAATAAGTAAAAGCAAACCGAGGGTCGATGCCACTCAGAAATCATAGACTGTTAGTCCTTCATGCAGGTGGAAATCGAGTAAGGGGAATATTACAGTTAATAGATATTTAAAATGTTGAACTTTTTGTGCATTTCATCGTAATAGTGTTGTAATTCTACATTTTTGTATTTTAAAAACTAGAACACTCGAGCAGTGGTGGATAAATGTAATTTTGTCGGGGGGGGGGGGGGGAGATGCATCCATTTTATGGTAGTAAAATAGGATTTTTTACATTAATTTTTTTTTCTCTTGGGGGGGACGCCCCTTCCGCCCCACTCTCTTTAATTCGCCCTCGCATTCGAGGGGAAAAAATATTTTAGTTTAAAAAAATTTTTCAACGTTAATTTCTTGTACATGAAAATGTAATTCTTTCGCAATTTCTTTCCTTGGCTTAAGGCGCCTCAAGCATAGGGCGCAGGGGGACACGTCCTCCCGGGCCTGGCAGTTCCTGATAATATTTGAGTGTCATATTATATATACACTGCCCGACATTGAAAATGCAACACCCATGAGGAGTGGCCAGAAAGTGTTCAAACTCAGCAAGCAGAGAGAGACAGCAGTGAACAATAAGTGATCTTTATTTCAAAATAATATGCATAATACAAAGGGAGAACAGCATCATCTTAGTAGGTTGTCGGACCACCGTGGATGGCGATACACGAAGCAACATGTCTAGGTACTGAGTCAAAGAGAGTACGGATGGCGTCCTGAGGAATGTTTCTCCATTCCCTGTCAACCATTTGCCACAGTTCTTCTGAATGGGCTAGTGGCAGGGTCTGCAGCCAATCACATCCCAAATTTGTTTGATCAGGCAGATCAGGAGAGTACGGTGGCCAGAGAAGCGTCTGTACACCTTACAGAACACATAGGCTGATGCAAGCAGTGTGCGGTCGAGCATTATCCTGCTGATACAATGCATTGGGAACCGTTTGAAGGTAGGGGAGTGTCACCGGCCGCAGCATATCATCCACATATCGTTGAGCCTTCATAGTACCCCAAATACGAACTAGAGGTGATCTAGAGTCATATGCATTTCCTTGTTACAATTGCACCCCAAACCATGATCCCACATTGTCGCACGTTGGGGGCGTTCTACAATTGCTGCCGGATTGGACCTGTTTCCACATCGATGCCACGCTCGTGCACAGCAACTATCACTGGAGAAACAGAAGCGTGAGTCATCTGAGAACAGGACCCTGTGCCATTCTGTTGTCTACTTCGCTGTACCCTGGCACCATTGCAGTTGTTGGCATCTATGTTGTGGAGCCAATGGCAGTCTTTTTAACAGACGCCATGAGTGCAGGCCATTAGCAACCAATTGATGGGAAATAGTTCTGGTCGATATAGGAACATCCAAGGTGTCTTGAACATGTCACAGAATGGAGGTTGAAATAGCTTGTGAGGCAGCCACCGCTTATTGGTGGATGCGTTGATCCATGCGTGCTGACGTCACTCTGGCTGCACCGGCACCCCTTTAACGTGCCACATTTCCTTGTTACAATCATCTCCATCACAGCCGGTGTACAGTGGACACGTCCAGGTGCGTGTCTGCTGAGATTTGCCGAATGGACCAACCTGCCCTTCTCAGTCCAATCACCATGCCCTTCATAAAATCACCGGTCTGCTGGAACTGCCCCCGTTGATGGCAGCCTGGCATTCTGTGGTTACACGTGTCTTCTGAGACAAGAATAAAATTTCTACGACAATTTCTCTAGCAGCAATACTTTCACAAAAATCGTCCATTCTATCGATTCCTTCCCGTATATCTTTTTCTATGTGCACTGGCGAGCTGCCAATTTTACATCATTAACATAACTCAGCAAGGTGCATTTACCCTGAAATTCGCATAATTTTCTGACCATTTCTTCTTGGTGTTGCATATTCAATGTCACACAGTGTATCAACAACCCTTGCAATGAAAGAGAAATGCCCATTGACCTTAAACATAGATTGTAAAGGGAAGGAATGTTAATCTTCCCACTGCAATCATAAAAAAAGGACATGGCATTTCCCACTACAACTAAAAAAAAAAAAAAAAAAAAAAAATGAGCACAGCATACAGAGATAACCGGGAATTGGGCTTGGGTAGGCTGGAATGTGAATCCTCCTGCTGCAATGATAAAAAAAAGACATGGGCCCCGCTGCAACAACAAAGAAATATGAATACAGCACCTGATGGTGTCCAGAGGTTACCAGGAATTGGACGTGGCTAGGCTTCTCCCCTTCTAGTTGTCTGTGTTCTAACAGTCATTTATAGCTAATACCTACACAACTACTAAAAACAGAGTCCAGTCGTCGGTATGAGATTGTAAAGGGAAGGAATGTGAATCCTCCCACTGCAATGATAAAAAAAGGACATGGGACTTCCCGCTGCAACGAAAAAAATGAACACAGCACCTGATAGCATACAGAGATTACCGAGAATTAGACCTACCTGTCTGTGTTGCAGTAGCGTAGGCAGAATTTTTTTCGGGGGTGGCTGAGAACTTAAAACCTGGTATCCAGTATAACTTTTCTTTTTTAGGGTGGGGTGGGCTCTTATTGTGACTAAAAGTATTTGCATATAACTTTTTTTTTAAATTCATAAATTGAGTTTGCCACTTTGCAGTTGGAAAAACATAAAGTGGGGTGGGGGGGGGGGGAGTTTGGCTTAGGTCCAAAGATGAACATCAAATTTCTCCAAGGGAAGTTTCAAATTTATCCATGAATATGTATTTTTTCCCCAAATGTCATGTTCACTTATTTTGGGGTGGCTGAAACCCCATCAGCCACCCCCTACTGTGTTCTAACAGTCATTTATTGCTAATACCTATGTAACTAATAACAAATAGTCCAATCATTGGTATGAGATTGCAAAGGGAAGGAGACACAATGACAAAAAAAAAAAAAAAAAAAAAAAAAAAAAAAAAGAATAGGAGCATATAAATAATTTCTATCCATCCATAAATACTTGTAATAACAAAATGATTTGCTGAAAATTGCCAAAAAAGTGTAATTCTTGCACAGTGCCTTTAAGAAAAATTCCATATATTCCACCAGCGTCCACCCCCCTCCTACACACACGACAAAAAAAGAATACCTTCCTAGTTATCTTGGAAACATGCTTTAGCCAATGGAGGTAAGGCATTGGCTGAAGCTCTTTTCTACCTTCCTTCCGGAATGGAGTCGGGAGAGATTTTTAACCTGTAATTTTTTCAGAAAAAAAATCATAGAAAAAAATCTAATTAATATTTTGGCATGATTCAAAATTTAAAAGAGGGTAAAACAAATGTTTAATCAACGGTGAAAAGATGGAAAATTTTTGCCAATTAGATTTTTTGATGTGACAGTTTAAAAATGAAAAACAGTACATTTTTTTAAAAACAGGAATTGCTTAAAAAAATTCCCAAAAATCTGTAAATTTAAAATGATTTTGTAACAAAATTTATTTGAAAAAGAAAACTGTAGTTTCTGATGATATAAAAAATACAGTGTTCGGATAAAAATTTAACTCACAATAACACAAAATGTGAAATAAATGGCCAAGAACCTTACATAACATAAAATAAATAAAAACCTTTTATCTAATTAATTTCATTTTTACAGCATTAGCTTTCTCTTGTCCTATTTAGTTCAGATCTGGCCTGGATGCCTATAGTGAACAAACAAATGAAAAAGATTCCTGTTTTATATAAATAGACTAGCAGCGTGTCCTGGCGTTGCCCATGCAATGGAAGAGAAATGTGCATTGACCTTAAACATAGATTCTAAAGGGAAGAAATGTGAATCCTCCTGCTGTAATGATAAAAAAAGAACATTGGACTTCCCGCTGCAACTAAAAAAAAATTGAACACGGCACCTGATAGCATACAGAGGTTACCGGGAATGGGATGTGGCTAGGCTGGAATGTGAATCCTCCAGCTGCAATGATAAAAAAGACATGGAACTTCCCGCTGCAACAACAACAAAAAAATGAACATGGCTCCTGATAGCGTACAGAGGTTTCCAGAAATTGGGCATGGCTAGGCTCCTCCGCTTCTAGGTGTCAGTATTCAGTCATTTATCGCTAATACCTACGCAACTACTAAAAACAAATAGAGTCCAGTCGTCGGTATGAGATTGTAAAGGGAAGGGATGTGAATCCTCCTGCTGCAATGATAAAAAAAAGGACGTGGGGCTTCCCGCTGCAACGGAAAAAAGAAAGGAACAGGGGACTTGCCAGCATACAGATGTTACACTTTAGTGTTTTTTTTAATTTCTGTTATTAATTATCTAATAATGAGGAGAGTAGCAAATATTAGCAACTACAATATCTTTATAGCTCACTAAAGTCAATCATTACATGAAATTTAATTCGATTTTAAACAAACAAACAAAACACAAAAACAAAATAAAGATTTGTTTTATTTTGTTTTCTGCAAAGAGAACTAAAGAAAATAACTACTAAAATACACAAATATATACCCTCAGGTTCACCATCCATTATAAAAGTTACATCCTGCCTGATATCAGAAATTCCGCCATTGTCCCCCACCCCCTACACCCATATGGTTTGAGCTAGACTGAAGCGTAACTATCACCACCTGTCTGTGGTGGAAAGTCTCCAAGCAGTAAAGCAAACCGTACAGGGACTCAAAAGATCTATTCACCGCTCAACTCGTGCATGCATACTAATCGTTATTCTTGAGCGCGGAATACCTCCTGCACGCTGTTCATTTCGTTTCGTGCCTGTCGCTTACACCTAGTTGCTATGGCAACATGCTGACCTTGAGAATGAAAACCCCGAGAGAAATGAACGATTTCCCCCTTCATTCACGCTATGCTTCCAATAAGGAAAAAGTGGCTGAAAATTGTACAAAATATTCTTAAAAACTATTAATCCGATTATTTTCATTTTTACGACATTAGCTTTCTCTTGTCCTATTTAGTCAGAGTGCCAAATTTGGTCCAGATCCATCGAACGGTCTGGACGCGTATAGCGAACAAACGGACAGACAAACTTTCCTCTTTTATATATATAGATTAAGTTTGCATATCTGTCACTTCAAATGCCTATATGTATTAATATAAGATAAATGCGACTTAAAAACTATTACAAATTATTGATTAATCAATCTAAAGCAAAAGTGGATTTTAAAGTGGTAATAATCTAGATAAAAAAATAATTTAACAGATAAAAGGATATTGAAATTTGCTTACTTTATTTAATGAGAAATCAGCAAACAATTTTTTAATTTTTATAAGTGGCATTTTAGTATATTGCTTAGATTTAAAAATTGAAATGCTTAAACGCAGATAAAAATGATTTTAGATGTTAGAATCTATATTTTAAACGCTAGGAAATTCCTTTTAGAAAGGAGGAAGGACCCTAGGAAATTCCTTTCCTGACTAAAAGTCATGTGTCCAGTATGAAGTCGGAAGTTAAACTTGATATAACATGTAAAAAATTTGCCTACTTATTGATAGACAGTAAGGGTTAAATTTGTAACATAGAAGTTATGTAATTGAACAAAACATAAAATATTGAAGGGAAAAAATAAAATAGGATTATTATTCTCAGGGATGTGCCAGCTAAAGTTAAATTTTGGAGCAATTTGTGGAGCAAGAAAAAAGACATTTTTCGAGCAAGAAAAAGTAACTTTTTGGAGCATAAGAATGTCAATTTTGAGATACAAAATTTTTGGAGGGAAAGAGAAAAGTCATTAAAGAATGCCAATGAAAAAAATGAAAATTAAGGAGGTTCTTAAAAACTCTTAGCTTATAACAAAAACCAGTTTTTTTCTGGGGGGGGGTGTCAGAAGCTTATGAAAGAAATAAAAAAATTCAGTTATTTTATACATTGCTATACAAAATATCTATTTTAAATCAAAAATACAATATTTACTAAACTATATTAACCCATTTATGCCTAGCATCCCTTTTTTGGGACGGCATTTTCGCTATTGGTCGAAAGCGTTATTTATTTTTCCTAGCCTTTATTCACGAGTATCTAAACAAACTAGTACAATAGAAGAAAGCCACACATGCAAGCTGTAATAGCAAAAAACAATTTTCCTCATATTAGAAAAGCATGAATGCAGGTCGACATCCCTCTCCCCTCTCTCATTTACAAATCTGCTATTTATCATAGAACATACAGACATTAGAGACTCATTATTTTCGAGCATTTTGTTAAATGAATAAAGGGTCGTGAATAAAGGAAGCCTTTATTCATGAGAACCTCAACTCAACATAATATTTTAACATGACCCAATAGGATGTTGACATTTCAATTTTTATACATAATGATTTTAAAAGAAATCAACCCTTACTCAAGAAGTTGACATCAGAAATTTTTCTATTATTGCTGGTATTAGCAAAAATCAAAGAAAATCTCAAAAATATCTGGGCACTGATGGGTTAACTACCATCAGCAGCTAATAAAAAATTAAATTTAAAACAGAGGTCAATTTTTATTCTTAAGGCATTGGAGGTTTAAACAAAGGGATGCCAAAGAAAAAATATATTCATTTTTAAGATTAATAGAGAAAGATTGAAATCAGAATGCTCAGAATGTATGATGACTTTTGTAAAAATTCGGGAGATTTACAAACGTTTAAATATATATGGAAAAATTAAAAATGTAGCAGTTTTGCTGAATTTGGAGCAAAAATATCCAAAAACGATCTTTTTGTAGCAGATTGGCACATCAGGATTGATTTGGCACAATTTGGAGCAATTGGAGCAGTTGGCACATCCCTGTATTCTAAAAATATGAGGGAAAATGTTTCAGCTTTAAAACTAGTTTATTTTTCAAGCAAAGTATTTGTGGTTTGGCCTTCATTTAAAAGTAACCAAAAACAAAATAAATAGTTAACAAAATGCTCGAAAATAATGAGTCTCTAATGTCTGTATGTTCTATGATAAATAGCAGATTTGTAAATGAGAGAGGGGAGAGGGATGTCTACCTGCATTCATGCTTTTCTAATATGAGGAAAATTGTTTTTTGCTATTACAGCTTGCATGTGTGGCTTTCTTCTATTGTACTAGTTTGTTTAGATTTTCCCTACCTTATCTATTTCTACCATTCTAGTAGAATGGAAGCCAATAAATCATTCTAAGCTTTGGTAAACTAAGGGGAAAGAAATATAGATGATCTTCTTTGTGCCTTGATTTTCACTCAGATTAACCTAATAAGTGCTGGTCAAATTTGGATGAATATGTTAGGGTAGTTGGTGAAGAGATTAACCCTGCAGTAAAAAGTTACCCATGCAAAAACCCTTAATGGGTTAAAAATTTGGGACTCAGCATTTTACTTTATAGCTATATGAATTTTAAAAAATGGGTCTTAAAAATAATGATATCAAATTTTGAGTGACGCCCTGCTGGCATTTTTAAAGATTTGTTTTTAAATTCCATTACAGTTACTTTCGTTTTATTTTCTAAAGAAGATTTACGCATTTATGCAATTCTTTTAATTATGAAATACACTGTCAAATATATCACACTTTCACTGAGTCTATATAATGTATTCAAATGAATTTATTTCAATAATTTATCTTTTGCATCACACTATCCAAAAGGGCAAGCAAAATTTTCATATACATTTAACTCAGTTTGGTTACTATGACACTAACTAAATATTTACGTAAATTTTACTTTACTTTTTATTTTTTAAAAACAAATCTAAAAATCCCAGCAGGGTGTCACTCAAAATTTGATATCAATTTTTAAGACCCATATTTAAAATTCATATAGCTATAAAGTAAAATGGCGCAACACAAATTTTTACCCCGTTAAGGGTTTTTGCTTGGGGATATCATTACTTTTCAGGGGTATCAGAATATTTGATTAAAAAAGTCACAAGTTCTTTTGTAACATGTAACAGAAAATTGACATGTTTTTGTTAGAATTTTATAAGAGGCATAATACTGATTATAATCAATAATTTTTTGAGTAATTTTCTATTTATAATTTGGGTTGAGTATAGATTAGTATCCCTGCTGCCATCTTTGATTTTATTTCATTAACTTGCATTCACTTTAATGCTAAACGTAAGCTAACTTTTTACTATAATTATATAACTATTGGGCCCCCATCAGTGGCGGAGCGCATAGTGCTCTGAACTGGGAGACGGAAGGTTCCTGGTTCGAAACTAGGTTGCGTCCGCAGACCTAATCGTTCGGAGTTTTCCGTGGTTTCCTCCGAAACTTAGCGTAAATAGGGGTGAGAACCCCTTAGAAAGACTCCCACCTCTCGGCTTAGAGCCTATGTGTAGCTAATCGGCCGTAATTACAGAACAAAAACAATAATATATAACGATTGGGTTTATTGTTTTAATGCATTGTGATTCATTAATTTGCATTCAGTTTAACGATAACCGTAAGTTAAGTTTCGTTACAATTATTAATTTAATAATCTTGTTCTTAATTAATGATAATCTAGTTACTCGTTCTATTGTTTTAATGCAATGTTTGCTTTCAGTTTAAAGCTATCTGTAAGCAGCGTGCGAATTGAACATTTTCTTCAGGGGGGGACATTTGAGAGAAAACATTCTCCAGTAGGGGACATTTGAGAAAAAAAAAAAAAAGAAGGAAAAAGGAGGGAAGGTGTAAAGGCTCCACTCACATAATATATTAGGAATTACATGACAAATCCAGTCGCCAACATGAGAAGTGGCATCAGGCATGTTTATATCTATTTCAAAGGCATGCTTATAACTTGCTCCTTTGTCTAGTAAACAAAAGAAAAATTTCTATTTTCAATACTTAAAATTGTTAGGTACGGTTGAACTTGTAGGGAAGGACAGAGATTAATTTAGCATTTCTCTAACAGAGGATAAATAGTATCCTTGGCATGGATCAAGTAATATTTCTCTAGCCAGGGATATTACATTCTTCAGCCGGGGACGATCCCCGGCATCCCCCCCCCCCGTCAATTTGCACCCTGTCTGTAAGTTAAATTTTTAACTATGATACACTATAAGTTTTTAACTAAGTTAATGATACATCTCAAACCTGTTAATTAAATTAATTAATGACTATAATCATTAATAAATAGAATATTACCCCAAAAAAATATTGTTTATAATCGGTTTTATGTCACTTTTTAGAAAACTAACTTCATACTATGTTTTTTTATCAGTTGATAAATTCATTTTTTTAGAGAACGTTTAGATGAACTACCAGTTTAAGAATTTGTGCAAAAAATTATTTATTTAAAAAAAAGTTTTGTAATATGAATTAAAATAGAATTACTCTCGAACCCCCTGAAAGAAAAAGAAGTTTAAAATAAAATTTCCTTAAGGCTGTTGGTCTAAAAATTGAAACCTACTTCACATCCCTTGAGTAGAAACCAAAATAAACTAATTTAGTAAAGGTTCACCCCCACCCACCCTCGATAAAAAAAAAGACCAGTGTCAGAAGAAAGCAGTTATAACTAAATACATATACGTTTTATCCAGCGTCAGAAGAATTTCGTATGTCCGCGAGATTGGCAATGCACATGCTGTAGGTGGAAAAGAGACTCGGCATGCTGACATAAGCCGGGCGTATAAAGTTACATTTCCCCTTGTGTCTTTACTGACTCAAATGTCATAATGCTAAAGCAGAATTTCGTTTCCACTAGCTTTGTTATCTCTTTTAGTATTGTATGCTTCCTCCAATAGCTATTAGCAATTTCGTGCATGCGTGTTTAAACTTTTATCTGTTTCCTTTTTTTTCTTTTAAATATATTCCCTTTTGCTATTTTTAAATACAGAAGAATTTCTTAAATTTGGACTGCTAATTTACGGAATTTGAATTATCAAGACGAAATTAGACCTTAAAATAACAATATATCAATATTCGAACGAAAATGTTTTAGATTTAATTAAAAATGTTTAAAAGAATAGCATCTTTCTAATGAGCAATTTCTCAGTAAATATATTTTATTTTTAATACATTTTTCTATTTAAAAAAAAAAAGTAAGTCATTTTTTAAAAACTTTACCTGATTATATCTTTTTTTTTTTTTTTTTTTTTTTCCCGTCGATTTTGAATTTGAAAAATTCTACTGTTTTTATTTAAGGTACTTTCTTAGTTAGCACATATTATACTTATTTTAGAATGATTAAAAAAGAAAACAAAAAAAAAATCTGGGTATCAATGATTCCCATAAATTAGAGGCTTTAAACTACTAAGTTAATTGAGGTGATTTGATAGATTTCAAAGGCAGCGACATTTTCGACAAATTTATGTACTGCATGCTGTCTTTCACCAAGTAAGTAATTAATAGAATATCGATATCAGCTTTTTGTGCATTTTATAAATTTAAGAAATACATTATGTTATTAATTTAATTTCAGTTTTTTCTAACATACACTAAAAGCATATAACTATTTCTGAAAAGGTTGTATTGTATTGTGTTATGGTAAACCTACACGAGGAGTATTTTGTATGGCCTATGTAAGGAGGGGTGTCTTGTGGGGATGACTTTCTTAGTGCTTCTGAAGCGTATTTACATTACATTGTGATAAAAACTGTCCAGAAGGTTTTTATCACAATTTTAGATTATCAGCCGTCCGGTAGACCAGAACCCCGGACCTTTATACTTCAGTATTTTATCAACTCGACTCCGGTGGGCACATCATCTTGTTTTAGATGCCATCTCCGGCCTTTAAATGTCTAATACAAAAGATGGTGCATGTATAAATTTAGATTAATCAATCAAATTTCTATCTGAAAACTATTGAACAAAATTTTAAATCTGGTATTTAAAGGAATACAAAATAAAAGTGAGAAAACCTAAGATTTGGAAAAAATATTGGTCTTAAATTATAATTCAATAATTTCAATAAATTTTATATATACATGAAGAGTAAAAGAATTATTATTAAAACTAGTTAGTATGTAAAACTACTATTTATTTTTCTTTGAATACTAAATAATTACTATTTATTAATGATGTGAGCTTTCTGAAGAGAAAAAATTCATTGAAATATTAATTACATATTGAATTTTCCAAATAGAGTTAATAATATTAGAAAAATAAAGACAATTTTAATTAAAATAGCTATCAAAATACTAGAGATACGACACGAAATAAGATATTAAGTACTCTTCTTTGGCGTACAGCCAAAACTAAAGTAAAGAGCGCATTGCCTTTTTAATTAATTAATTATGGTTAACATTCCTAATATTCTCCTGGAAGGGAGAATCTGTAATTTTTAGTTCATTGAAGAATATTACTTTAAAATAGTTGCTTAACTTTCAACCAGAATAAAAAATAAACACCGTCAGATATTTCCATACAGTCAGAATGTTTGCACGTAAGGTGCATTATGCACTAAATTAGTAAAATTTATTGAACTACTAGGAAGAAAGGATTTTAAAAAAATTATTTCATCGAATAACCTCTGAGCCGTGATATACTTAAGAGTATTAAAAATGTGTTGCTTTTCTAAGTTTATAGTTTTTACAAATGTACACTTGTGAGTAAAGATTTCCGATTTTTTTGCATTTCGCGTGCTTTTCATCATGGCCAACACAATTATCAGAAAACTTCGGTTAAACAGCGTTAATATAAAAATTCATTTAATTGAGATAAAACCTTACAAAATTTATCAGTGAATGCTGGACACTTCATAATCTTTTCCCTGGTGAAAGTAAAGCCTGGGTTTACTACTCACGTCGACGTCCAGCGGTCCTATCTGTCAAGCGCGAAAAAGCGCCTGGGGTCTTTCATGCGTCCACCAGATCTGGACGTCCCCAGTGACACTCAGCGCTAGAAGGAAACCACCTTTTACGAAGTACCTTCTTTGGACGCCAGAGACTCACGCTAAGGTCATTAATCACTCTGGATGCGAGTACGAACCTCTACACCTACCCCTATGACACCCCCCCTCCCCTCTCAAAACCACAGATTTCCTTGAAAAACTTGGGGTGAATCTCCGCTCACTCTGCACACAGTGGGTGGATGGGTGGATTGTACCATGTAATTTCTTGACATTTGAATAGGAGGGATGATATTAGCTGAGCAGGAAAACCAACATTTGTATGGCCGAGTACTAAGCCGTTTTCTGTTAGTTTTGCCTGTGGAAGCTTCAGCAAAAAAGGGAAGAAAAGTTTTTCTTTACAAGGTGGTGAAGAGGTTAATATGTTATTTTATGTCTGATTAATAGGAGAAATTTGATTTTTAATATGTATGCTTACTGCTATCGTATTGTTTGAAATAAATATCTTTTGAAAGGAAATGAGACTTAAAAATGAATAAAATACATGTAATGGCTCAAAAATTTAAATTTTAAAATAAATTTGTACATTTTATGATTCTGTTAGCTTAGTTAGAGTTCCTGCTATGAAAATAAGTTCTAAAAAAACTGTGAAATAAATTGGTTCATCAATAATGCTAACGAATGAACAGGGTGCATTCTTTGGTGTTTTAAAAGTAAAAACAACCCTTCTCTACAAATTATATGTATTTAGATAAATATTAATACCTTTTTGGATAGCTGATTTATGAGACAAATATTATTTTTATTTTACACGCTTACCACAACAGTATTTTTCAAGATAAAGAATATTTTTAAAAAGAAAACATGAATTTAAAATGTAAAAAATACATGTAATTGCTAAAAAATTTAACTTTTAAAATAGTTTTATACCTTTTATGATTATGTTAGCTTGGATAAAGTATCTGCAATGAAAATAACAAAATGAAAAGTTATAAATACCTTGGTGGACCAATCATGCTAAAGAATGAATGGGGTGCATTCTTTGGCGGTTCTGCCTCCACTACCTAAAACTAGCAATTCTTTAAAAATTAAATGTCTTTAGATGAAAATTAATACATTTTTTGGATGTCTGATTAATGGGAGAAATTTGATTTTTAATTTGAACGTTCACTCCTAGGGTACAGTTTGAAATAAACTGCATCTCTTGAAAGGAAATGTGAATTAAAAATTTTAAAAATACATGTAACGACTCATAAATTTAAATTTTAAAATAAATTTGTACATTTTATGATTAAATTAGCTTAGTTAGAGTGTCAGCTATCAAAATAACTTACAAAAATAGTTTTAAATTGATTGTTTAACAAATGCTAAAAAATGAACGTGATGCATTCGTCAGCGTTTCTACCTGTGCTAAGTAAAATTACCTCTTCTTTACAAATTAAATGTCTTTGGATATTAGTACAAAGTATAAGTTCAAATTCATTTTTCAAAAATAAATTTTAGGAGTATTTAAGGAACCCCTCCCCACCCCCCCCCCAAAAAAAAAAAAAATTTTAAGGAGTCCACTTTTTTCTGGACTACCAATGCAATCTTAGGTTAGCAGGAGACTGTACATAACTATCATTGAGCATTACAAATATGAGAAGGTTAAAATGTAATACGGAGGGATTCCATAGTTAACTTGATAAAAATATTACCACATCCTCCGGAGAAATATATTTCAGCTGCACACCGTCACCAGTCTTTGACTGAAGATGGCTGTGACGGTGTGCAGCCGAAATATATTTCTCTGGAGGATGTGATAATAGTTTTATCAAGTTAACTATTACAAATAAGTTTTAACAAAAATTTTAATCCAAACTTAATATAGAAAAATATAGTTTTTTTAAGGCATATCCCAAAAAAATCTTAAAATGAAAGACAAAAATTAAAATTCACACCATTTTATTCTGTTATTACACAGTTTTCTGTAAGTAACAAACTCTAAATTAGTTAAAGAAACATAAATTCTTCTATCACCAGGTCATGGTCACCAATATCCAGAAGGTAGGAGAGGCTGTGCACTTCATTAATCGCGGTTGTTACTGCAAATGCAAAATTAAGGAGTTTGTAAGGAGTCCCACATAAATTTAAGGAGTTTTAAGGGCCCTAAATTTTGTAAATTGAATTTTAAGGAGTGTCTGAACCCTGCCATTAGAGAGAATGAACATAATTCATGTATGAGTATCGTTATACCGATATTTTAAGATAAATAATATTGATATTTTGACATCGATGATCAACACACTGACACTTCATTTTTATTGGGACACTGTTAACTTGTTATATTCTATATTCTTTGTAAAGTTTTGCCTAGTCAGGTTTTTAAAAATGTATTTCCAGTTACACTCAGACATATGGGAAAAACTAGATTGAGCATAACATGAGGAAAACTTGATGCTAGCCATTGTAGTGGCACACATATGCGCAGAATGGTATTTGCTTAAATGATAATTTCTGGTTATGAGCCAATGCAAAATTGGCTATGCGCCCCAATCTGACTGCAATGCAATGTCCTGCATTTTTTATTTTGGAATCTGGTCACACTATTTTAGAACACTGCCATAAACAGTAAAGCTATATCAGTTAAGAAACTCATTAAAAAATTTTGTATTGAAACATGGTGATTTTAGTTAAAATTATATATGGAGATACCTTAGTTTAGATAAAAACATAATTAAAAGCCTTAAAACTCCGTTAAGATGTTAAAAACAAACCATTAGCACTTTCGGCAGCACTAGGCCTCTCCCATCTTCAGCACTTCAGACCATGCATCATCAATCTGCACATGTATCGTATCGTTGACGGCACCCCCTTTAGTTAGTATTTCTAGTGCTTCCCGTTTTAAACTGTAACTATGGTCAGGCGCATAGCCAGGAAAATTTCCCCTGGCTACGCCCCTGACTATGGTTGTTGTTGTTGGCTATTTCCTTAACATTGGTGAAATCAATATCAATATCAATATTTTCTTTTAAAGCAAGGCGGGAGAGGGTAGTACTTTGTTTATTATATTTGAAGGGTCCACGGGAAGAACGATGAGAGTCCACTTTTCGTCAATGTTGAGGTTTCTACTGCATTCTGTTGTTCATTAGTGGCACTATTAATATCCGAATCCATAAGGGGAAAGAACGATAAGAATACACTGAAATAATAGCCCAAAGATACAGTTTACAGAAAGAAGAATGCTGAAAGTCCCATGCGCCTTTCGACTTTTGGAAAATCAGCTGTGTTGGACTCTCATCGTTCTTCCCGTGAACCCTTCATTTAATGTCGCTAATGTGCTCTTTGATCTTATCTTTAATTTTTCTTTTTGCTACACCAATGTAGTGGCTGGGAAGGTTAGAGTCTTTATAAGTAGTTTATTTTATAGACGCCAGCTGTTTCTAAGGGGTTAATTTTGTCTTAGTCAGAACATATTCTTTTAAAGATATTACGATTAGGTTTTATTGGGATTCTGATATTCATTTTACGTGCAAGGTTGGAGAATTTCCCAGCGAGACCACAATAGTAGGGGATAGGATGAGAGAACGTAGGTTTTTCTTTCTGAGCATTGCTAATGAGGTTTAGTTTCTGTTTCCTTTCTCTAATTGAGCGCTATACGATATTCTTGGGGTAATTAGCTTCTTGGAAAAGTTGTTGAACAAATTGCAGTTCTTTGAGAAGCAGGGTTGGCTTTTTACCGGTAAAAACCTGGGAAAAAGGGGTAAAAACTTAATGATGCAAAAAACTCCGAGTCATAAACTGTATATTAATGCTATTTATAAAACTGTATTTTCATGTAATTGATGTGGATATATCATCATCAGGACATCCTGATGATGCAAACGAAACGTGTATTATTTTGATTTTCATTTTTTATTGAAAGAAAGAGAAATTTTCAAAAAATTTCTCTTGAAGAAGGCTTATCTTTAGGCTATAAATATTTAGAATTCATCCAAAATTATTCATTGTCATCACCACAAGAAATAATGACAATAAACAGACTCCAGGAAAAAATATTGAAACACAAATCAAAAGCCCTAAAACAAACAACAATTGATTCCATGTTTGCAGAATTAAAAAAATAGTAATATAAAATTAAAGTATGAAAGTTTAAGCCTTCTTCAAGAAAAATTTCAGTCTGCAAAAGTTTTGTAAAATAAAATTAATTTTTTTGTCATAAATTTTAATAAATTCTTTAATAATTAAACTAAGTGTGACAGTATAATTAATTTTAGCCATTAGAAATGTTCTGTTGCTTCATAACTATAGTAAGATAAAATTTAAACAAAACAATGATCTGTAATCCACAAAATTCTATAATCCGCAAACCCCTTGGTCCCAAGGTGTGCGGATTTCAGAGAGTCTACTGTATTTACAATTTTCCTTTAAGTAAAAATTATTAAACTAGCCTGCATTACATAATTGCAATAAATATTGTTATGTGCCTTCTCATAGTAATAGTTTTAATAAGTTTCATAATGATAAATGTACATCATCTATAAATTTGAATTCTTGTAAAATGAAAACATGGATGAAAGTTTTCTGTGTTTATTATATTCCTGAAAATGAACTATTTTCGTATAGCATTATTTTACTTACCAAATCAGATATGAATTAGGTGAATATTGTTATATGGAAATGGAAATAGTGATATTAAATGTCCTGAACTATTATCCCTAAGAAAATGAAAAAATAGCAGATAATCTTCATTGTTTGCTTGTGGATTAAGGCCGATTGACTGCACTAGGGTCCTAGTCCTATAGGGGAATACCTTCCTATTTCTAAGGGATTCTAGCCAAGTATTTATGCGCGGTTTCTGGAAAAAAAAAAAAAAAAAAAAAACACACACACACACTGAAAACTCCAAACAGCTAGATTAACAGGCATGACCAGGGTATGAACCTGGCACCTCCCACCATTCAGTTTCGAGAGCAGAACCTCTCAGCCATTGGTGGAGAGATAAATCTTCAAAAAAAGTGACAAAAAATAGTCAAACTAATAAGTTTTTCTCAAATGTTGTAAAAATCCTGGTAAAAACTGCCCAACCCTGTTGAGAAGTTTATGGTTGGAACATATTTCAAGGGCTCGAATAGCATGAGAACGAAGTATTGAGATTTTATAGTTAAAGGTAGTTTTAGATGAGAAGTTGACTATTTTAATGTTATTGGTAGGTTTTCAATAGACAGTAGTTTCAATATTGTTTGGGGTGGTTCTTATTATTTTGGCATCGAGAAAGTTTAAGCTATTGTGTTGTTCGATTTCCATAGTGAATTGTATATTTTTATTTAAAGAGTTTATTTCGTTGAGAATATTACCAAGGCTATTGTTATCCACTATTGCGAAAATGTCATCAACATAGAGGAACCAGTATTTAATGAAGGGGTGAAAGGTTTTTATGATTATTGGTTCTAAATTTCTCATCTTCCACTCTGCGATCATCCCGGAGATCGGGGAGCCCATAGGCACACCTTTATTTTGTTTATAAAACTTACTATTAAATTGAAAATAAGAGTTATTGAGGATGAGGGATAAAGCATTTTTAAGTGTTATGGTTATATCATTATTGAATGAGTTCTCTATTTCTTTGCCTATTGTGTCAAACATTTCTGTGGTGTCTATTGAGGGATATAAATTAGTTACATCGAAACTGACCATTAAAATGGAATCTGAGAAGAGTATACTATTTTACTGTTTTAAAAAATTGTTAGTAGAGTTAAGGGATGAGTTTGAGTTTGGTATAAGTTGTTGTAATATGGTCTTAAGATATTTTTCAAGAAGGTATGTGGGGCCTTCGCATTTACTAACTATTGGGCGGAGGGATGGAGGGTTTTTGTGGTCCTTAAATTTGCCAAAAATACATGGGGCGAAAGCAGTAGGATTAATTAATTGTGATGGTTTATTATCGGGCCAGCTTCCTTTGTTTATAATGTCTTTAAGATTGTTAAGTTTGGTGGTAGGATCTTTATTTTGACGCTAACGTTCTAACTCAAGGGGGTGCCGTCAACGATACGACACATGCACAGATTGATGATGCATGGTCTGAAATGCTGAAGGTGGGAGCAAGCTCACCAGTTTTGAAGATGGCAGCGGCCTAGTGCTGCCGAAAGCACTAATGGTTTGTTTTTAACCTCTTAATGGAGTTTTAAGGCTTTTAATTATGTTTTTAAATTGAAACATGGTGTTACTGTAACATTAAAAATCAGTAATAATTATGTGCAAATACCATTGCCTAACTAGGTAGGGGCAAAGACGTCCCTTGAAAGGTTTTAGCCCCTAGACTTACTATTGGGAGAGTAAGAGATGGAGCCCTTCAGTGTCTGGGGGGAAGGGGGGGGGGTTATAAAGTCCACTATGTTGAATTAATCAAAAAACTTACCAAGTTATGCCAGTAGTAAACTCATGCTGCTTTTTTTACTAATTTAAATGATTAATTTACAAAAACATTCACTTAAAAATAATAAGTAGTGAAATTAACTTACAAGATTACTTATGAAATTACTTACAAGAAAATAAATTGATTTTTTTTATTTCTTTCAGTTTTCCTGCAAAGCCATTAAGAGATCCATTGAAGATTTGCTGAAAAGAAGCAAATGCTGATATTTTTACTTCTGTTGTGTTGTGGCAATGCCACGCAATGGATTTGGATTTTTTTTTTCTCCGACAGTTCGATTTTTTTTTTTTCCTTTCAATATCTGCAGGTTCTAATATATGGAACACCTCCAATTTTTATGGGGAATAATACCGTTACCGGGGGCAGGCCGCCAATTATGAAACGTTGCCAAATTGTGAAGATGGGTAAACATGTTTACGATGGCATGATGTTTTCAAGTATCCCTTATTAAACCTGAATTAGGAGTTGAGGTGTAGTTGAGTTGTGCTTTTGTTTCATGATGTCATGAGAAATTATGTGATTGGTTGAAAGAATTTATCTGTAACCGAAACTGAAATGAACCGTCGAACATGCTTGTTTGTTTTGATTCGTTGTTGAAAACGTGCACAGTTATTTAATACGGTTTTTAAGAAATGAAATTTCAATTTTTTTTCTATATTAAACGAGGATAAGTTGTGTCAAACTGTAATGAATTTGCTTTATGTTAAGATGTGTTGTGTGTGAATTATGTATGCGTTGTATATGAAAATTTGAAAGTGTTTGTTATGCAGAATATTAAACGTATCCATGGTAGGCTTAAATTCTGCTTATTTGGGAGCTTTTTAAGGCATCAAGGCCATTAAGTAAGGAAATAAATAGAAGATTTAAAGTATGTGTTTTTGTTTATTTAAATATTCATTGTATGATTTACTGTATTGGTTTACGGTTGAGATTTAATATTATTTTCTGATGTAGCATATTTATATAAAAGTTATCGTATGCTGTGTTATTTTAATTTTGTGTGAATTGCTGGGTAATGATTTGTGATGAAAAATAGAGATTTTTAGTGTTTTAAGAAAGATGGATAATTTTATCCGATATATGGGTTTACTTACATGGATTTTCAGAAAACAGGTACTATACTTCGGTTTAATATGAATTAATACACAAGGATTTTTGGGTTGTTTGTGGTGAGTTTTGATTTTATTCTGTTTTTAGTAATGTAAATTTTGTGTTTTTTGAAGATATTAAAATTGAATGAATCTCAGGAGGGGGAGGGAGGTAGTCTGTTTGAGTTTTTTTCTATTAATTTTAAACTGTGATTTAAACATTTTAAGGGAAATTTTGTTGCATACTTTTCTGCAGAAACATATTTTAGTATTTTGCCTCTTTTGAACGTTTTATAGTATTTATTTTTTAACGTGCCCATAGCCCAGGGGTAGTGCTTTGTTCTTGTTCATTTTGTTTCTAATTGCATTTAAGTATGTGTACAAATGTTTTAAGGTGTTTAGATAAGTCTTGTAGTTTTGGGGTTTATTTTTTCTTATATAACTACATGTTATGTTTGGTGAGAAAGCAAAGTCACCAAGGTTAGACGATGGCAACAAAAAAAAGTCGCCAACTCAGCCTGCCCCCCCTTACGGTATTATTCCCTTCTTATGACAAGTTTATTAATTATCCTCCTTGAAAATTAATCCTCAAAAAATTTCTAGCATTAATTTTTCTTTGCTACAGAGAGGGCACTTATTTTTGTAAGCATTATAGGTATTGATAAATATCCAATAAAATTTTGAAATTAAACTTGATGGTTTTCCTGCAGAACAATATGGCTGCTGAATGGAAATGCAATAAAGATAGGTACCAATAAAAATGAAATTTCTCTTTTTGCTGTTTTTGATGACAAAGAGAATAATTTACTTATTTTAATTACATCAATAATATAATCTGACATCATGGGTAAAATAGCACAAAAAAATTTGCCCAATTGGCCACTGTACAGTGTTGCAATAGTAAGTATTTATCAGCGATCTCCCCAGAAATCTTTATCAGCTGGACGGCATTATGAAGCTGTCGTATATAATTCTATCAAATTAAAGCATTCAAAATTCTATTCTTATTTTTCAGCTGGGCTATAAATAAAACTTGTTGGGAAATGCACCCAACCAGAAAGACCTGGGGAGAACCCTGTTTATGTCACTTACCTCTTGATATTTCTTTTGGATTGTCATAGCAACCTAGTTGTTTTTGTCTCACCCAGTAGCAATTCCCTACCTGCCTATAATTACCTTTTTTTATGCAAGTTTATTTTTCCACAGCGTCCACTGATGAACTTTTTCCATTATTGAAACAAAGTTTGCTGATCCAAATGACTTATACTTTCAGATAATTTCCTTATATGATTTACATACTTGAACCACATAAATTGTTTAAATAATTATTTTGTCGCAAAAACAGTGATATAATTGTCACAAAAAACTATAATGTCAAAAATTGACAACTAAGTTCAGCTTTAGTATTAGTCCTCTTCCTCTTCTGTGTGATAAATGAAACATTATGGTAACCCTGCCGTTTCAGTTACATATGCAGGGCACTATCTAGGAATTTTTTTTTCCAGGGTCCCTTTTCTGTGAATTTTCCTAGCCATTTTTTTCCTTAAAATAATTTACAAAACAAATGAAAATATACGGTAACATGACAATGCAGGGCTGCTTTAATAGATTGTATTTTTGTGAAGATGCTATTTTAATTAAAATTTTGTGAAGGGGCCATAAAATGGACCCCAATTTTGTCAGCATTTGATCCAAGATATGGTAACTAAAGCCAGAGAATCATAGCCTGTGTAGTTACATCTGAAACTCCACCCCCCAATAGAATTGTTGTGGTTGCCTCATGCAGCAAATTTTATTTAAATAAATTTTCATTAAGCAACTGGTCTTTTTAAACATGGGGTGTGTTCACGATCCCACTTTTGAGTAACTCAAGTTACCCAACCTGTCTATGATATCTGACTAGTCAAGGACATAAACAAGGTGTCCACACTTCCAAACTGAATAACTCTAGTATTACTTGAACTGCCCAAAAATTTTTGAAAGTTTATAAAGCTAGATCACATGACCTTCACAGGTTTTCGTTCTCTGCTGGATAGTAAACATGTGATTGTCTTGATCAGCCTTGTATACTTGCACTAAGTTTTTTCACATGTACTACCCAAATACTGCTGGAGATGTAAATCTTCGAGTAGCTCACGTTTTACTCGAGTTAGGGAAATGGGCGACAGTCTGAACACAGCCATAGATGTATACTTTGTATAATTGATTATTTACAGTTTTGTATAATTGCAATAATTTGTGCAACTTCAACCAAGGTATCGCACAAGCATTTGGGCCTGTGCCCTGGACACGCATGCAGAAGCAGACTAAAAAATTAAGTTCAGTATAAGGTCACAAAAACTGAACCAGCTGTATGTAGGGAGGGGCACAAAGTTTTAAAAAGTGCCCTGGGCAAAAAAATGTTATTGTCTGGAACTGAATAAATGAACTTAACATAATAAAATGAAAAGTATTAGAAAATGTTGAGTGTATTGATAATAACCAATCATTTTGATTGCAAATTTTAAATTACTTACCACAGAATATTTATATTATGATACAGAATTATTAATAACGGATTATATTTATATTTTCTGTATAAATATTTAGACTCAAAAATGTTTAGGCAACTTATGATTAAGTGCCGACAGCTTTAGCAAAGCTCCCCTTTAAAAAAAAAAAAATTAAAAATTATGGCATAAAGGTATTCAACTAATTACTTATATTCATTAATTTCAAACAAGCTGATATAAGGGGGAAAAAAAAGTACTTTCAAAAACATTTATGTACCATTTTCAATATTTAATCTTAGCATGATAATTTGAACATTGGTATGTAATTTAATTACATTAGTTATAAAATAAAATATATTACATTTAATTTAATCAATTTTGTAATTTGATATTTGAAATAAAATGTCACTAATGACTAATAAAAATAACATGTATAGGTTTTTGACAGTTGGACACTTTTAGACATGTTTTTGACATGTCATGTCAATAGCCAGTTTTTGAAGTCAAAATCCAACCCTGCTCTTTCCCCAGGGCTGAGATTGATAAAATGAGGAAAAAGTTTTAAAGAATGTGCCTGCAACAATACTTATGAATTTCAAATACAATAAATAAAATATTCAGAAACTTGAAGAAACTGATTTTTTTTTTTTTTTTTTTTTTTTTTTTTTTTTTTTAATATATTGGAAAACTCTGAAAATTGTACAAAAATCTGAAGAATCTCATCCCCCCCAAAAGCAGAATGTGGGTAAAAGTGTGACATGCATCACAGAACAATCGGTTTGCAGAACATTTCATCTTTTAAAAAGAAGATATAAAATGATATGCAGAGTAATTAAAGCGATGTGCCCTTTATGCCATGCCTTCTTTCTTCACTTTTTGCACAACTTTTATACCTATTTTGCATTTTACCGTGGTCTTACTTGGACAAAATGCCTGCACAACATTTGCAACTGTTCGAAGTTATGTTGCAGAACACTGGATATAATTCTGCTCCTGGGCTCATCCCTGCTTCCCCCCAAAATTTAGCACCTTTACCATGATACTTGTGACACTTACCACTTAACCATGATACTTACCAAAGCACTTGAAAATCCTCCTCTTTGAAAAAATTCAAATTCAGACATTCCGCTGTATGATAACTGTAATAGAAAATGTATTGGGTGCTCCTTCCTCCCCCCACCCCATCCTTTTACTGAAACTGTAAAGAGTAGAGTCACAAAGACACTTATGATAAAATATTTATAGAAGCTTTTCAGGAAATGTAAAGGCAAACTGAACTTAACTTTTATTAGCTTTAAATTACATTAAAAGTATGAGCATATTCATTGGGTAATTTATACCTAGCACATATTGGCAGAAAGTGAAAGAAAAGAATAAAATGATGCTACAATACATATACCAGTAAGAGGGCTTGCACATGATCATTTCTGTTAAAATTTTTTTTCAAGACACAAATGAAAATTGACTATTTTCTTAACAGTACTTACAACAACAGTAATAAGTAAAACAAAAAAAAAAAACTCTTGAAGAGTAGAAGATGAGTTACGTGTGGAATCAAGTTCCAAAAGAAAACAGGAGAATAAGCTGCAGCAAATGATCACATATGATTACACATAAAACAATGAGACGTTCAGCTTTAGACAGAAAAACATTTTTCAGTAAGCACAAGTTATCTCCAAAGTAAAAGTCATATCATGCCTCCTGTTTGTTCTTGGTATACCTCAATTACATCATCGTTTTCCATTTCCAACTGCTTAGGTGTTTCATCGTCATTGATCCTCTTTCCATCAAATAAGAAACGAAGGGATGTGACAGGAACACCCAATCTCTCGCTATAGGATCGCTTAAGTTTTCCCATTTGTGTAATCATCTTTACACGGAAATGGATTTCATGAGAGTCCTGGCCAACTACCTTAAGTTTTATGTACTCGGAACCATCACCTTCGCCTTTCTGTTGGTCAGCCATAATTTACAAATACAAAAAGTAAAAATTAAATCTCACTTTATGAATGTCCCGAAGGATACAATGCGTTATATATAAGCTGTGCGGCTAGAATTCTTCACACTCTCGTCTCGAAAATTCTGGTAAATTCTGCGTCGATGAAAACGGCTAACAAATCTGTTCTTAAAGTCGCAAGAGCTTGCTTTACACACATGCGGTGAGTGGCGAACTGGAAAGAGCGCTCACAACCGCGTCTAGCCAGAGGGAAAAGCGTCTAGGGTAAAGACAATATAACGTACCCTTGTGCGTTCGTTCATAAACCCCCAGAAACGAATGTCAGGTCATGTTCAGACTGCCACCCATCTCTGCAACTCCTGAAGATCCTCCAGACAAGTGACTTCAAATAGCAAGGAGGCGAATCTGATTCGCTATCGAACACTTCACTTTTAAAAACACCAATTTTTATACTAATTATAGCGTTAATTAGTAATATTAAAACACCAGTCTTTAAGTATTGTTTATTTGTTAATTATAGTCGAACTTATATAACAAGTAATTTTTATCATTAAAACCATATTGGTGATCTCAATTCTGAAACAAAAATTGGAGACATTTTGTAAATTCAATATTCTTCTTAAATAAGCTTCTATTTATTCAACTAAAGAATTATTAACATTCGTAAAGTGAAGAAAATATAATTATTTTTTGTTGTTGTTTAAAAGAAATGGTGTTTATTATTAAAATGTTGACCCTATTTTCTATTTATGTTTTGGGAGCAAACTGAAAAAAATCCTGACACTGGGAACAGTCTCTGAAAATCGGAGACGCTTGATCACCCTAGATTTAGCATAGATAAAGCAACCATATTTCTAAACAGTAATTTGGGGACAAATCAGGCATTCAAGGAAAACTTGGGGACACTAGAAAATATTTTTGGGGACTTATTCGGGGACACAACATATTACCATGTATATCCCACACTTTAAATCTTGACTGACTTTGATACTTAAAAATGAACTCTAATAGCTTTTTATACCAATTGTGTATTCTTATTTCTAATAAATTAATGGAAGTATTTCATTGATTTATAAATATTTATTTAAACCAGAAATATGAAAGGAACATCATGTTGAAGTATTGCAATTTATTCAAAATTTAACTCCTGGCATAGTATTTGTATTTCTTAGAAGCCATTAGTTTTTACATTGGCTCATTTTGTGATAATTAATCATGAAATTTTGTGCATCCTCTAAAAATGAGTATTCAAGTGCAAGAAAATTTCGTACACCCTCCAAAAAAGTATTCGAGCAAGAGAGAAATTTTCTATTTCAGATTTGCGAATTATACTTGAGTTTTTGAAAAACGCACAACCTGACAGAAATATGGAAATTCATATTTATACATAGCCTAATTCATATTCTATGATATATAATTTTTAATATACAAAACCAAAGTAGGAAATTTATCGCTTGCTCGAATACTTTTTTAGAGGGTGTACAACCTCTAAAAAAAGTATTCGAGCCCCCCCTGTGATTGTCCCCCTCCCCTCTATTATCTCCACAGTAAAAGTCTTATATCATGCCTCCTGTTTGTTCTTGGTATACCTCAATTACATCATCGTTTTCCAGCGCGTATTCGATCTTTCTGTCTGTCTGTCTTTCTTTGTGTAAGTCTTTCTTTGTGTCTGTGTCTCTGTTTTTGTATCTGTCTGTCTGTCTTTCTTTGTGTCTGTATGTCTTTCTTTGTGTCTGTCTTTCTTTTTGTCTTTGTGTCAGTTTTTCTTTCTCTGTGTCTGTGTCTCTCTCTGTCTTTCTTTATGTCTTTGTGTCTGTCTTTCTTTGTGTCTTAGTGTCTGTCTGTCTTTGTATTTGTATTTCTCTCTGTCTGTCTTTGTATTTGTATTTCTCTCTGTCTGTCTTTGTGTCTTTAAGTCTTTCTGTCTGTCTTTGTCTGTCTTTCTTTGTGTCTTAGTGTCTGTGTCTATGTGTCTGTCTGTCTTTCTGTCTTTCTTGTGCCTGTCTGTTTTTGTGTCTGTGTCTCTCTCTGTCTTTCTTTATGTCTTTGTGTCTGTCTTTCTTTGTGTCTTAGTGTCTGTCTGTCTTTGTATTTGTATTTTTCTCTGTCAGTCTTTGTGTCTTTAAGTCTTTCTGTCTGTCTGTGTCTCTTTATCTTTTTTGTCTGTCTGTCTTTCTTTGTGTCTGTGTCTATGTGTCTGTCTGTCTTTCTGTCTTTGTGTCTGCCTGTCTTTCTTGTGCCTGATTGTTTTTGTGTCTGTGTCTCTCAATCTTCGTATCTGTCTGTCTTTCTTTATGTCTTTGTATCTCTCTGTCTTTGTGTCTGCGTGTCTCTCCGTCTTTGTGTCTGTGTATCTCTGTCTTTCTTTATGTCTGTGTCTGCCTGTCTGTGTGTTTGTGTCTGTCTGTCTTTCTTTCTGTCTGTCTGTCTGCCTTTCTTTGTGTTTTTGTGTCTGTCTCTCTTTCTTTGTGTCTGTGTGTCTCTCTGTCTTTCTTTGTGTCTGTGTGTCTCTCTGTCTGTGTGTCTGTCTTTGTGTATGTCTGTTTTTCTTTGTGTCTTTGTTTTTCTTTATGTCTGTGTGTCTCTCTGACTTTGCGTCTGTCTGTCTTTGTGTTTGTATGTCTTTGTGTCTGTCTTTATGTCTTTCTGTCTGTCTTTGTGAGTGTGTCTGTCTGTCTTTGTCAGTGTGTGTCTGTCTGTCTTGCTTTGTGTCTAACTGCGTTTGTGTCTGTGTCTTTGTGTGAGTCTTTCTTTATGTCTTAGTATCTGTCTGTCTTTCTTTGTGTCTTTGTATCTGTCTCTGTCTTTCTTTATGGCTTTGTGTCTGTTTTCCTTTATGTCTTTGTGTCTCTATGTCTTTCTTTGTGTCTGTCTTTGCGTCTGTCTGTCTGCCTTAGTGTTTGTATTTCTCTCTCTCTGTCTTTGTGTCTTAAGTCTTTCTGTCTGTCTGTCCGTCTTTGTGTTTGTCTTTTTTGTCTGTCTGTCTTTCTTTGTGTCTGTGACTTTCTTTTTGTATGTCTGTCTTTATGTCTTGGTGTCTGTCTCTGTGTTTGTATTGTTTGTGTCTTGAAGTCTTTCTGTCTGTCTGTCCGTCTTTGTGTTTGTCCTTTTGTCTGTCTTTGTGTCTGTCTGTCTTTGTATCTTAGTGTCTGTCTGTCTTTCTTTATTTGTTTGTGTCTGTCTTTCTTTGTGTCTTTGTGTCTGTTTGTCTTTCTTTGTGTCTCTCTGTTTGTCTTTGTGCCTGTCTGTCTTTCTTTGTCTCTGTGTGTCTCTGTGTCTGTCTTTCTTTGTGTCATTCTTTCTTTGTGTCTGTTTGTCTTTCTTTGTGTCTTTGTGTTTGTCCGTCTTTCTTCGGGCCGCGCGGCAAGCGATTAGTGAGTAATTATTGGTGGGATTACTGGTAGAGGACAACGGCCTAGAGTCTATCCTCTGATAAAAGCACAAAGATATCGCTTGACCTCGCACTGCCTCCACGTGGCCCCGGTTGGAAACGTGATCTATATCACGGCTAAAGTGCGAAAGATTCAATACTGTAAAAATTTCTTTGTCTTTGTATTTCTCTCTGTATCTCTTTGTGTCTAAGTCTTTCTGTCCGTTTCTGTGTATTTGTGTTTGTGTGTCTCTGTCTGTCTTTCTTTGTGTCTGTGTGTCTCTCTGTCTTTGTGTCTCTGTGTCTGTCTTTCTTTGTGTCTGTCTGTCTTTCTTTGTGTCTATCTTTCTTTGTGTCTGTCTGTTTGTCT
Source organism: Cheiracanthium punctorium (assembly GCA_038373885.1). Classification (NCBI taxonomy): domain Eukaryota; kingdom Metazoa; phylum Arthropoda; class Arachnida; order Araneae; family Cheiracanthiidae; genus Cheiracanthium; species Cheiracanthium punctorium. Next base: position 45,113 of record JAWZYV010001055.1, on the reverse strand, counting down.
TCCTTTGTGTCTGTGTGTTTCTCTGTCTTTGTGTCTGTCTTTCTTTGTGTGACTCTCTCTCTTTATGTCTTTGTGTCTATCTTTCTTTGTGTCTGTCTGTTTGTCTTTCTTTGTGTCTGTCTTTCTTTGTGTCTGTGTGTTTCTCTGTCTTTGTGTCTGTCTTCCTTTGTGTGACTCTCTCTCTTTTTGTCTGTCTGTTTGTCTCTCTTTGTGCATGTCTTTATTTATGTCTTTGTGTCTGTCTTGGTGTCTCTCTGTCTGTTTGTCTCTCTTTGTGTCTGTCTTTCTTGGTGTGACTCTCTGTCTTTGTGCCTGTTTGTCTATCTTTGTGTCTGTCTGTCTTTCTTTGTGCCTGCGTGACTCTGTGTCTGTGTGTCTCTCTGCCTTTGTGTCTGTGCGTCTCTCTGACTTTGTGTCTCTCTTTCTTTGTGTCTGTCTTTCTTTGTGCTTTCTGTATTTCTTTGTGTCTGTCTGTCTGTCTTTGTGTCTGTCTGTCTTTCTTTGTGTGCGCGGTGTTTCTCTATGTCTTTGTGTCTGTCCGTCTTTCTTTCTGTCTCTCTTTCTTTCTCTTTTCTCTTTTGTCTGTGTGTCTTTGTGCCTGTCTGTCTTTCTTTGTGTCTGTCTGTCTTTCTTTGTCTGTCCGTCTTTCTTTGTGTGTGTGTTTCTTCAGGCCGGGCGGCCAAGCGATTAGTGAGTAATTATTGGTGCGATTACTGGCACAAAGATATCGCTTGACCTCGCACTGCCTCCCCGTGGCCCCGGCTGGAAACGTGATCTATATCACGACTAAAGTGCGAAAGATTTAAGACTGTAAACATTTCTTTGTGTTTGTACTTCTCTCTGTATGTGTTTGTGTCTTTAAAACTTTCTGTCCGTCTCTGTGTATTTGTGTTTGTCTTTTTGTCTGTCTTTGTGTCTGTGTGTCTTTCTTTGTGTCTGTCTTCTTTCTTTATGTGTTTGTGTCTGTCTGTCTTTCTTTGTGTCTGTGTGTCTCTCTCTTTGTATCTGTCTGTCTGTCTTTCTTTGTGTCTGTGTGTGTTACTTTGTGTTTGTCTGTCTTTCTTTGTCTTTGTGCTGTCTGTGTTTCTTTCTGTCTTTGTGTGTGTTTGTCTTTCTTTGTGTCTGTGTGTCTCTCTGTCTTTGTGTCTGTCTGTCTTTCTTTATGTCTTTGTGTCTGTCTCTCTTTGTGTCTTTGTGTCTGTCTCTCTTTGTGTCTTTGTCTGTCTGTCTTTCTTTGTGTCTTTGTTTGTCTGTCTTTCTTTATGTCTTTGTGTCTGTCTGTCTCTGCGTCTGTCTGTCTTTGTGTTTGTATTTCTCTCTGCCTGTCCGTCTTTGTGTTTGTCTTTCTTTGTGTCTATGTGACAAAATTTAACTCTCCTCATAGTATTTGTACTTCTCAGAAGACATTACATTTTACATTGGCTCATTTCTTGATAATTAATCATGAAATTTTGTGCACCCTCTAAAAATGAGTATTCGAGTGCAAGAAAATTTCGTACACCCTACAAAAAAGTATTCGAGTAAGAGAGAAATTTTCTATTTTAGATTTGCGAATTATACTTGAGTTTATGAAAAACGCACAACCTGACGGAAATATGGAAATTCATATTTATACATAGCCTAATTCATATTCTATGATATATAATTTTTAATATACAAAATCAACGTAGGAAATTTATCTCTTGTCTTTCTTCGGGCCGGGCGGCAAGCGATTAGTGAGTAATTATTGGTGGGATAACTGGTAGAGGACAACGGCCAAGTGTCTATCCTCTGCCCAAAGCACAAAGATATCGCTTGACCTCGCACTGCCTCCACGTGGCCCCGGCTGGAAACGTGATCCATATCACGGCTAAAGTGCGAAAGATTCAATACTGTAAACATTTCTTTGTGTTTGTATTTCTCTCTGTATCACTTTGTGTCAATTCTTTCTGTCCGTTTCTGTGTATTTGTGCCTGCGTGACACTCTGTCTTTTTGTCTGTCTTTCTTTGGGTCTGTCTTTCTTTGTGTCTGTGTGTCTCTCTGCCTTTGTGTCTGTCTGTCTTTGTGTCTGTCTGCCTTTCTTTGTATCTGTCTGTCTTTGTGTCTGTGCGTCTCTCTGACTTTGTGTCTGTCTTTCTTTGTGTCTGTGTGTCTCTGTGTCTGTCTTTCTTTGTGTCTGTGTCTGTCTTTCTGTGTGTCTTTCTGTATTTCTTTTTGTCTGTCTGTCTTCTGTTGTGTCTGTATGTCTTTCTTTATGTCTGTCTGTCTTTCTTTGCGTGCGCTGTGTTTCTCTATGTCTTTGTGTCTCTCTTTCTTCGGGCCGGGCGGCCAAGCGATTAGTTATTGGTGGTAGTGAGTAGTTATTATTGGGATAACTGGTAGAGGACAACGGCCAAGTGTCTATCCTCTGCCCAAAGCACAAAGATATCGCTTGACCTCGCACTGCCTCCACGTGGCCCCGGCTGGAAACGTGATCCATATCACGGCTAAAGTGCGAAAGATTCAATACTGTAAACATTTCTTTGTGTTTGTATTTCTCTCTGTATCACTTTGTGTCAATTCTTTCTGTCCGTTTCTGTGTATTTGTGCCTGCGTGACACTCTGTCTTTTTGTCTGTCTTTCTTTGGGTCTGTCTTTCTTTGTGTCTGTGTGTCTCTCTGCCTTTGTGTCTGTCTGTCTTTGTGTCTGTCTGCCTTTCTTTGTATCTGTCTGTCTTTGTGTCTGTGCGTCTCTCTGACTTTGTGTCTGTCTTTCTTTGTGTCTGTGTGTCTCTGTGTCTGTCTTTCTTTGTGTCTGTCTTCTTTGTGTCTCTGTGTCTGTCTTTCTGTGTGTCTTTCTGTATTTCTTTTTGTCTGTCTGTCTTCTTTTGTGTCTGTATGTCTTTCTTTATGTCTGTATGTCTTTGTGTCTGTCTTTCTTTCTTTGTGTGCGTTGTGTTTCTCTATGTCTTTGTGTCTGTCCTTCTTTCTTTGTGTCTCTCTTTCTTCGGGCGGGTCGGCCAAGCGATTAGTGAGTAGTTATTGGTGGGATAATTGGTAGAGGACAACGGCCAAGTGTCTATCCTCTGCCCAAAGCACAAAGATATCGCTTGACCTCGCACTGCCTCCACGTGGCCCCGGCTAGAAACGTGATCTATATCACGGCTAAAGTGCGAAAGATTCAATACTTTATACATTTCTTTGTGTTTGTATTTCTCTCTGTATCACTTTGTGTCAATTCTTTCTGTCCGTTTCTGTGTATTTGTGTTTGTCTTTTTTTCCGTCTTTGTGTCTAGGTGTCTTTCTTTGTGTCAGTCTTTTTTATTTATGTCTTTGTGTCTCTCTGTCTTTCTTTGTATCTGTCTGTCTGTCTTTCTTTGTGTTTGTGTGTCACTTGTCTGTCTTTGTGTCTCTGTGTCTGTCTTTATTTGTGTCTGGTCTTTCTTTGTCTTTCTTTCTTTATGTCTCTGTGTCTATCTTTCTTTGTGTCTGTCTGTTTGTCTTTCTTTGATGCTGTCTTTTTTGTGTGACTCTCTGTCTTTGCGTCTGTCTGTTTGTCTTTCTTTGTGTGACTCTCTGTCTTTGCGTCTGTCTGGTTTGTCTCTCTTTGTGTATGTCTTTATTTATGTCTTGGTGTCTTTCTTTGTGTGACTCTGTGTCTGTCTGTTTATCTTTCTTTGTGTCTGTCTTTCTTTATGTCTTTGTGTCTGTCTTTCTTTGTGCCTGCGTGACTCTCTGTCTTTTTGTCTGTCTTTCTTTGTGTGTGTGTGTCTCCCTGCCTTTGTGTCTGTCTGCCTTTTTTTGTATCTGTCTGTCTTTGTGTCTGTGCGTCTCTCTGACTTTGTGTCTGTCTTTCTTTGTGTCTGTTTGTCTCTGTGTCTGTTTTTCTTTGTGTCTGTCTTCTTTGTGTCTCTGTGTCTGTCTGTCTTTCTGTGTGTCTTTCTGTATTTCTTTGTGTCTGTCTGTCTTGCTTTGTGTCTGTATGTCTTTGTATCTGTCTGTCTTTCTTTGTGTGCGCTGTTTCTCTATGTCTTTGTGTGAGCTGTGTTTCTCTATGTCTTTGTGTCTGTCCGTCTTTCTTTGTGTCTCTCTTTCTTCGGGCCGGGCGGCCAAGCGATTAGTGAGTAATTATTGGTGGGATTACTGGCACAAAGATATCGCTTGACCTCGCACTGCCTCCACGTGGTCCCGGCTGGAAACGTGATCCATATCACGGCTAAAGTGCGAAAGATTCAAGACTGTAAACATTTCTTTGTGTTTGTATTTTTCTCTGTATGTGTTTGTGTCTTTAAGACTTTCTGTCCGTCTCTATGTATTTGTGTTTGTGTTTTTGTCTTTCTTTGTGTCTGTCTTCTTTCTTTATGTCTGTCTTTGTGTCTCTTGTCTTTGTATCGGTCTGTCTGTCTTTCTTTGTGTCTGTGTGTCTCTGTCTTTGTATCTGTCTGTCTGTCTTTCTTTGTGTCTGTGTTACTTTTTGTCTTTGTGCTGTCTGTGTTTCTTTGTGCTGTCTGTGTTTCTTTGTGTCTGTTTGTCTTTCTTTGTGTCTGTGTGTCACTCTGTCTTTCTGTCTGTCTGTCGTTCTTTATGTCTTTGTGTCTGTCTCTCTTTGTGACTTTGTCTGTCTTTCTTTATGTCTTTGTGTCTATCTGTATGTCTCTCTCTCTTTCTTTGTGTCTGTCTCTCTCTGCTTCTGTCTGTCTTTGTATTTGTATTTCTCTCTGTCTGTCCGTCTTTGTGTTTGTCTTTTTTGTCTGTCCGTCTTTCTTTGCGTCTGTGTCTTTCTTTGTGTCTGCGTGTCTGTCTTTCTTTATGTCTTTGTGTCTGTCTGTCTTTGTGTTTTTCTTTTTGTCTGTCTGTCTTTCTTTGTGTCTGTGTGTCTGTCTTTGTTTCTGTCTTTCTTTGTGTCTATGTGTCTGTCTGTCTTTCTTTGTGTCCGTGTGACCGTCTTTCTTTGTATATGTCTTTATTTATGTCTTTGTGTCTGTGTGTCTCTCTCTCTGTGTTTTTATTTCTCTCTGTCTGTCAGTCTCTCTGTCTTTGTGTTTGTCCTTCATCTGCCTTTGTGTTTGTCTGTCTTTCTTTGTATCTTAGTGTCTGTCTGCCTTTCTTTATGTCTGCCTTTTTTGTGTCTGTGTGTCTCTGTGTCTGTGTTTCTTTGTGTCTATCTGTCTTTGTGTCTGTGCGTCCCTCTGACTATGTGTTTGTCTGTCTTTGTGTCAGTCTGTCCGTCTTGATATCGCTTGACCTCCCACTGCCTCCACGTGGCCCCGGCTGGAAACGTGATCTATATCACGGCTAAAGTGCGAAAGATTCAAGACTGTAGACATTTCTTTGTGTTTGTATTTCTCTCTGTCTGTGTCTTTAAGACTTTGTGTCTGTCTGTCCGTCTCCGTGTCTTTGTGTTTCCTTTTTGTCTGTGTGTCTTTTTTTGTGTTTGTCTCTTTTCTTTATGTCTTTGTGTCTCTGTGTCTCTCTGTCTTTGTGTCTGTCTGTCTTTCTTTTTATCTTAGTGTCTGTCTGCCTTTCTTTATGTCTTTGTGTCTGCCTTGTTTGTGTCTGTGTGTCTCTGTGTCTGTGTTTCTTTGTGTCTATCTGTCTTTGTGTATGTGCGTCCCTCTGACTATGTGTCTGTCTGTCCGTCGTCATGTTTTTGTGTCTGTCGTCTTTGTATCGGTGTGTGTGTTTGTCTGTGTGTCTTTGTGCCTGTCTGTCTTTCTGTCTGTCTGTCTTTCCCAGCAAGCGCACACACGTTTAAATTACGTATTCCCGATGTCGAAATGTCGAATATAGGTCGATGAAAAATTACAGCAAAAAATAGCGTTTAAAAGAGATCAAACATACATTGTGTTGTCGACGTTATAAAGAGCCGTTCGATTTTGGTCAGGGAGGCGGCTATCTTCGACTGTTAACGTTAGTCGCCCTCACGAAGTCTATGATCCGTCAATACATCGCCAATTTTCCGCTCATGGCTTCGGCTGTCTGAGAGACCCCCCAGCCAGCCAAGAAGAAACACGATGGAGCATCGAGAAATTTTTTCAGCTTAGTTAATAGTCAGTTGAACGTCGAATAAACAGTGGAGGGGAGACAGAATTTACGGGGTCCTTTCTCACGACCTCTGACATGTCCACCCCAACCGATTTCTCAGAAAACAGATGCTTTTTTTTCTTTTTTGTGTGTGTATTCGTTCATGGTTCGCGTGGCTCGTACTTCACAGTTTTTTATGCAAGGGCAGAACTCGCTCCAGCGTGTTCTTGCTCAATGGCTGAGCTCAGGAGCTGCGCTGCACAGAAGAGTAAAATTTCCATAGTTTTAAGTATAAAAGTGGATATTTTTCAAGTATCTCATGGAATATTTTTCAAGTTCAACGCTAACACGATTTATCGTTAGCTTGGCATATTAATAAGTTTGTCTGGCTCTCTTTAAATTGTGTTGGCCGGTGATGTTATTAAAGTTTATCGGGGTAACTACAAATTTTAATTCCAGCCATCAAAATTTTAGAGGTGAGTTAAATAATTATTTAACTAATAATTATGTGCTTTATTTCTTTTATTCATTTTCTTTTAAATTGCTAATTATAAGTCTTCTTATTTGTATTATAGAGTGAAATATAAAGGTACAATTGGCATAAAATCAACTGTTTACCTTAAGCATATGAAATATTTCTTCTCATTATAAGCACGAATTTACTTAATGTAAACTTACTATAACAAAAGTCAACTTATTTTTGCATTATGGCATAACTTACAATGAAACAGATTAAAGCACTTTATGCAAAGTTTTTTTACTTTTTAAATTTTATACTAAAATGTGCATTTAGTATGTAATTTAAACCTATTTGGAGTAGTAAAATTGAACAAATCAAAGAATTAAGAGAGATAAATAAAAAACTGTTTGTGTAATGAAGTAGACAAAATTTTTCTCGTGGGAGGGTGAGAGGGGGGCGGGGATTTGTAGATAGAAAACTTGTTCATATTTTATTACAGGAAAACTATAATAATCTATAGAGATAAAAAAGCAGGCTTATTCGTCTAATGGAAGTGGTTACTTGACGATTTCGTCGAATCCTGACAGTTTATAAACGTAGTAATTATGCCGGAATTCCAGACATTTAGAAAATATGTCAGTCACACACCATTTACATACGTCGTGAAAGCATGGAAATTCAAACTTCTTGTCGGGTGCACATGCCTTTTAAAAGGAAACACTTTATATTTCTAAATATAATACATTATACTACTAGTTGTTAGCTAATGAAAAGCAATTTTGAATTAAATGATTAGAAATAACAAGTTTTCTTCTAATCGTTAATAACTAACTAAATTAACTTCTAATCGTTTAGATAAAGCTGTAAAATTTATATTCATAAAAGTTTGAACATATACAAAAATACATTAAATTTAAAATATAATCTTAATTTTTAATTTAACAGATAAGTAACTCGCACGTACAACTTATGTCACTAATTTACATTTTAAAGGGTTTCCATTTTTTCTCCCGGTACATTTTATTAATCGTTTTGGCTGTATTAGGTATTTTTAATAAAAGGGTGCAAAAAATTATTTAATCTACTCTTATAAACTATCTAAATATTTTCATATATTGGTTAAAAAGTAACCTTTTTTATGTAAAATAAGTAAATTATATTTACTGTTAGTAAAATTACATTTTAAACTATTCCTTACTTAACTAAATTTACTAATATTTTATTTTATTTTAAGTTACTTTTTCACCATCTTTCACCAATAAATGAAGATATTTAGATTAGTTAGATTGTTTATAACATTGAATTAAACAGCGTACACCCCCCCCTACAGTAAAAACAATTCATAAAATGTACCGGGGGAAAAAGTAAACCCTTTAAAATGTAAAATAGAGACATAAGCTATTTATGCAAGTTACTAATCAATTAAATTCAAAAAATCAAGATTATATTTTTCTTTAATGTATTTTTTCTGTGTTCAAATTTTTATGAATGTATATTTTACAATTTCATCTAAACGACTAGAAGTTAATTTAAAACTCATAATTTCCGCACATTTAATTAAACATTACTTTTTATTAGCTAACAAACTAATATTAAAATGTATTATATAGAAATATAAAATGTTTCCTCTTTAAACTGCAAAAGTTCAGAAGATCAGAACAGTTTGAATTTCCATTCCTTCACGACGTATGTAAATGGTATTTGTCTATTCTCTGAATGTCTGGAATTGCGGCATAATTACTACGTTTATAAATGGTCAGAATTCGACAAATTCTGCGAAGTCTTTAAAAAACGACTTCTATTAGACGAATATAAGCCGGTTTTCTCTGTCCTGTTGGAGCGATTCGACAACGTATAACGTAAAATCAATCACTATGAGCTGAATTTTATAAACGGATTCCGAGAATCAGTCTCCCTTTGCCGTATAGCGACGAGTGTTCGACAAATATCGGGGATTTTCTCTTCCTGGCGGTCACCCTTTCTCATTCTTGCGCCGTAGTTAAGCGAGATTGTTATCTCTCACGGTCGCCCCTCGCGGGTGATACGCGGTCTAGAAGTTCAGCGCTCGACGGGCAAACAGGTGGACATATCCAAGGATTTTTAACGTCGATGATTACGTCGAAACTACGTCGACGGCCACGTTAATTCGATGTATCGTGGCTGGCTGGGTTTCTTTGTGTCTGTCTTTCTTTGTGTCTGTGTGTCTCTGTGTCTGTCTTTCTTTGTGTCTTTTTGTATTTCTTTGTGTCTGTCTGTTGTTCTTTGTCTGTCCGTCTTTCTTTGTGTGTGTCTTTCTTCAGACCGGGCGGCCAAGCAATTAGTGAGTAATTATTGGTGGGATTACTGGCACAAAGATATCGCTTGACCTCGCACTGCCTCCATGTGGCCCCGGCTGGAAACGTGATCTATATCACGGCTAAAGTGCGAAAGATTCAAGACTGTAAACATTTCTTTATGTTTCTATTTCTCTCTGTCTGTGTCTTTAAGACTTTCTGTCTGACTGTCCGTCACCGTGTCTTTGTGTTTCCTTTTGTCTGTCTTTGTGTCTGTGTGTCTTTCTTTGTGTTTGTCTTCTTTCTTTATGTCTTTGTGTCTCTGTGTCTCTCTGTCTTTGTGTCTGTCTGTGTTTCTTTGTGTCTCTCTGTCTTTGTGTCTGTCTGTCTTTGTGCCTGTGTGTCTCTCTGTCTTTGTGTCTGTCGTTCTTTGTTACTGTCTTTGTGTCTGTCTTTTTCATTGTGTCTGTCTGTCCTTTTGTCTGTTTCTTTCTTTATGTCTTTGTGTCTCTGTGTCTCTCTGTCTTTGTGTCTGTCTGTGTGCCTGTGTGTCTCTCTGTCTTTGTGTCTGTCGTTCTTTGTTACTGTCTTTGTGTCTGTGTTTTTCACTGTGTCTGTCTGTCCTTTTGTCTGTGCCTTTCTTTGTGTCTGTCTGTCTTTGGGGTCTGTCTGTCCGTCTTTGTGCCTGTCGTCTTTGTTTCGGTGTGTGTGTTTGTGTTTGTCTGTGTGTCTTTGTGCCTGTCTGTCTTTGTGTCTTTGTGTCTGTGTTTTTCTTTGTGTCTGTCGTCTTTCTTTGTATCGGTGTTAGAGATGGGGAAAGAATGAACACCCTGTTCTTTTGAACCTGTTCTCAAGAAAGAACGGGAACACCCTGTTCAGTGATCACGGCTAAAACATGTTCTCAGTTCATTAAGGTCCGACGCTTCAAAATTTTATGGCAGGCAAGCGTGTTGAAAAGAGAAATTTTGGAAAATGCCTTAAAGGTGAAATTTCTCATTGAAAGACACGATTAATATTTTTCTGCTAAGAAAAATTTAAATTCTGGGGGGGGGGCAGACTCCCCCTCCCCCACATTGGCTACGTATCTGATGGTGGGGACAGAAGTTCACAATTTTAGTTTATCAAATTCTAATTGTGGAATCTTAGTTATTTTGAGAAATAATGATAACGAAGATGATTATCTGGGGGTGATAGAACTTTTAACCCAACCAACCATAAATTTAAAGTGGACCCGGGCAAAGAATAAGAAGCTTTCTTATATGTTCAATACGAAATGCACTCACAGGAAAACAATTCCTCAATTTTTATTATTCCAGCCAAACTACTCAATTTCAATCAAAGTAAAAAAATTAATAATAAAGAAAATGATAGTCTGAAACACAAACAAATCGAAAAAAAAAATATTTTATCAACGTCAAACAATAATATAAGCATTACACTATCTCCATATAAAACGCGCCTTCACTTCATACGCTCTTAGCCATCTCTTATTGGCTGAAAAAGAACCTGTTCCGGAGCAGCCTCTCCTATTGGCTGAAAAAGAACAAGTTCTTTTTTCTCGGCTGGAGGAGTTCTCCGAGCAGTGAGCGGGAAGACCTAGTTCAGCGTTCTTTTCCTGAGCTGGTGTTCTTTTTCGGAACGGGGAGCTAAGCTGCTCTTTCCGGGAACGGAGTAAAAGGCGTTCTCTTGCTGAACAGGTTAAACGAACTGTTCTTCGGTGAAAGGTGTTCCTTCATTGATCTGTTCCCTGTTCTTTTGATTTAATTAAGTTCTGAGCTAGGGTCAAAGTTGTAGACTTGGAGTCAGAAGCAAGGCCGTACTTAGACGGGGGGGAGGTCCTATGAGTTCGGACGCCGCTTATTACTTTATATGTATATGGTGTATTTATAAGGGACGTAGCCAGAAAATGTTTTCTGTGTGGGGATGGTGAGGGGCATGGGCGCCGGCAGCATAGGACAAGGGGGGCAATGCCCCCTCCCCCCTGGATTTTTGTATGCAGTGTTATCCGTTCCTTTTTTGCTCTTTCCAACATGGTAACTATACGTTGAAGTAGTCTTTGCCCCCCCCCCGGGAAATATTCTGCCTGCGCCCATGGTGAGGGGTATGAAATGCAGTAATGTATAAATGAACGAAATGTTTGCGCAATAATTAAAAAAAATTAATCTTGCTAAATTAGACAGAAATTGGGTGTGGGGGATATATCCTGAAAATTTTATCCCGATATACCATGCTCCCCGACTCCGAAATTATTTTCTACGTATGGCCGTGGTCGGAAGCCATTTAATCTGGATTTTTGGAGCCATGTAATTTTATATGCCAAAGTCGTATTCATTTTCTTAAATCGTAGTCGAAGCAATCGACATATTTACGCACGCGTATTATTTTTAATCTGGAGCCTGATACTTACAGCTTTTTAAACGGAGTCTTTAATTTTTAAGCTGGAGCATGTACATTTTAAGCTGAAACTTTACTCTTTTTTTCTTTTTAAGCTCTAAGAGTGTATCGACTCTTTTGTGGGCTCCCCCATTGGAAATGTGCAGGTCCATGCCGTATGTTTTTAACCTGAAGGCTGCACAATGATTTTTTTAAAACTTGAGATGGATTTATTTAATATTTTGAGTTAGAGTCTAAACTTTAGAGCTAAAAATGTTTGTCGTTGGAACCAAAGCCATATCTTTTAAGCTGGAGCCCGAGACATATATTTTTATTTGTAGTCGCAGCCAAAGAATGAATGTTTTTATTATTGCTATTATTATTATTCAAGTCGGATCCATAACCTTTTGGAGCTAGACCTGGAGCAATAAAATTTTTTTAAGGTAAAGAGGCGGGCCGAACGGCGGAAAGGGTGAATTTTTCGTAAAACGATTTCATCATTATTATTTTGTTAAAAACATTTTAAATTGGGGGGAGGGGGGAAGCAGACTTCCTGATTCACCTCCTCGGGTACAAGGGGTCAGAGCCGTATCCAGAAATAAATTTATCCCAAAAATTTCGGAGGGGGACCAAACGAAAGAAAGGTTGAATTTTTCACAAAGACTTCATCTTTATTAGTTTGTTAACAAAAGTTTAAATTCCGGGGGTGTGGTGGACCACACCCCTGGGTACGGCCTTGAAGGGGGTACTCCCTCTCCAGCGGTCCTACAACCCCCCCTCCCCCTTCCGCTCCTCCAAGGGTTACGACTTTGACTATAGGGTGGAAGCTTTCCCGAATGTATTCCAAAGTGGGGGTGTTGAAAATTGCATCTTCCGTTCGCCATTAAATTTATGGTGTGGACTGGGAATAAGACTAGGAAAGGGGGGGCGGAATTCATCGCAGATTATCAGCTTCGGCGGTTTGCTGTAGTAGTGCTGAAGCTACTGTAGTAGTGCTGAAGCAGAAAAAACAAAAACAAAACTGGTGTTTCGTTGGAATTGATTTTTCTCTTAGTTTAGATTTAGCTATTGCATTAGCATCTTGGAATATTCTTCATCGAATCGTTGAATAAACACTTTTGTGGTTGGATCATTTTTTTAGTCTTGTAAATATTGATAACAATTATCTAAATAAATTAATCTAATCAAAAATGAATAAAAATTTGTAATTTATATTTTTTAAGTGAATCTAATATTGTTTATCATGCTGTGTATGAAGTATATACAATCATATATCTATATCGTGTATATTGAATCAGCCAATACTGTACTTAAATTTATATTCAGTTCAAGTAAATTAATGTTTAAAAAATGAAGATTTTGTGATATTGTCTTTTACTAAATACGGATTTTAAATTAATGAAAGCGACACAGAAGACGTATGCTAGTTCTTTAGCTCTTCTATAGAGTTTCATTATATTTAATTAAAATACCGACAAGTCTAATCAAACAGTTATGAATATTATGTCATTTTAGGAGCTTTCAGAATCAAATATTGTTTACTAATGTAAGCAATATTGTATTACTCAGGTAAGTAATCGAAAATTAAGCCTGGCCTAAATAATTCTCTCTTTCAGTTTTTCCATTTATTTTTACATACTTGCTATGAGTAAGGATAACAAAAGTAAATAAAAAGCATCGGAAAAAATTTTGATTTTAAAAAGATGTGCATATTTAACAGTATATTATAGAACGTTAATATAATTAAAATATTTTTACAAAAAATTACTGTTAACATACTTGATTGAAGAAAGCCAGAATGTTGGCTTGCACAGTTTTTTTAAACGTTTTACAATTGCTGTTGTTGTTGCTAATGCCCTCTGGCAACCCGCGGGGCGGTGCCAGATCCCTCAAATAGGCAGGCGATGGGCGGAAGGGGCTGCTTCCATTTTAATGAGCCCCAGTGGGAGGAACTCCGACTCAGCTTGGGGTCCCCTAATTTTGAACCAATTCCAGAGGAGGGACCCACCCCCTGAAATCGGCACCACCAGAGGTATCGTTTAACAATTTGGAGGACATTGAAGCCACGACGGATTTTACGTGCACCAGCTCCCATTAGGGCACACGGTCCCACTGCAGTCGAGCCGAGAGGAAGTTGACCCTCCCAAGCACTGGCCAATCCGGATGCTGCTTCACTTTTCGTGTTCTTATGGGAACGGAGTTTAGTGCCCAGACCACTGCGGGTTTTACAATTGTTCTAAAGTATAGTACATGTTAAAAAGACGTATATTTTAATTTTTAAATTAAATAAAATAGTCATAATAAAGCTACCATAAATCAAAGAACCTGTTCTCAAAAGAACAGGAAAAAGAACTTTTCTTTAAAAAAGAACGGGAACGGTGAACAACTGTTCTTTGAAAATAACGGTTTTCCCCACCTCTAATCGGTGTGTGTGTTTGTGTTTGTCTGCGTGTCTTTGTGCCTGTCTGTCTTTCTTTCTGTCTTTGTGCCTGTCTGTCTTTCTTTGTGTCTGTGTGTCTCTGTGTCTGTCTGTCCGTCTTTCTTTCTGTCTGTCTATCCGTCTGTCTGTATTTCTTTGTGTCTATCTGTCTTACTTTGTGTCTGTCTATCTTTGTGTCTGTCTGTCTTTGTGTCTGTCCGTCTTTCTTTGTGTGTGTCTTTCTTCAGGCCGGGAAGCCAAGCGATTAGTGAGTAATTATTGGTGGGATTACTGGCACAAAGATATCGCTTGACCTCGCACTGCCTCCACGTGGCCCCGGCTGGAAACGTGATCTATATCACGGCTAAAGTGCGAAAGATTCAAGACTGTAAACATTTCTTTGTGTTTGTATTTCTCTCTGTCTGTGTCTTCAAGACTTTCTGTCTGTCTGTCCGTCTCCGTGTCTTTGTGTTTTCCTTTTTGTCTGTCTGTGTGTCTTTCTTTGTGTTTCTCTTCTTTCTTTATGTCTTTGTGTCTGTGTGTTTCTCCGTCTTCGTGTCTGTCTGTCCGTATTTGTGTCTGACGTCTTTGATTGTATCGGCGTGTGTGTTTGTGTTTGTCTGTGTGTCTTTGTGCCTGTCTGTCTTTCTTTCTGTCTGTGTGTCTGTGTGTCTCTGTGTCTGTCTTTCTTTGTGTCTTTGTGCCTGTCTGTCTTTCGTTGTGCCTGTGTGACTCTCTTTCTTTGTGTCTGTCTGTCTTTCTTTGTGTCTGTGTGTCTCTGTGTCTGTCTTTCTTTGTGTCTTTGTGCCTGTCTGTCTGTCTTTGTGTCTGTGTGTCTCTGTGTCTGTCTGTATTTCTTTGTGTCTATCTGTCTTTCTTTGTGTCTGTCTATCGTTGTGTCTGTCTGTCTTTCTTTGTGTCTGTCCGTCTTTCTTTGTGTCTGTCTTTCTTCAGGCCGGGCGGCCAAGCGATTAGTGAGTAATTATTGGTAGGATTACTGGCACAAAGATATCGCTTGACCCCGCACTGCCCCCACGTTTCCCCGGCCCGAAACTTGATGTATATCACGGCTAATGTGCGAAAGATTCAAGACTGTAAACATTTCTTTGTGTTTGTATTTCTCTCTGTCTGTGTGTCTTTAAGTCTTTCTGTCTGTCTGTCCGTCTCTGTGTCTGTGTTTGTCTTTGTGTCTGTGTGTCTTTCTTTGTGTCTCTCTTCTTTGTATCCGTCTTTCTTTGTGTCTGTCTTTCTTTGTATCTGTCTGTCTTTGTGTCTGTCTCTCTTTCTTTATGTCTTTGTGTCTGAGTGTCTCTCTGTCTTTGTGTCTGTCTGTCTTTCTTTGTATCTGTCTGTCTGTGTTTGTGTCTTTCTTTATGTCTTTGTGTCTGTGTGTCTTTCTTTGTGTCTGTCTGTCTGTCTGTCTCTCTTTGCGTCTGTCTGTCTCTCTTTGTGTCTGTGTGTCTCTTTGTCTTTATGGCTGTCTGTCTTTCTTTGTGTCTGTGTGTCTCTATGTCTTAGTGTCTGTCTGTCTTTCTGTGTGTCTGCCTGACTTATCGTCTGTGTGTGTCTTTGTGTTTGTGTTTCTTACCTTGTGTCTGTCTTTCTTTGTGTCTTTGTGTCTGTCTGTCTCTCTTCTTGTCATTCTGTCCTCTTTGTGTCTGTGTGTCTCTCTATGTTTGTGTCTGTCTGTCTGCCTTTGTATCTGTCTGTCTTTCTTTGTGTCTTTGTGTCTGTCTTTTGTGTTTTTGTGTCTGCCTTTCTTTGTGTGTGTCTGTCTTTCTTTGTGTCTGTGTGTCTATCTGTCTTTGTGTCTGGCTTTCTTTGTGTGTGTCTGTCTTTTTTGTGTCATTTTGCCTTTGTATCTGTCTGTCTTTCTTTGTGTCTTTTTGCCTTTTTTGTGTCTTTGTGTGTCTGTGTCTGTCTGTCTTTCTTTGTGTCTTTGTGTCAGTATGTCTGTCTATGTTTGTATCTTTGAGTCTGTCTTTCTTTCCTTTTTTCTGTCTCTCTTTCTTTATGTCTTTGTGTCTGTCCGTCTTTGTGTCTTTGTGTCTGTCTTTCTTTATGTCTTCAGTGCGGGCGGCCAAGCGATTAGTGAGTAATTATTGGTGAGATTACTGGTAGAGGACAACGGCCAAGAGTCCATCCTCTGCCCAAAGCACAAAGATATCGCTTGACCTCGCACTGCCTCCACGTGGCCCCGCCCTGAAACGTGATCTAAATCACGGCTAAAGTGCGAAAGATTCAAGACTGTAAACATTTCTAAATCTAAATCAGTCATGGAGCAGCTCGAACGCAGCTTCAAAGAGATTCTTCTTGATGAAGATCCCAGTGATTGGGACTGAGAGCGGATTCAGGCCTAAACCTGATTGCTGATATGTATCAGGCTCTAATTGAGCCATCGAAATCTAAATTTTTCCAAGGTGCACTAGCGAAAAAGGTCTGCAAGTTCTACCAGCTGTTCATCTGTCTGTCTGTCTTTCTGTCTGTGTTTGCGTCTGTCTGTCTTTTTGTCTGTCTTTCTGTATGTCTTTTTCTATCATTGTGTCTGTCTGTCTTTCTTTATGTCCTAGTGTCTGTCTGCCTTTCTGTGTGTCTGTCTGTCTGTCTTTATGTCTTTGTCTTTCACTGTGTCTCTCTATCTTTCTTTATGTCCTAGTGTCTGTCTGCCTTTCTGTGTGTCTGTCTGTCTGTCTTTCTTTGTGTCTTTCTGTTTGTCTGTCTTTCTTTCTTTATATCTGTGTCTGTCTGTCTTTCTTTGTGTCTGTGTGTCTGCAAATAAATATTGTTTTTAACAAGTGTATTGTACGACGCAACGGAGAAGATTCTTTCTCATTGACCAGTGGTGCATCCCAAACTGGTTCCTTTGCGCCTTTATAAATGATGAAAGCGAACTGGTTAAACATGGGTTTAGGAGAGATTTTAAATACGCTCAAAGGGAGGACGATTGGCCCGTTGACCCCTCCCCTTGAATCCACCACAACACTGGGTGACGAACCTTATTATAGTTAACGTGAGGATCTATGATCCTTTTTTCTGCACATTTCTACTTTTTTTTTTCTATGTACACGTGCATTGCATACATGTTTCTATTACAAGCAATAAATCATAGACTGTGTCGAAAAAACATTGACCTGGGTAAATAAGGAATAAATGTTGATCATAGATATATACAATAAATTACTAAGTTACGTAAAAAAAGTACATAATTTTATGACATCATTAAAATTTTTTTTCAGAAGATTAAATCTGAATAAATACAAAAGAAAGTGTATGCGTGTTGCGTGTAATCTTTACGCGCGGTTGAAGTAAAATTTCTTTGACGTTTACGACACATATCACTGAAATGATTAAACTTTAACTTTAATATCATATTATAATTTAATTTTAATATTTATTCCTGTAATTTACAAAGATTATGTAAATGTTATATTCATATCATTCATTGGAAATAGGTACTTGAATGTCATCATAATTTTTTATTGTATGAAATTATAGGTTTGTGCTAACTATAATGTGAAACATAAATTTTACTCTCTAAATTTGCTAATTTTCTTGAAAATACAGCATCTTTCGTTGTACCGAAACGCGTTGTTGATTGAAGTCGAGAAGTATTCAGAGTTACATTAAATTTTTCTTTTAAAAAATCAACTAACGGCTGAGATTCTTGAGAGCGAAAATTAACATTAAAACCTCCAGTAAGAATCATCGGTAATTCTTGATAATTACTTAGAATCGAGGAAGTGTCCATGTTGTAGCATTATTCTTTAACTATCTTCTTATACCATTGTTCCGTCTGGAGGTTGGGTATGAATGGGGGAATGTCCATAGTCTAGTATTATACTTGTGTTCTTTAACTGATGTTTTCCTCTGTTTGTTGGGTTCCAATGCAGGTAGTGTAAATTTTTTTAGTGTTTTTCTATCACAGTATTCTTAAGCGTTGATTTCGTCTGCTTGTAGGTTTCGAATTATTATTCTGTATCCGTGTTTTTAAACTGCAGGCACTGTCTATTGTTTGGGATTGATTGCGGCCAAGGTCCGTTTCTTTGTGGTGTTCCATCCCCGTGTTAAACCGTTGCTCCGTCTTGATGTTGGGTTAGAATCCACGGAGTGTCCATTTGTTATTCTTTTATTTTGTTCTTAAACCGCTTGCAGCCAGTGTTTGTTTCTTTGTGGTGTTACATACCCGTGTTCTTAAATCGCTGTTCCGTCTGGATATCGGGTTAGCCTCCAGGAAGTGTCCGCGCTGAACTATTATTCTTTCAATGTTTTCTTAAAACGTTTTTCCGTAGGGTTTGAATCGAGAGAGGAGAACCTCCTGTGAGGTTGGGATTACATATAAAATATTTTGTTGGATGTACCTTTAAAACGCTTATTGATATATAAAATAAAGATTGGTGTCTCAAAGGTACGGCTCTTGACTGTTTTTCTCGCCGTTTCTTTCCCTAACACAGCGTTTCTCAACCTGTGGGGCGAGACCCCCAAAGGGGTCGCAGAGCGTTGGCAGGGGGGAGGGGAGAAAAACCCAAGAACAAGTTGTGATGCATGTTTTTAAAAAATTTCATCTTATTCATTCTCATTTTTACTCAAAAATATATCCATTTTCGCTTAAAATGCTCATTCAAACTTTACTGATAACATTATTTTGTAGAAAATTCGACTAAATGTTCATTGTTAAAGATTAAAAAACTGAATGTATGCTGAAAAATGCGAGGGGGGTGCACCGGAAGTTAGCATTTGTTGGAGGGGGGCGACGTTAAAAGGTTGAGAACCGCTGCCCAACAGGTTCTGCGTATTTTTACAGGATGAAGTCGGCGGACGGCGAAAGCAGAGTAGTGGTCGAAAAGGTAGGTTTTTCAGTGTTTCTTCTTTTTCCGCGCGTTTGGCGTGGAGTATATGACATATAAGTCACTTCCTTTACTGAGCGTTACTTCCGTCAGAAAAAAAATTGAGTTTCTCCCTAGTTTCGCCTAAAGAAGTTTTACTTAAAAAATCTGAGTTACTCCCTAGTCGCCACTAAAGAAGTTTTACTTCAAAAATTTTATTGTTTGTTTGTGGATTAAGGCCGATTGACTGCTCTTGGGTCCTAGGTCTATAGGGGGAATGCCCTCAGTGGGGTACTTTCAAAGGGATCATAACCCGGATCAAAAACTTTCATGCAGCCCCGTGCATAAAGAATTCCCAATTAGTGAAACATGTCCCATGCACTAATTAGGTGATGTATAAAGTGTCAGCCTTCATCATAAAAAGAGACCTTCCTACCGCGTAGTATAGTGGCTAAAGATCCATTCAACCACACGCAACACCACTGGCCGAGTGCATTGCGCTCTGGACAAGAAGACTGCCCACCAGTGGCTGGCTGAGAGGTTCTGCTCTCTAAACTGGAAAGCGGGAGTAGACGTTCCCGGAAATTCCCGGCAAGGGCGTAACGAACTCAGAAGAACTGATATAATACAACGTTTAAACAGTTTTTAAAGCAATCAAATTACGCCATTGACTCAATTTAAAATGTATATTTACAAGCTACTAGCGTTAAGTATCCAAAAAAAAAATGAGCATTTGGTAATGGTCAATATTTAATATATATTTTTTAGAAAGCGTCTCAATTTTGCAATGGAATAACAATTTTAAATAAAATAAAAAATTAATCTCTTAAAATAAAGTATGTTATTTTGACTTTTATCGATTATATCTTTCCAGTCATTGACTTCTAGCCATCTCCAAATAGAAATCCTGAAAGTCTATTCTCCCTCAGTTGTTCGAAGCTAGTCGGTGGCTAGCTTTCAAATTACCGACCCAGTTGTTGGTTATCAACTACTCTGAAGATTTTCCGACTTGTTCCTAACATCGTTCAGCCAATCATAAGAGTCCGTTACCGTTCCGTTCTAAGGTTCTTCTTCAAGGCGGGACAGAGTTAATGACTTGACTTTTCAACCAATTCGCGGAAAATCCACCCCCTGGTTACGAACTGGGTTTACATAAAGCACGCGGAAAACATCATTTAGCGAGGAGATTTCTAAAACATTAAATACCTAATTCATACCAAAATTTACATTACAAAAGCAAACTATTAATTTCTCTATTAAAATTTGTAACATTTTACATTTTACTTTTCTTTATTGAAGAAAAAATCCCCATTGTTGATAGTGTATATTAAACTTTTCTATAAAATTATGATGCCGATGCGACTTACCTTGAAAGATATTAAATATTAATACTTATCTTAATTCCCTATTCTATGGGGTTCGGATGCGTACAATTGGCGCACCGGCTTAGAAATCGGCGGCGGCGGAGCAGACCTCCAGGCGGAAGGTGGCAGGTTAAAAACCTGGTCGTGCCTGTCGACCGAGCCGTTCGGAGTTTTTGGTTGTTTTCCCCGAAACCTAGGGGCAAGAATCCCTTAGAAAGTCACCCAGGGAAGGTATTCCCCTATAGGCCTAGGACGCTAGTGAAGTCAATCGGTCTTAATCCACAAACATAAATTGAACTGGAAGACGGAAGGTGCCTGGTTCAAAACCAGGTTGCGTCCGCCTACCTAATCGTTCGGAGTTTACCGTGGTTTCTTCCGAAATTTAGTGTAAATACGGGTTTAGGACCCCTTAGAGAGACCCCGACGGAGGGCAACCCACTCCTCGGCCTAGAGCCCACGTGTAGCTATTTGGGCCGTAATCCCACAACAACTGTCAGTCACACCACGCTTCCGGATTCGATTCTCAGAGCGGACTTGGGTGTCATTTCATCCGTTTCTTCGTAAAAGGTAACGTTGGTTCATTTATTAGGTGCCTTCATAATAAACTGACTGGTAATTTCGGCCTTTGTTGTGGCCAACTCCTGCTACAATCAACAAGTGCTCGGCGGTAGAAAAAAAATCTTTAAAAAAACTTAGATTTGTTTAAACAAAGTTGGTAAGGAATTATATAATACCAACAATAGCAAAAGTATTGCGTGTTTGTGCAATAATTGTTTTCTTTCGTATTGTACTTACTAGTGGCGGATTTAGCTCTTGAGAAGCTAGAGGCTCAATTCAATTCTGACGGCCCCTCTTCAAAAAATACTTTCATTACCCCTACAGCCTACAGTGCGCTTGCTATGCACATGCTTTTTACAGTAATTAATTACTTTAATTAACCAACATAAAATTACAATTGTCTGGGAGAAGGATTTGAAAGGTAGCTAATGTTCGGATTATAGCAAAAGTGTTTAAAAAAAATCTGGTAATTCTTGGATAGAATAAAGTAGGAGAAGTCGGGGTACATGAAACAAAATTTACTACTTTTTTGTGTTTTCCTGTTCACAAATTTGCATGTGGAAAAATAGTTTAATGGAAACTTTTAACCTACTCTTTAACCTATCTAAATGAATTTTTATGAGTTTATAAATACTACCTTCATATTAAAAAAAATGCAAAAGGTGAAAGTCGACAGTGTTTCATTGTACCCCGTATACTCGGGTACAATGAAACACTTAATAAAACTTCACAAACACTCAAATAATAAGAGTCAAAATTAAAATTTCATCATGTATGTTTTATGTACATTTATAATAAATATTAATAGTCATAAATTTGAAATTGAAATGGAAAAACAAATTTAATTAAACTGTTACAGCTTGAGACGAAAACATAATACTTTTATTAGTCTATTGTTTTTTATTTTACATTTAATTTACATAAATCAATCTAAAAATGAACATTTATGCTTTACTTTCTCTACTACCTGAAGGAACAGAAGGTGGTAGTTTTGATAGAATTAGTTTTTTTCCCCAAATATACCTATTTTCGAAAAATGCACAAATTGGTATCTTGGACTTATTCGCTTTACGTACAGAACATCGTATTTCGTTTGATTTAATTTTATTATACCCCCAACAGAGTACATTTCTTTATTTTTAAGTACACCATTCTTGGTTAAAACATCATTTAGAGCGATACTGCTTGTGTCGTGCATGTTATGTGAGACTAGCTCATAATCTGTACTGTTTGGATTTTAGTTGAAAGACAATTTGGATTGTCAGAGTCTAAAGAAGATAAAGAACAATTTAAAAACAATTCTTTGATAACTTTATGTGCCCTATGGCGACCTCAATCTAAGTATTTCATAGTAACATCTTTAATTTAAGTGAATGCATTCACCCGAGGTATGAAACATGTTTCACTGTACCCCATCTACAAGTTTTTCACTGTACCCCAAATTGAGGCTACAAACTAAGTAAAATTACTAATTCCTAATATTTATTTTTTTAAATTCTGGCTTTGAAAGTATAAAAATCATACTATAGTGATAAAGATATTTGAAAAATAAGTAATTATAAAATACACATGAAAACATGGAGGTAAAACAAAATTATTTTTAGTAACGAAATTTACTTTCAATGGTGAAAATCCAATAACTTTCTAAATCTCTTGTTGTAAATATGCGATGATCTCCAAATCACATAAGAAACTGGAACGTATTTTGTATTGTATAATATGTGTGTGAGTTTCAACTTTCTGCGACAAATCCCATTGATTTTAGATAGCATGTTTCATTGCACCCCAACTTCCCCTAATATATTTTAAATTTACTACTTATTTGCATTTTTTAAGAATCTAGTAATCTAAGCATAATAAAATATTACTCGTAAATCAATATTAACGTATCAATAAGCGGAAAGGTTTCCGAAAATATAGCGTAACCTACCGATGCTCTACTCAAACTCACAATTTCGGAAACATAACCCATATTTCGGGGTAAAGTATTTACGGGCGAAAGGAAATCTTTATTTGGGACTTCGCGCGCATGCGCCAAGTGCCAAGAGACAGAGGGATAACAGTGAACGCATCTTCCCTAATAGCACAGATGGTCACAAAAGAGTCGCTGTGACGTCACAGAGGGTCACAATTGTCACAGGACTGTCACATTGTAACTTCTTGCACAGCCCGATTATGATCCACAGGGGCCCCGGGCATTGATGAATTTGGGGGTCCCCATCTATTAAATTTGTTTTCTTTTTTAATATTTTGACATATAAAAGAATATTTCAGAGCAACATTTGAAACTGGGGCCCTGGGCAAAGTCCATATTTGCCCATGCGATAATAAGCTTCTGGTAACTTGTGAGTGATGTAACTTCACTGTGAAGTTTATTTGTGACCAGTCACCAGGTGACGTCGCCGGATGAATACTTAAATAAAACGGATGAATACTTAAATAAAACAGCACATTATCTCCTGAAAATAATTTATGTGGAAGAAAAAAGATTTAAGATTTTTAATTTATATTTATTAATTATGGTATTTTCTCTCCATTTACAAAATACTTCAAAAAAATTTTAAGTTTCCAAAACAAGCCGTACCACAAATAACTTTTGCAGCAGTCAGTTTACTTTTAAAGCAAAATTCGGCAAGAAAACCGCAACGTCGTGGTACCGTGCTTTCTTCCGAATGCGTAGGTCCAGCGTTCGATTCTCGTCGCTAGTCCTCACCGCTTCTTCCGACAGAGTTTGGTGCTGCCATCTAGTTTAAGATACTCGAAACGCTTCATCTAGAGCATGTTACTTTTTTCTGAAAAACTCGGAAAGGTTACTCGTTAATTCGGAAAACCTTTCCAAAATACTCTGAGACCTTTCCGAAATACACGGAGAGGTTACTCAATATTTTACCAAAATATACAGAAACGTTACCCATCTTTTCCAGAAACCTTACCTAAAATGCAGGAAAATAGGTAAATATGTTTCCGACATATGCAGAAACGTTTCTAAATACTTTACCCGCATGGTTCGGAAACGTTTCCGCAATTTTAAACTACAAGAGCTGCCCCATTTTTTGGGGTAACGTTTCCGAATTTTTTTTACCGCGTACTCTAACGCAATTAGTTCATTTAATAAGCTTTGAAACAGGTTTTGATTTTTTAATTATAACAGCCTTAATTTCTCTCTCTTTTTTAAATAGAGCTTTAAATGCATCTGTACTGATTAATCCATCGTCACAACAAGAAGGGGGTGCAAACGGAACACCTGCTCCAGTTACCGTGCTCAAGTATGCGTCAGTTATAGCTCCATATGGCTTTATTTGAAAGGACGCCCTAATTAAGCTTTGCATTCAAAATTGTCTACTCTTTGCCTGAATGGAGTTTCAATGGGGAGATATTCTTCTCCTATGCTCTAGGGAACCTACAGCTATGCAGGCACCGGTGCCTCGCATTTGGAATGAATTATCCAACGGAAAATTTAAAATTATAGTCGAGAGGGCACGCAAGAGGTATGTCCCACTTTTACTTCCAAGAGAGACCACCGATATGGTGTCCCAGACAGCACAGCAAACTTGCATCAAACTTGCAGCAAGCTTGATTTATCAAGTCAATAAACTTGAATTAAGCTTGAAAATTTCAAGCGTGTAAGCTTAATGCAAGCTTGAATCAAGTGTTCTAGTTTACACTTGCCCAGCTTGCATTAAGCTTGACATAGCAAGCTTAATTTCAAGCTTAAAAAATTTTCCTAAAAAATATTTTTCTAAATACACGGGGCGCCCCACATACTTTATTTTTCCGCGCATTCACAGATGGCGCCATCAACGCTCGCTTTCGAAAGGAAAAATCAAGCTGTATTTAAGCTTGACAATTCAACTTGACTCCTGCAAGCTTGCTGCCAGAGTAAAATGAGTTGAACTGTCAAGCTTGCATTAATACGTCAAATTCAAAGAAATGTCATGCTTCATTTAAGCTTGCGTGCTGTCTGGGGTAGTAGCTTAAGAACTATTCTATCAAGCCTTGGGTCCGGGTTCGAATCCCGGCTTGGGCATGGATATTAACTTGTCCGTCCCTTCATAGGGGTTAACGCTGGCTGCCCATTTGGTGCCCCCGTAATAAGATACGTACTTGCCAATTTTTACGCTTTTTAACGAGTTCTACGATTTTTAGGCAAAATGCCCGTTTTTTATGCATTTTAATGAATTTTGCTTTTAAATGAATTTTTTATGCTTTTCACAGTTCTTTTTTAATATTTTAATAAAATTTCGCAATAAAAGCACGCCACTTATTTTCTTTTAAAGTATAATCTTAAAATTTATCATTCAAGAGTTTCTCGCTTTTTTGCTTATGCGGAATTACCGGATTTTCGGCTTCCCCCTTTCAGATAGACTAATTCCGTTGTTTGGCATGAAAAATTTTGTTGGGTATGCTCCAGCATCTTAATTTCAATCCTTTGCCATCCGCCTTGAAAATAAATAATGTTACGAATTTTCGGGGCAACCCGCTGCTCTGTAGCTTAAAATGGTTTAAAATTCGTATTCTACGCTTCAAATAGATAAATTTTGCTTTTTGTTGCATCAAAATCGGCCAATGAGAACCGGAGATATGGAGGTTTCGGTTTGCCATTGTTTTTCAATGGAGGTTCTAGAAAACTCGAGAAATATTAGTCCTAGAGCTTAGATTTCTTCATATTTGGGGACTTATTTTTGGCGCCAAAATTGGCGATATTTCGCCAAAAGCTTGGCGAATTTTTGGTCATTTGGCGCGATTTTCCCAATGGGGACTGGAAGTTGTTTTTCCTGCATTAAAAACGCATAATAACCTAACATTTCTCTCTATGACGTAATCAAAATTCACGCTTTATGTAGAACCCTCGAGAAATTGACTCTTCTGGAAACTTCTTGTTCCTTCTGCGTCGGCTATTTATAGAAGCGCGCGTCGCCCCGACAGTTCAGTGTTGATCAAGCTTTGAGAGAGTGAATACGCTTGCTTTGTGAAGGAAGCTGTGTTTCGCGCTGTTTGTGAAGCTTTGAATTTAAGTGCTGTGTGTAAATTCTTCATCGCTGAGTCTTGAGAGACTGTTAGTGTTATTTCTCGTATATTTTCACTGAATTCTTGCCAGTGAAAGTGTTCTATTTTGTGTGAGAAATACAGCATTTGTGAGAGTTTCTGATCTAAGCGAACTGTTAAAAGCACATTACTGATAGATTGTGCTTGTGAATTGTGTACAGCTGATTGTTCTACTAAGTTCTAGAAGCAATAAAGTTTGTGTTCCATCCTGACAAGTGACTTTTTACTTGAACTTTTTACACCAACTGGACTTTACAACGACGAACCCCAGGAGTAGCAGAGTAATTCCGCAACAATATTTTTCCCTTAGTATATTTTTATTTGAACCCCCAATACAGTAAAAATTGATTATTATTTCAACTTTAAATTATTTTTAACACTTTTTAAAGTTTAAAATAGAAAATAAAAATTTAATTTTAAGAGTCTGGTTCAAATATGAATGAAAATTATTCAAAATGATGATAATGAAAATGTAACTAAGAATGTTTTGATTAGGGAAAAAAAAGTGTTTATGAAAGCAAATAAAGAATAAACCTAGCACATTTATACTTAAACAAAAAGAAAAAAATGGTTTAGGTGCCATTTCACAATACTGTCTTATATGTAACTGCTTTTTTTTCTTACCTAATCTGTTTAAATTACATAAATTGTCTGTTTAGTATGGTTTTTTTAATGAAAATTATTGAATTAAACTTTTTTTTTCTTTGAAGAAATGTATCGTAAATCTGAGTTAAATGTGTATGTTGGGTTAAAATAATTTAAATATTTTATTCTATTTAATATACGTAAACTCTTAAAAGTTGTCTCACGAGTTTATTTGACGAAGCATTAAAATGCTATTTGAATGCTGCTTAGTAAAAATTATTAATGGTGTCTTTTGGTTAATGTTTGGCAAAAACATTTAAAAATGACAGTGGCGGCCCGTGGTCAAAAATGTTAGTGCAGCCGGAAACACATGACCCCCCCTCCTCCTACGGACAGGAATGGAAAATCTTTGTTACTGAATTCGAAAGCTGGCGGATTAAGCCCTCCCCCAGTATTAAAAAAAAAGAAATTACATAAAAAATGTAATAGATCCTATTTTACTTCCATGAAATGGACATAAATTTCAACCAGCCGCTCCTACCTTCAAAATTGCAATAATCCGTGTCTGATTCGAAGTTTCCTTAGAATTTTCTTTTGTAATGATAACTTGAGAAGAAAAGAAAAAAAAAAGAAAACTTACTTATTTTTTATAAGTCAAATCAATCCTCCTTTCTTTGACTAAACTTGCGAATCAGTCAGTGATGTCCTCATAAAAAGGCGTTGTTTTAATTCAGATAGCATTAATTTTAAAAGCTCTTTAAAATTCCCCATGTTTAAAGAATTTTCTAGCTCGTCATGTCCTCTAAATGCCAGTTCTTGCTTATTTAAAAAGAATGCTGCTTTGATGGGTCATTGCATGAAGCGTCTATTCAGGCTTACCTTCTTGATAAATTCAGCAATATTAAGTCGAGAGTTTTCCTTTAATCGTCAGCAATTTAGCTCCCACTTCTTATCAACTCCTTAAATTTTAAAGAATTTTTTAAATGCAGTGGCGTCGCTAAGCGCGGTGTCACCCGGTGCGGGCTCATCCGGTGTCACCCCCCCCCCCCTCGTAACACCTCCGTACAAATATGAGTCATCTTTGAGTTTGGCCTTTTTTCACTTCGCCCTAAATTAGGTCGAAATTTTTCCTAATCTCCGTTGATTATCTGACCGGATAAAGCAGCACTAACTAACGAAGTAAGCTTCAGAAAACTAGTGCAATTTGGCCATTTCGTTCTTTCGCTCTGCCAATTTTCACCGACTAAAGAGACTCACTGACCGAAATAAGTGGCAACCACTAAAGTGAGGTTCTTTCAAACGTTATTAGGCTATTATGCAATTTTCCATACCACCTATGCAAGGTAATGTACGAGACGCGAAAATTACTTTTTTTTTTCTTTCTTTTTTCACATGGAGTGTTTTTTCCAAGAGGCCTATGAAAACCATGAGCCGTAGAAAAGCCTGTTTATAATACCATTACCATACTAATAAAAATACACTGTCAGACTAATAAAAATATACTGTCAGCTAATACAAATACACTGTCAGCTAATAAAAATATGGCATTTAATTCAACTAAACGTTAAATTATCTACACACTTGAAGTTTAATGTCTCATGAGACCTGTTTCATTGAAACCAGTTGTTTCATTCAACACTCACTACAAAACTGCTTTACTTAAGAGTTCTTGTACCTTTTAAAAGTAATGAAAATCGATAAAATTTTGATTGAATATACAGAATATACATTACAGATTCTTTTTGACTAAATACAGGGAGTGATTCTAAACTCCTTATACAAACTTTACGGGATATAGGGCACATAATATAATGTCCTATTGCCCCTACAGTTTATAGAGTTTTGAACCGCCTTGCATATTGCTGTGTAAAGTTACACATAGCTCGTACATTGAACATAAAATTTATTTACTTTTGAATTTGGCTAATTTTAACCAATGGTTTTAAAAAAGCTGATATAAATATTGTAAGTGAAGGAGCTGCATTTTGTTAGTTCTATTAATGTTTTATATTCAAGATATAGTTGTAAGAAATAAATCATTAAGAAAACGTTTGTAACTGTGCAGTAAATCATTAAATTTTGCATTGTGGAAAATTTCTGATTTCTTTGTTATTATTAAAAAAAAAAGTACCTCTAGAGCAGGGGTTCCCAAACTTTTTCCCCCGTGGCACCCTTGTACTTTTACACAATAAACGAACTAAACTGTATGAATGATCGGTCAGCGTTCTCAGAATTCTGAGAACATCTTTAGATACCTTCCTGGCGTCGTCCATCGAAACCTTTCATTTTGACGCACGAATCCATGTTTTCATTCTTCAACCGTCAGTGCATTTACGTTAGTGTGTTTCGTACTTAAAAAAATCATCATCATCATCATCATCATGAGTATGATTTTCACCGTTTGAAGTGCAAACATTTTCACATCCATATGGAAGACCCACCGGATAAACTGTCCAACGTTCGAAAAGTACAGCCGACGGGCATTCCCAGTTTAGTCAAGCGCCTCATTCACACCCCTTGTCCAAGATCCCCCCCCCCCCAAATAGCAAGAGAAAGTGTTCATAGTTAGCCACTGGTTAAAAGCGAAACATACAGATGAAATGGCTACACATAAGTTGAGAACAACCTGCTGTATTCTTGTTTTATGGGGGAAATATGTAAAATTTTTAAACTGGAAAAAAAAGTTGAGATGAAGGAACACATTTTATTTCTACAGGTACACAGAATATGTTTCTTTCATATATTTGTTCTTAATTTTTCTCTCCGGTATTTTTTACATCACCAAATCAGGTCTTTTTTCAAATTAATTTAAAAAAAAATAAATAAATAAACCAGCATTTTTTTCTTTTTTTTTTGGTGTCACCCCTCTCTGTTGGTGTCACCCGGTGCGGCCCGCACCCCCCACGCGACGCCACTGTTTAAATGTTCGATTGAACTTTCATGTGTTTTACATGCTCGTGTGATGGTGGTTAATCCATCCTATCCAGTACCATTCCAAACTCTGTTTTTTATCTCAAAGATTAAACACGGCCAACAAAACATTTTTTGTAAATAAAAAGTACCACATAGCCACGAGAATAGTGCATATCATCATGAATGGAAGCTACGACCATGTTGAGACGAACCTGCTTTTTTCTTATGAATGGAGAATTTTGGTGTCGGTCTATTTTCTTTTAGTGGTTGTCGTTTATCATCTTCTTTCCATATGTTAAACGGAGTTTCAAGCAAGACGCAAACTGGATAATAACGAAGCTCCATGTTTCAAAACGGTTAAATCATAGATTCCAATAACACATGGACACAGTAACAAATAAAACTAAAAACTTTCGACCTTCCCAGACAAAAAAAAAACTATTGTTTCCGTTAGAATGGGCTAGAACAGGGGTTCTCAACCTTTTAAGGTCGTGCCCCCCCCAACAAAGGCTACCTTACAGTGGCGCTCCCCCCCTCACATTTTTCAGCATACATTGAGTTTTTTAATCTTTAATAATGAACATTTTAAGCGAAAATGGATATTTTTTGACTAAAAATGAGAATAAATAAGGGGATTTTTTAAAAACATGCATCACTACTTGCTCTTTAGTTTTTCTCGCCCCCCCCTGCAAACGTTCTGCGGGGGGCGCGCCCCCCACAGGTTGAGAAACGCTGGGCTAGAACAATTATTCTCTGTGTCTTATTCTCTCCCCCACTTCTTGTCCGAGCCAATCAGTTAGTCGAATTCAAAAGTGCAGCCGTAGTCAGAAAACCTTTCTTCAGCTGAGTCTTAGCTACATACCCCTATGCTATCCTATGCCGGAGAGATTGCTTACATAGTCGTTCGTTACCATGGCAACGGTGCTGCCAATTCATTTATCAGCTCCGAGGGCTGTACCAACGACTTTCGCAGTTGAATTGCGGGAAGATTAAAGGGCTTTTTTTTTGAATGAGCGATCCAGCAGATTTTAAAAAAAAATTTACCATAGGAATTCCATAATTGTAATCTGAATTTAAGAAAATTTATAGAATAAGTTCTTTTAAAGTATGTGCTGATAATTTCAAGTGCAGCCCGGCATTACTTGCTGTATCCCACGAGCCGCCACTGAAAAATGATGTTCGCGTTGTTTGACAAAGATCATGAAAAAATGCCGTTCGCGCGCTATTTTGCAAGTTGGGAAGTATGAAAAGAGCCACAATACCTAACACACAGTATAAATAGCCACATTTATAGTGGACGGTGCTTAATCGGCAAGTGTCCGCCCGTTGGGGGAAAAAACTTTTAAAAGGGGACAGTTAAAACTTTTTTAAATGCATTTAAAAAAAATTTGTGACCTTGAAGAAACGATAGCAAAAAGAGATTTTTCGACAACCTAAAATCAGAGTCTGGAAAGAGATAAAGCTGGGGCAAAATCTGACTGAAAAACCTAATCACTTTTACATTCAGTGGCGGATGTAAGGAGGAGTGGGTTCTGCGGGCTCGATCCCCCCTCCAGAGCTAGATATAATATGGATTAGGGAAGTTAAAAAACATTTTTGTTGTAAATTTTCACATGAACTGACAAAAAGTATTTACACCAACATTTATTGAAACCTTCTCTCTCTCTGGGCTAAACATAATTTCCCTGTTTACAAAAATAAGACAGAGCTTTCGTTTTTAAACAGAAGGAGCGGCAATTTTTATTGACTCACCATCGCTACAACAAGGCCAAAGGGCGGATTAAAGGGGGGCGGAGGGGCCGACCGCCCCCCGAGACAAAAGAAATTAATGTAAAAGATCCTCTTTTACTTCCATAAAATTGACGTATATATCAATCTCATAACTAACTACCCCCACCGACAAACGAACCGCCCCCCCCCCGAGAAACTTGCATTAATCCGCCATTGAACAAGGCTGGAGCATAGTTCCCCCGTTCTGTGTTGTACAATGGAACCTCTCTAATATGACTACCGTTGGGAAGAAATAAAGATGGTCACCTTACAAAGGCGGAAAGGTAGCAAAGTGTGGTAAAATGAATTTGCATAAAAGTGTTCATTATAGGCATGCGCTAAAAGCTTTTTTTCTTTTTTTTCCAAGCAACTATTCAGTACATTTGTATACTTGAATTTATTAAAATGGGTGCATATGCATATCTTTAATATGAATATGATACACATTGCATACCAATCGTGGTGTGATTTCTGTTCCAGGCAGAGATTAAATATAAAAAAATAAATCCTTCACAGTCATCTGACTGTGTTTGATTATTAAATGCAGTATTGTGGATTGATATTTTCCCACTCGTGTATTGAAAAATTTTTTCAGTAGTTGATTATGCGTTTAAAGGAAGGTGGTTAAAGGTACATCTCTTCTCATATCCTTTATTAGACGTGCTATCTAGAAAATTTTCTCCCTAAATAAGAAAATGTGACTGATACGGAAATCTTTCAAAGTTTAGGGGTGTGAAAAACGACGTATAATTGATATTATGTGTCTTATAAACGAAGCCCTTTTGTATTAAAATGAATAGGAATGAATTGAAACTTTTACGAAAACGACATATACATATAAATGTCATATAAACGAGAAACGTATAGACGGTGCTTTACCGCATGTAATTCTGTTTTTAGCTATGTTGATACACTCTTATATTTCGTTTGCTGAGGTAATAACAAGGACAAATCGTAGGGGGTTGTAATATTGGATGGCTTTTTAAAGGGTAGTAATTAAGGGGTATTGTTATAAAATGCTTCCGACTAAAGAAATAGCCTTACGGAGGAGACAAGCTCTGATTTCGAATTTAGTTCGTCACAGTAATTTGTTAGAGTAGGCATTTTCTGCATTTATCTTGACAACGAAAATTCGTGTTCATGTAGGTTCAGATCTCTACTCAACCCCTTTTCCTCCCATACCAACACCATATTGTTTTTCTGATTGAAATGTAAACCGCTTCTATCACCAACTCATGAGTGTTTTAAAAAATAACAACGCTACTAAAGTATTTTTTTGAATATTTCAGAATTAAATTGGTTTAAAAATTGGATTGTTACTTATATGAACCTTTCAGATCCTGTGTCCACAGCTGAGGACACAAAAATTACCTACACCGTGTTTACTCGCGTAATAGTCGGTCTCGTATAAATGTAGCATCCCCGTTTAGAAGCACCAAAAATTGTCAAAATATTTTCCCCGCATAAAAGTCGCAGTTACGTATTCGACTTTCATTTATGTCTATAAAAATATAGCTATAAAAAGAAAAACTTCTTTTTTGTTCACAATTGAAGAAAAGATTATTTAATATACAGCAGAAAAACTGGAAACATTTGGTAAGTGATTTATTTTATTATAATACCAGTAATGTTTTAGCATTAGAGTGTTCGATATTGCATAGTAGACTTTCCCAGCATAATAGTCGCCCCTAGATTTCCACCACGAAAAATTGGCATAAAAAGTGCACCCATTAAGCGAATAAACACGGTACTTTTGTACATAAAACTTTTTTCTAATTTTCCCATTATTGTTTAAGTAAGAACCAATTTTCCTCTAACGTTTAGTAATTGGGATTTCTTATTTCGATTTTTATTTTTATTTTTATTTTTTATTTTATTATTTTTTTTTTGCTACAAATTTAATCTCTATTAATATAAAAAGAATTATTTATTCTTGTTTGGACTTCAATTAGTCCATCCCCTGATTAGTAAATTCCAAAAACTAAACTCGAATCTTTAGAATGAAATTAATTCAAACTAATGTTCAAAAATGTTCAACTACTGTTCAAAATGTACCCTGTTATTATTAGCAAATAACAGTGAAATTTACTATAATAATTTACAAATACTATTTTATTATTCATAGACTACTAGATTATTAAAAATACAAATAAATAGTAAATTCAAAATAAAGTATTCTTTTTCCTAACCAAGAATTATCAGATAGTTCTAATACTTTTACTTCAATCGGAACATTTGCAATATTTTTAAATACAATCACCAGACACTTGTAATTTAACATTGATTAATCAAAGTGGTTAAGTAAAACATTAATTACTGTAAAAAAGGTGTGCATAGATCGCGCAGTATAAACGTGTAGGGTCAGTGAAGGTTTTTTATTTATTTATTTTTTTTTTATGAGGAGGTGGCCTTAAAGTAATTGAGTTGCGCCTCGGGTCTCTCAAGACCTAAATCGGCCACTGATCATATCCTGCAGTATCTGAGTGGGAATGGATTCATATGATGCACTAATCAACAATTCAAGCTGTCTAGCGCACTGGGAGAGTTCAGGTAAACAGTGTCTTTGAATCCATAGACAAATGCATACACAGACTTTCTTTAAGGGGAGAGAGGTTATAGATGTAATCTTAATGTTAAAAGGCGAAATATTTATGTTAAAAAATATACATTTATGGATTTTATGTTGAATAATATTCGACAAGTGGGACTTGAGCACCCCCCCCCCCCACGTCACGTACGCCACGGTTAACAGATGGAGCTGCAAGACAAAATCAATCGACGATCATTATGAATAAGTACAGTCATTCTTTTGGATGGTTCCTGTAGACATAGTCTTTAAGTGTACCTTTCAGAAAGTAGTCACACGGAGTGAGATCGGGAGAATACGGAGGCTTGAGATTACAGTACCATTTGTTAATGACTATAGCAAACACATTTCATACGTTTTGAGACTTAATGCACACACAAAATACTAATACTAAAGGAATGAAATGTTTCTAAAAGGTGTCAGAGAAATTTACTTTTTTTTTCTCACTTTACGCTCATTACGACAACTGAATGGATCGAGCTGAAAATTTACACACTTATTATTCAGTCAATTAAATTAAACTTCAGTGCTAGGGAGAAGGCAATTTAAAAAAAAAATACATTTTTTTTTTAGAAAATTTTAAAAAATTGTCTTTTTTTCAAAATTTCTGTCCAATACTGCAACTGAAGGCCAAAACCAATCGAGTTGAAATTTGGCACACTTTTTGTCAATTAGGCCAAAAAATAGCACTAAGAGTAAGCGAATTTCGAAAATAGGGTTTTTTCGATGCACCCTGTTGTGTAGGGGACGGGGTTTACGGTTTAGTGCCGAAATCTTTTGTCGGCGGACCCCGAATGGTTATTAAAAAGTCTTAAAACTCGCGACAAGAATGCCCTCTTACCCCCTGTTGTCACGTTAGACGCAGCGGCAGTCAGCATTGGCCTTAAATGATGCTGAAGCATAGACGATCAATCCCAATCCCGCCATCCCCCAATCTGTACAGCTTTCTTTCTTTCTTTTTTTTCAACTGCTCTCAAAAATGATTTTAGGCCGCTTTCGTATAAAAACAAGGAAAATAAGTAAATGATTAATTACGCATCTGGTCAGGAAAAGTGGGTGCAAAATAAGGGTCCTGTAAAAAATGCACTTCTTTTGTGCAGGTCGAACCACTTTGTCTAACAAATGGACAGTTTACAAAAAGCTGTCTTCATTTTCTTCTTTTTTACCTAAATTAATTGAGAACCAAAATCATAATGTCTTCAAATTATCATAAATGTATGTCAGATGTTTCTAAATAAGACCTTGACTGAAGTAACCCTTTATGAATTAATTCACAGTAAGTTTTGCATTAAGTAAGTATATACCTTTGAAAAAATGGCTAAAACGGGGCAAAACTTGATCAAACTTGTGCCAAGTTTTATATACAGGGTGAATCTAAACTCTAGGGCAAAACTTTAAAGTGTGATAGGGCACATAATAAGGAATCAGAATCACATAGCAATGTGGGGTCAAAAACGCAGTTTTCACTTAACCGGTAATAATCACTTTGTGAAAAGTATTGAAGTGTTCGTCTAATTTCTTAACCAAGTTTCATAAACAATAGGCTCGTCTCCAAAAATTTCATCCATGAAATAAAATAGAATTTTGAAACTATGAATTTTAGTCTTCTGTTTTCGGAGAAAAATACATTAGTTTCTGACGAACAATGGTAGGAAAGTGCACTGTTGTTTCAGCACTTTTTCCAAAGTGATTATTAACAGCTACATGAAGACGATGTTGCCGACCACACATTGCTATGTGATTCTGATTCCTTATTATGTGCCCTATCACCTCTTAAAGTTTTGTTCAAGAGTTTAGATTTACCCTGTATTTATTCGTGCTTGTCAATGCCGACTTCACGCGTTGCAAAAAGTAATAATAATAATAATCTTTATTTAACGCTTACAGAAGGTAAACAATTCTAAATAATAGTTGGGCAAACGTTTCCAAAATTATGTCATTTAGATATCACAGCCCATATCGCATATTTCTTTTAAGGGCTGAGCTCCGTATTAGTTTAGGGGAATTTTTAAAAATTATAATTACTATTATTATTAACTTTACAAAACTGGATTAAAATAAATAATTACTGGGAAAACTTATACATAAAACTATTTGTTTTAATTCGTGTTTGGGGGTGTGAACTTATACATACATAAATATATATAATTTGCCCAAGTATTATTTACTGCTGTTCACCTTCTTGAACAAATTTTAGCGAGTTTTGCCCCGTTTTACCCACCTTTTGCAAATTTATAATATATACACAATTACAACATAATTTGCGGCAAGTCACTGTCTCGAGTTTTGGTCGGTTTTCTACAGATGTAACCTGAATACGTGAGAAACCCTTGAAAAGTCCCCCGCTCAAGGCACATCCCTAGGCAGATACCCCTCGTGTAAATTTGCCTTAACAGAACTTTCTCAGCCATTGAGTTTTGGCCACTCTTTCCGAAAATGAGAGATGAAAAATTTCTTTTTTGACCATTTCACCATTAGAGGTGTGGCCAGGTATCCGTATTTGGGATTCAGTAGCAGATCCAGGGGCGGGGCTAAGGGGCTTCACCCCCCCCAAAAGAGATTGCTAAGGGGTAACATTCTGCTTTATTATGCACTTTAAGTAGATAAAATGGTCTTTTTTTTTATAACTTAGCCCCTCCCAAAAAGTTTTACATTACTTTAGACTAAAATTTTGCTTTATTGTACATTTTGTTTGGGGGGAAATACGCTTTTTTCAAAATTTAGCCCCCCCCCCCCAAAAAAAAAATTTCTGGAACCGCTACTGTTGGGATTCGAAAGCGAATGTTGGAAAAAAAGCGTACCAGAAAAAAAATATCCCCCCCCCCCCTCAGAACAGTAATTTTTACTGAAATATGGCACATGGACTTATTTTGTCTTGTAGTAAATACGTTTATTTAAATTTTTAAATTGTTTATTTAAATTTTAATGAAATTTAAACTCGTAATCATTTGATTTTTTCCCCCGCTAAAGTATTTGAATAATTTTTATTTCGTAGTTTTCTGTGACATCTAAATAGTAATGAATTATATGAATGATATCAAAACATATACGAATTACTATCAAAATGTTCAGTATTTTAGAGTCATGCATCTTTTATTAACTGAAATTGCCCATATTTTTTTTAAAGAATGGGGGGGGGGGTTGGGGAGAGATTTTGTTTTGTCTTTACACCTTCTCACCTTTAAAAGGCGAGACTTTAAAAATGCACGGGATTTCAAAATTCTCTTGTAAATAATAAAATAGAGAAATTGTTTTATTAATGAATTACTGATTTAATAAACTTATCGTTCAATTTGTTTGTATTCTTAGGAAATAATAGATATTCTTAGGAATAATGAATGATTTATCAGTATAAATTTACTTATAAATATTTTTTAATTAAATATTCAATTTAAACATTAAAACTCTTATTTTAAAGATGCTTTAAAAAATTAAATTATGACATTTATAAATGAATTAAAAACAACTTTAAAAAACTGTTTAAATTAAATGTTACTGTAATTGTAAGTTTTCAAAAAAAATATTTCTAAATGCTAAAAGAAACCCTTTTAAATGTAACTGGTTTAAAGTGACTTAAAACGCATTTCTTAAAAAGTAAAATGTAAATTTCTTAAAATGTGATTAAAATTAATGGTTAATTAGTTTTGTTAGAATAGTTTTAATAATTGTATTTGTACTAATATTGATATTGCAAAGCTTATTATCCCTCACCAACTTTGATTGAAACATATCTGTAAATCTTTAATAAGAAAATCTGAAACTTTCTATATCATCTCATTAATGTATGGGGTATATTTTACTTATTGGAAATTTTTGTAAGAGGTCTGTATAAAAAATAAAAGTCTGTATTTACATTTAATCGCCTGGAAATTTTTTTCGATATCGTAAAATAACTATGTAATTCATTCTATATGTCTTTGATCAACATTTAAAGAAGGAAACCATAGGTCAGTGTTCTTAGGACACCCTCGATAATAGGGATTCGAAATGATTATGATTTTTATTCAATGTTAAAAATATTAAACTTTTACTTTCACTGTAAATTATCATGAAAGTTATTGAGGTTTTATGGTTAAAGCAGATCTACACAAGGGTTATCTGCTTAATTAAGGCATGCCTTGGGCGGTGGAGTTTTTGAGGAGTTCTAACCCGAATTCACGTTACAGCTGGAGAAAACGGCCGCGCAATAGGCCAAAACTCTAGACCTATACAGTTCAGCCGTTTACTAATTGTCATGAAATTAGGAAAAATTATTCATACTACAATGTAAAAGGTACTTGATTATTTTTTTTAAAATTTTTTATTAGGTAAATTTATATCTTATAAGGCTCTCTTATTTATAGCTTATTAAACTTTTAAGATAAACTGAAAAAAAACTTGCTGAAATACGCAAGAATGATGAATTATATTTAGAAGGATAACTTATCAAATATTGAATTTCATATATGAATAAAATACAGCAAGATAAAAAAGGATGCAAAAAATTTATTATAACAATTAATATAACTTGGAGTAAACTGTGAGAGTACTATTCATTTTCGCTCAACAAATAAAACATTTTTGCATAAAATACTTTGCAATTGCATTAAAAAATAAAAATAAATAAATAAATATTTTAAAGAAACGCTAATTTTTAAAAAGCATTTAAAACCACAACCTATTGGGAATGGGAAAAATTGTTTAAACGAAGCGCTTAAAAAATAACCTTGTTTAAATTAAGCTAATCAGACATTGAATAGTTTTTTTTTTAAATAATATTTTCTCGAAACGCAGACTGGAGAATTTTTTTAAAAGTAGAACGGTAAAAATGACCCGTCAAATAAATGTTTAAAATAAAAAAATTTGGGGGACAGAGAGGGGACACGTCCCTCCCCCCTCCCGATTGCTACTCTAACAGTTCATACGTTTAATATGCTTAGGAAAACTTTAGCTTTCTAAACAAGAATTATCTCCGCTCCCAGACCAACAGAAAATTTGGAGGGGCACATGAAAGATTTGAGGGGGCCACCTATCAAATTTAAGAGCAGAAAAGGTTACTTTTTTTTTAAATTTTAAAACAAATGTTCATTTAAAAATAAGATAACGTGTTCTTATAATAATTGCCATACAAAGTCATACGTATTCGAATTCTCGTATTCGTATTCGACAAAGAAGTGATCAGTTTCATTTTTGTATTCTCGGATATAAGAAAGAAATGATCCGTTTCATATCCGTATCCACGGATATACCATTCGTTTCCATATCCGTATCCGCCGATCTACCTTCTATGACGATACAGCACACCGCTGTTCACACAATTTAGCACTTTTAACGGCATTTAAATGTGTTCCAAAAGCTTTGTGGTCAAATATGGACACTCTTTCCTTCCTCACAAAATAGGAACGTTATTTTCCCCATTCCCTGACTCGCAGCGAAAGATGCACAAACCTAATTTTCAACTGATCCCCCAGCTCCCGTCAGGGAAGGTGGAGGAACTTCCCTCAAGATGGGCGTAGAAATTTTTTAGACGAAATGGCGTATACACCTTGAAAGTTGTCTACACCACCCAGACGTACGGACAAAAATCCCTATTATAGAAGTAAAATATACTGTCGGATATCAGACAAAGCGAGTATCTTGCAGTGTATAGGGGGTCTGGTTTTCAAAACAAAGCTGGAGTTTTAAATAGAAGGTAATACCCAGACAGCACATAAGCTTAAATCAAGCTCGACATTTCTTTGAATTTGACGTATTAATACAAGCTTGACAGTTCAACTCATTTTAAGCTGGCAGCAAGCTTGCAGGAGTCAAGTTGAATTGCCAACTTAAATACAGCTTGATTTAAGCTTGACAATTGATACTCGTTTGATTTTTCATTTTTAAAGCGAGCGTTGATGACGCCATCTGTGAAAGAGAATGGAGCGTTCTTAGCGTTTCTCAAATTTGCTCAATAAAGAAAAGTTCGTAAAAGTTGTGTTTTATTTTTATTATAACACGAGGGGAGTTTTAGTTTTATTTACATCTAATTAACATTAGTAATTCCATTAACTAATTAATTAGCCCTAAAAATAAATTCTAATATAATTAACACAATTTAGTTAGTTAATATACTTCACTTTATGGGTGGTATGAGGCGTAATCCGGCCTCCACAAAATAATTAATCAGTCATAAATGCACTTGACCATAGAATTTAAAAAAAAAAGATTCTATATTTCCAAATATGGAAATTCTTCAAAATAAAATACAATTATACTACGAAATTGATTTCAAAATCAGTCATTTGTCTCGATTTTGGCCAGCAGTATTGCTCAACGATGAGTGTTGCGATATTGAAAGTTTTAAAACGTGTCCTGCTTTTAAGTTTATATTATGCTTATTTCCCTATTAGTAGAGTCTATAAATCACACATAACATTATTTAAATTTTGATTCATCCCATGGAAAAATAAAAGAAACTTATCAGCATCGCCCATACTTATCGATCTGGCCAGAAAACGGCGTGACAACAGTCAGTTCAAACTTTAGTCATAGCTGCCCGAGGCATAATGGCGGAACGGTTAGTACGCGGGCTTCCCAGCCCGAAGTTCACGGGATCAAAACCCAGCCGCCGACGTTTGATGGAACAGATTAAAATAACTTAAAATTTCAGCATAGAGGGGGAAAATGTGCAAAAAATAAAGTATGTGGGGTCGCCTCGTGTTTTTAGAAAAATTTTTTAAGCTTGAAATTAAGCTTGCTATGTCAAGCTTGATTCAAGCTTGCGATGTCAAGCTTAATGGAAGCTGGGCAAGTGTAAACTAGAACACTTGATTCAAGCTTGCATTAAGCTTACACGCTTAAAATTTTCAAGCTTAATTCAAGTTTATTGACTTGATAAATCAAGCTTGCTGCAAGTTTGATGCAAGTTTGCTGTGCTGTCTGGGTAGTGGTGGTAATACAGTCGAACCTCGATTTAACGTACTTTGATTTAACAAATATTTTTTCTGTCCCAACAAAAGGGGTGCTAAAATGCTCTGATTTTAGCACCCCTTTTGTTCGGACAGAAAAATAACTGCTTAACGAATTTTTAGCTGTGATTTAACGAACAGTAATCGCTGAAATAAAATTCTCACATAAAACTAAAACTTTGAATTTTTCACACACAGAATTTTGAAACTTTCACACCCTAATCCACGTGTGTAATACAATAATTTTTTTCGCATTTCTGGTGGATTCAAAAGACAGTCTTTCCCCTTTTCAACGTAGAAACATGACAAAAAGCACGGATACAGAGGGTCGTAGAATGACCTCTACCTTTTCACGAATCCGTTGACCTTGATGACCGGGACTTTAAACTATACATTATCGGAGAAATGTTGCAGGACTGGTTCGCAGCACAGACCAGACACACGTACCAAATAATGCACTTCCATACACTCCGTTGTAACTGATCGGTGTTCTCACGCTCCCTCAGGAGATTCGCAGAAACTAGCTCTTAAGGCATTTTCCTATCCTCCGCTGCCATTCCAAATGTCGCTCTTCTTCCCCTTTCTACTTCCGTTTTCTGATCGCCGGCAGTGGCGGATCTAGGATTGAGTAAAGGGGGGGGGCTAACTTACTGGGTATTCAATAATTTGGGTACAGTTAACCTTAGGCCCTACAAGAGGGGGGCAGACGGGGCGCCGCCTCTGGGCCCGTGCGAGTTAGAGTGGGTCCGTGTTCATCTAAAGTGCGTCCGTGAATTTTCAGAATGTGTTACGAATTTCATTTATAGATCTGTACATGCATTAAAATCTTTTAATTAAAATCTTTTTTTTCTAATAAC
Organism: Cheiracanthium punctorium; assembly: GCA_038373885.1. Taxonomy (NCBI): domain Eukaryota; kingdom Metazoa; phylum Arthropoda; class Arachnida; order Araneae; family Cheiracanthiidae; genus Cheiracanthium; species Cheiracanthium punctorium. Next base: position 4,177 of record JAWZYV010001055.1, on the reverse strand, counting down.
TCAATTTTGAATACATAGTGAATGTTCTAGAATGATTTAGATGGCAGAAATGTTAATTCTACCATTTAAATATTATTATTTTTTCAACCTTCGAACATGAATTAAAAGTACCATTACATATCAGAAAAACTTCTCTCCCACTCTCTTTCCTTTTAGCATTTTATATGAAAATCATTAAAAAGAGCAGTTTTACAAAAAAAAATTCCTTCCTTCCCTCCCCTTTTTTCGAAACTTTTGTGCTATACGAAAGGGGCCGGGAAGATTTTCGCCCCGCCTTATAAATTTCTCTTGGAGGCCCTGTATCCAAGCTTGGCGACATTTGGTACGATTTTTTACTTGTCGCCTGTATATTTTATTTTTCTGCCTATATATAATATTACATAATCGAATTTCGAGAAGGGTGTGCGAATTTCCGATTAAATAAAATGTTCGAACTTGCTAGGACTTACACTTCATAGGAAAAACAATGTCTGAAAAAATTAATTTAAATCATACCTCTTTCTTCCATAATGATATCATTGTATTCCTTCTAATTATGCACCTCTTTACAAACTGCCTGATAGTGATACATGTATATTTTCTGAGTGCTGTTCCTCTTGAAATAGCTTGTTCTGGGGCTTTGCATTTATGATTTTTTCCTGGTGATTTGCGCTTTCACTCTCACTAGACAAATTATCATTTTTCGGAATTTTCATAAAATAATCACCTATATTACGACTCAATGATCGCTTTCTTGAGGTCATAATATTTGCATTTAAATTAAATTATACACACAAACGGAGCTAAATAGAGAACAAATGAATCACACTAACGCTTCATCCGAAAAGAACGTCCAAGCGGCGAAAGCAATTTCAATATGTTAAAATTTTGAAGCCTGCTTAGAAAGGACTACAGTACTTCCAAGAAATTCTTCCACCATTCCTAAACATTCAAAACGGGTCTACTTTTGTTTAAACAGGAAATGTCCGAAAACCAAATAAGAAAAATTTGCCATAGAAATAGTATTCTTTCATCATACCCCTGAAAATCCAAACGGCGGAACAAAAGAACCTTTCACAATGGTACAGGAGATAGCCACTTGGGATTCCTAGTCACTTGATGTCTATAGGCCTTATTACACGGACAAAATTTAGAGCAATTTTGGTTGCAGAAACCAGTTGCTGCAATTCATTCCCGCAAGTTAGGGAGCCCAGATGAGCATGCAGGGTTGCCATAGTAAAAAAACCCTGCTGTGTTCACAAACGTCAGAGATTCACCGAATTGGCGGTTGCTAGAGCATGTAATTATAAATAGCATATCGTTGGTTGCTTATACCTCGTGTATCTTCGGATCGGATTGATATTTATTTTTCTTTTCTTCATTCAAATCAATTTCCATGTCGATATTCCATTTCACGGACACTTTTTTTTTTCGCAGCGCTCATCCCTTTCACTACGAACGGTATGGCTGAGGCTGACTCTTCCGCCATCTTGTATTGTGACGTAGAAATAGGAAGCCTACGATTTGCTGGATTTCCGGCAACCTGCAATTTTTTCGCCTCTGAACGAAAAAGGTGGAGTTGACTGTTCGCTAGGTAACCGAGGGAAATTTCCCGGAAAGAGGTTTCTGCAACTGGTTGCAGCAACGAAATCGCACAAAAATTCCTTCGCGTAATACGGCCTTTATGATAGATGTACATTGTGCGGGGATGGGGGAGTGTAACAAAAGGCCTTATACACGAAGGAATTTTCGTGTGATTTGGTTGCTGCAACCAGTTGCAGAAACCTCTTTCCTGCAAATTTCCCTCGGTTACCTAGAAAACAGTCAACTCCAACTTTTTCGTTTAGAGGCGAAAATATTGCTGGTTGCTGGAATTCCAGTCAATCGTAGTGCTATCTACTTCTACGTTACTAAGGGATGATTAGGGTGTGCGAAGATAAAATGTCCGTGAAGTGAAATACCAACATGGAAGTTGATTTGATTGAAGAAAAGAAAAATAAATAACAATCCGATTCGAAGGTAGACACGAGGTATAAACAACCAACGAAATGCTATTTATAATTACAAGCTTTAGCAACCGCCAATTCGGAGTATCTCTGGCGAATGTAAACACAACATAGTTTGTTTACTATAGCAATCCTGCGTGCTCATCTGTGCTCACTGACTTACTGAAATGAATTGCAGCAACCAATTGCTTTAAATTTTGTCCGTGTAATAAGGCGTTAAGGTATCCCACATCAAGTACACATCACTCCAGAATCCGAGACGCGCACCGCACAAGGCAAACGCAAAGACTGTTTATGTTTAACAGTGAATTATATGTGTTATTAACTCCCATTTTTACGATTTTACAGGGGGTGAATGGACATCATAGCTCAAATACGGTTCTTTGGACTTGCCATTAACCAACTTTCCATAACCGTTGTTGCTGTTGCTAATGCCCTCTGGCAACCGCGGGAGGTGCCAGATCCCCCATATAGGCAGGCGATGGGCGGAAGGGGTGGCTTCCATTTTAATGAGCCTCAGTGGGAGGAAGTCCGACTCAGCGCGGGGTCCCATCATTTTGAACCCATTCCAGTGGAGGGACCCACCCCCTGAAATTGGCACCCCCAGAGTTATCGTATGACAACTTGGAGGACATTGCAGCCACGACGGATTTTACGTGCACCAGCTCCCATTAGCGTACGCGGTCCCACAGCAGTCGAGCCGAGAGGAAGTTGACCCTCCCAAGCACTGGCCAAACCGGATGCTGCTTCACTTGCCGTGTTCTTATGGGAACGGAGTTTAGCGCCCAGACCACTGCGCTACGCCATAACCCGTTCTAACAATGAGCTATTCTTCGCTATTTGCGTATACTCGGTAAAGGCGAGAACAACTTGGTTACTGATCATCCTTATAAGAAACCGAAATGGGGTGATGTTTCAAGAGCGATTCCTTTGGACTCAGGTTTTGAAAATACCTATAGCCTGGGAACGAAAGAGTTAAAAACTATTGATTGAGGTTAAGTCTAAAAATTATAGTAGTAAATCAAACAAGTAAATTAATCAGGGTGTCTACCAAATTTCTGAAAGTCAATTTCCGGACTTTTTCCTGACTTTTGGGAGGTCCCGGGAAAAAAATTCCTGACCACTGCATTTTACTTTGAGAAATTGCACAATGCCCCCTCCCTTGTCTTTATATTTGCGTATTTTGAACAAATTCTTGAAATCAATTTTAACTGAAGTATACAGGATTAAGCTTTCATCCATTGAGAAACAGAAGTAGTCGGACTTTCTGATAGAATTAACTAACTGTTCTTGGAAATACGGTCCTAAACCATAAGTTACAAAGTAAGCTATTTTGTCTTTTACCCTCCCGTCAAGATTGATGCGTCCCCATTTTTCCCTCATACAAACACGTCACTTGCTTGATGCTTTTGCGGTCCGAAAAATGCGTTGCAGTTGCTTTCGGTTTCGAGTCTGACAATTAGAGAGAAAGGGTAAAAAAAAAAAAAAAAGATTCTTTTGGTGAATTTTCCGGACCTACTATCCAATTTCCCGGTTTTTCCGGACCCATTTTCCAATTTCCCGGCTTTTTCCAGACTTTCTGGATTTTCCGGAGCGGTAGACACCCTGAAAAATTTCAAAATAACGGATTTTAGACACGCAGTTTTTAACTAAGCATCAAAACTCTATTCTATCTAGTGTAAATTCAGTTTCAATGGGGGGGGGGCTATAGCTCCTATAGCCCCCCCCGTAGATCCGCCTCTGATCGCCGGTACAGGGATTCATTATACAACTGGTCGACAAAAATGGGAGAGTTAAAAGCAATTAGGGTGGACTAACCGTCTCCCAATTTCCGGCGTACCCTAACTTGCAAGTACGATAGTGCCGCCATCATTGACCACTGCAAAAAAGATGACAATTTTAAACGATGGGGTGCTTCCCCAATGAGAGGGCATTGAGGTCACTTTTCGGACGTCACCACATGGCGAAATTGTCCCTTTTCTTCGTTTGCCGTGAAGGCGCGAAGGGTGTCGTTTTCACTAAAATCCTACCAGGCACAGCTCCATGACTAGGCATTTTTGTGTTCTTTTCTTTCTCATTTACTTACGAGTTGGGCTCATAAGATGGAGAAGATTGCTTTTATTAGATCGGATCGGTACGTGGCGGTGGTTTTTTAGTTTTAAATGATTTTTTGTTTAAATTAGAAAAAAAAA